>JARJLE010000102.1:0-320400 GCA_029289555.1 Mycena latifolia | reverse complement strand
CCACCTTCATCCTTCGTTCTTCTTTCTCTCCTTCAACTGAATGCTGACTTCCTTCTCTCTCAGAACCCTTGTCGACACATTCTCCGCGTGCACTCCACCGCTGACACTTTGCCCTGCCGACATCATGGGCGGCCGTCGTATCACTTCATAGGCGTGCAACGCCACGGCCTATTCCATCACGCTCTGTATCACTCACGCCCGGCGTTGCCCAGGGCGTGGGCTGAAGGAGCGTGAGGTGCGGCGGCGGCAGCGCGCCGAATGACATGTGTCCCTGCCCCAAGATCTCTCTCCTGCCACGGAGCCGGGACGAAGATCCAACCCAATGGGTCAAGGAGCTACGCCCCTTCGCCTACGCGTATCTAGAGCATCGCATCTATGAGCAGGTCGGCCCTCACCCCTGCCTTGCCGAGTGCCTTGGCATCAACGACGAGAACGCCCTTGTTCTGCGCAGAATGCGAAACGGCTCAATACAGAACTATCTCTTAAAAAATGCCCGTCCCGACTTCGCAACTCGAGCTCAGTGGGTCGTCGAGATCGCCCACGTGATAGGACATCTCCACGCTGCAGGCGTACTTTGGAACGATTGCAGCATTTTCAACACCTTAGTGTCTGACGACGGTGCACACGCCCTCATCTGCGACTTTGGAAGTGCGGTCATCTAGCCGGCAGTGGCGTACCCGCGAATCGATGTCACCCCACCTCCGTACGCCGTTCCGCTCAGCCACGCGTTCGCCAGTGGGAACGCCTGGGCGCCGGACCTCTTTGCGCTGGCTGGCGTGGTAGTGTTCCTACTTTCGTGGCAGCATCCGTGTGCGGCTGTCCCGGGGTTAAACGGCTGGACGAGCGACGAAGAGTACCTCGAGCGGATCGACGCGCACGAGCGGGGCGAATTCGACCAACTCGACCCGGCACGCTTTGGTGACCACTTTGGGCAAGTTGTCGAGCGTGGATTCGGCTCAACCATAAGGACGCGCAAGAGTTTGCTCGCGAGCTCGAGGATGCCCTCAAGCACTGGAAGGAGGCGTTCAGTTCGCCGCTTTTCTTTCCTTTGTCTCGCTTATTCACTCACCTCCACACACTTACCAGGGCGAGCTTCCCGATCCAGATACGATGATTCCCGAGATCCCTGCCGATGCTACAGATGCAACCGTGGCAGACGTTATGACTGATTCTCACCCATTTGGAACTCGACGTCTAGTAAGCTGACTTTCGAGCTGTCATTGTTACTGTCCTTTTTATTCGCGTTCTGTCACTGAAGGTACGGAGGATGTACAAAACGCGGCCCGCACGCCTAATTGGGAAACACGGCCCTTGGGACGAAACACGGCCCAGAGCCGTCTTTGATCCTTCAGAGGGCCGTGTCTTGCCCAAAGGCGGCCCTTTCCAATTGGGGAGTTCACAGGGCCTGGGTATAAAGCCAGTCCGTTTGCCCCCTTATCTCCCTTCCCACCCTCCCTCGCTACCCATGGAACCGACCCCGAGCATCAACGGCACGCCAGGACGATGTCAAACGGTGCACCGGTAAGTTTGAATAGTATGCCAGTGGTAGGTTTACGGCGCGGTGCGCATCAGCTGGCCACCGCCAATCGTTTCCTTCGCGCACCGCATCTGTGGCACGGCACCTGCTGGAGTGTGCAAGAGTTTACCCGGGATGCGCGGCAAGCTGGCTCGTTTGTGTGCCGTATCGCGCATCCTCAACGGGGATTTTTCCACTAGTTCTTAGATACTATAGAGTCGTGATACATGTAGATGCTCATTCGGGTATTGAGATCAGATGGAATCCCATGGATTGCATTCATGAACCGCACACCTTGCTTCCACGAATCAGCGTACTTGTGGCCATGAAAAATATTAAATGTTTCCACGACTCGGTCTGTAAGCTCTCTATTAATATTCCAGGGTAATCGAACACGGTAACGCCAAAAACAAGATGTCTGTGATGTGTGGTTCATACATGTCTTCTCTTCTCTTCTCACACCGGGATGGAGGAAATTTCAGGGCACCCCAAATTGGTTTCGATATGGCACGTGACCATTTCGGGTGCACCGAAATGCTTCGGGCTTGCTATATATGGGAAGGCCGATGCATTTCGGCCGAAATGGTCACGTGCCGTATCGAAACCAATTTGGGGTGCCCCGAAATTTCCATCATCCCGGTGTCTCTCTCTTTATAAAATTAAGCATGTCTGTCCGAAGACTTTTAAACTCCGCTTTTGGCTCATCAATCCCAAGACTGTGGAATATCAGCTTTAATTTTAAACTTCGGAAGAGTTGAAACGTTTCGCGGCACGTGACAGTCGCGTCGCGTCTTAAGATTCCCACCGGCATGGAACGTATTATCTCAGATATGAGTCCAGAGGAATCACTCCCACCTGAATAAAATCAAACTCCTTTGTTATTCTTTATTGGCTCTCACTCAGGCTGTCTAAATCCTAGGTGTTCGTTGGAGATTGAACAGATAAACTGGAGGCAAACCTCAGAACTTCGGAAAGGAGAGGACGGACCACGGATCCGCTGCTTGTATACTTACGTATACTCACACAATTGACTGATGTATTTTCCGAAGGCTTGTGAAGGCATAACTCGAAGAGAAAGAGTGTTTGAATTTTGAATCAAGTGCTGTTATTTGGTAATATAAGGAAGCCGTGCTTTCTGTCAAACACGGCGTAAGGA
This sequence comes from Mycena latifolia, assembly GCA_029289555.1. Taxonomy (NCBI): domain Eukaryota; kingdom Fungi; phylum Basidiomycota; class Agaricomycetes; order Agaricales; family Mycenaceae; genus Mycena; species Mycena latifolia. Next base: position 317,728 of record JARJLE010000102.1, on the reverse strand, counting down.
CCGTGGATGAAGGGGTGAAGGGCCGCGGATGGCGCCCAAGTACCGTGTGTCATCTGAAGGGCCGTGTTTCCCGATCAGGCGTGCGGGCCGCGCTTCGTCGATCCCGGAAGATACCGTACTAGGGTCGTAGCCGTGCCGGCTCCGACTTGGACCTTGCTTTGGGCCTGTTACAGTACAACAGTTCCTGTAAATGAGACTCACGTTATGAACCCGAACGCTCGCATTTATCCGCACCTGGCAAATGGGCAGGAGGTTGGGCATTCACTGGGAAGAAATTGTAAGGTTTCAGGCACTGGCAAAATTTCATCATCGTCAGAGCGCGATACAACGTGCGACGTACGATCTTCCTCGTTATAATACGGTCCACGAGAGACTCGGAGTTTGAGCTGCATGAAGTCTACATCATTTCGCATTATCTGGACTTCGTATGCATCTCGATCCTTGGGGACGGTTCGGACAGTTTGCTTTCGTTTTTCAATACGCCGGTAAGCCTATTCCCAGTGGCTGAGACGACGTCAACGGAGACTACTCTCGGATTCATGGGCGAGAAAAGCGGAAAGATCAAATGCATATAGCGTCGCCTACATGTCCATACTCTCACATCAATCAACCCACGTCACTCTCTCCAAATCCAGCCCGGCCTTGGGCTTATACTTCCCGCCGCTCTCCGTCTTCGCCTCGAGCCTCGCCTTCACGCTCCGGTGCACCCGCACCCCATTCGACTGCTGCTTCGGAATGAAGCGCCCTCTGCCCATGTTCCACCCGAAATACACCGCCCACGAGTTGTCCCCGCGCTGGTAGCGCTGTTTGAGCGGCAGGAACTCGAGGATCCACCAGAACCAGGCGAGGCTGAGCTGGTCGTAGATCGGGCACAGCGCGTCCTTGAGGTCTATCTCCTCCTCGCTCATGTGTGCCGCCGGCGCCGCCTCGCTGTTCGCGAAGTTGCGCAGCGCCGCCTCCTGCTGCGCCTGGGACTGCTGCTTCGACGACGGGATGGACTTGATACACAGGTCACCGACGGGCAGCGCGGGCGGCCGCGGCGCGACGTGCGGGTACAGGCTGTCCGGGTCGAGCCCGATGCTGCGCAGCCCGTCGCAGTCGAACATGATCCCGCTGTTCGTCTTGAAGCACTCGCGGATCATCCAGCGCAGGGGGACGCGCGCAAGGTTGTGCACCGTTTCGTTGTCGACCGATCCGCCGCCGACATCTGGATTGCGTTAGCTGTAGTATATGATTTCCGCACAATCACAGTTGCTTACCACAGTGACAGCCGGCGAACCATACCTAAAAAGAAGATCAGCACCGCTGAGAGGAGGCTGACAACCAGAAGTACCTCATCAATATCCGTAGGCTGCGTGCGGTCCCTCGCGTATCTGCGCTCCAGGAGATGCTGGGACATTTTCTTGGAGGGTTGCGGGTGCTTTGCTTGCGGCGCCTTCTGATCCGATATACTGAGCGTCTTCTCCGTTTCGTTCGGCCGGTTCCACAAGTTGGGCTTGAACTTGGCGCGCCGCTCGTCGAGGGACACGGCGTGCCGGAACGTCTTGACGATTGTGTTCGAGGTCGTAAATGGAAGGCGCCGCGGGACGAGTCCGACTGAATTAACGGTGTCCCTGATAGGAAGTTATTAGAAGATGTTCTGTCGCGGCCGTAGAGCGTGAGAAGCGCTCAATTAAATGCTCACCAGACCCCGATGAATTCAATGTCGACGTCGATAGAGAACGCCTGGAAGAATGAGACACAATGGGCTTTATGAGCCTCGGCGGTGAACTTACAGACTCACCTTCTTGAATGCATTGGACTGCTTCCACCCCTTGTCGCTCTGATCCGTGTACATTTTGTACGCAAATGGGATCTGCTGATGATTACACGCCGGGAGAAGGCCGACCTAGGACGGTGTGCTTTAGCTTCCGCGTCCTGTGAGGTCCTTGCCGCCTACCTTGTGAATCATTCCCGCTAAGCTGGGAAATAGTGAGCATCACATGTAGTGGGTAGTAAAGATAGATGGGCACACCTCCGGGCGGTATATGCGCCCCGAGAGAACCCAAAGATACAGATACGGTCATTGGCAGTGTCTGAAGCCAAGTTAGATCGGCGCGAAGGGAACGGTGATAAACATACGTACAGTTTTGCATTAAGAATTCATATCCGCCTAATCACATGTGAGTATGCGCCACACCGCCAGTCTCAGAACAAACCCATGACATGTGCGTCCAAGTTCCAAGCGATCGCTTCATCGAGGAACTAAGGAAACTTGAGGACGGGTGCTCTTGGGTTTGACGTGAAGCTCTCACCTTTGCTATCTTCGACCAGAAAGGAGTGGCGATTTCCGGGGTGGTGTACGTACCGATCCCCGCCCTGTATTTTTCAGCCCAAGAACCGAGATCAGGCTTGATATTCCTCTTACTGGTAGTAAACCATCTGCCTCGTCCGATCCGCTTTGGGCAGCATCGAGAAAAGCTGGACGATATTCGAGTTGTCCGAGTCGAACTGGTCGCCGGTTCCATCGAAACAGAGCACCAAGGTTCTAAAAGGGTAGTCACTGGCAGGCGGGATTGCCGGCGACGCCGCGGCCGGGCCGTTGACGGTTTGCTGCGTGAAGGTCGAGGCTTGGGGCGAGGATGTCGCGGGAAGGCCAGAGATCCCATCCCGATTGACGATGGTGTTGTCCGTATCAAACCGAGTGTGGCCATCGGTGGTGGGAGAGGACTGCATTGTAGTGGATGGCGCTTGCGAGAGTAGCAGAGAAAGATTTATATATATGCCAGTGGAGCCGCCGCCGCTGTTAGGTAGGAAGAACTAAGGGGTCACTTGACAGTGGCGTAAGATGGCAGTCAAGATTTTTTTCGGAAGTCGTCGACTTCCGGATCCGTGCCACAGGCACTAGGTATTCTCCGGTGGAGACAAGAAAGATCACTGGCAGCGGAAGGGTGCCACTGCCAGCCGGTGGTCGCCGACGGTGGCCGTATTCCGATGTTAATGGACATTGATGAGAGAAGCGGGACAGGGTCGAATGGGGTTTACAGCGTGAATGATAGCACGGAGGTGAGAAACGGCAAAAGAGAACCGAAGTCACGGCGTCACGACGTGATGTGTAACTCGCCTCTCTTAGCCGGGACGTTCACTATGCAAAATCTCTTTGGATGGAGTTCTCAGCACTATCGTGGCTCTCTCTGTATTTGCGAAAACTCGACCAGTCTTTGCTGGCTTGGAAAGAATCGGTAGCCGCAGTAATCGGGTCGTGTGCCTTGCATGTGCACAGTGCCGCACAACATCCACACGAGCAAAAGTGAATGCATCAAGTCCATCCAAAGTCCGTCAAGTCAACTTCGGCTAATGGCGATTGTCCGCTTCTCTCCTTATATGGACCCTGGGGACCCTCGCGAAGTCTCGTGAGCCCTTCTCTGGCTATATAAGAACTGCGGAGAATGGCAACGTCGCAACAATGGCAAGCATCACCCCGATTCAGGCCTTCTCCCTCGGTGCAGATGCCGTTTATCTCTCCAAGCGATCTCTGCCTATTGCACCTGATGGGCATTATGACTGGGAAAACCAGGCCGATACGAGTACCAGCCCCCAAGCCCACGCCGGTGTAACCAACCTCATTAACACGGTACTGCGCCTCCTCCTCTTATAACGGTTGACTGAGGAACTTCCCAGATAGAGAATATCGAGTCGAAAGGTGCTATAATCCCGGACCCGCGCATAGTGGTGGGTCCTTATGACTGCATTCCTTTCCGCTCGCCTCTGATTTGAGAAACAGGGAGCATTCGTTGACACGGCCCTCCACCCGGATGCTGTTGACGACCGGCAGGGTGCTGTGAGCCTCTTTATTTCCTTTCTCCAGAGTTGGTTAATCTGATACATGCCGCAGTTTGCCGCTGGACTGACCCTCCTTTCACGGCTCCCTCCGGGCACGGATGTGGCCAAACAAATGTCGAACTCTGCGATTTCGCTCCTCTACAACACGCTTCCACACGTATGTGTTATATCTGCCTCTGAGTCGCTCATTCTATTGACGCAAAACAGCCTCGTGCGGCTTTGCTGGGACCTGTCCATTCCTTCCGCCAGGCGGACGGAGGAGGCAACAATCTGCAGATTCCCCAGCTTGGCAAAGCCGGAACGCCGTATGCTCGCAGTGTGCAAGGGAAGTGGTGCAACTCGCCCACCTCTCTACCCGATCCCGGGGTTATTTTCGACACCCTAATGAAAGCCCGCGATGTCCGTCTCACTATCCTTGCGTCTGAACTCAATCTGACATTCTTCACAGCGCAAGGACCATCCGGGCGGAAATTCCAGCTTAACCTTCGCATTCGCGACCCTTGTCATTCATTCGCTGTTCAGGTCTGACCTGACTGACTGGAACGTCAACGCCACCAGTTCCTACCTCGATTTAAGCCCACTGTACGGCATCAGTAAGCCTCGCTACATATCTTGATTTGAAGACATTCTAACGGCCCCGCAGACCAGGCTACACAGGATCTGGTCCGCAACAAGGCCGAGGGTCGCGGGCTTCTCTATCCCGATTCCTTCTCTGAAGAACGCCTCATCTTCCTCCCTCCGGCCGCTAGCGCTCTGCTGGTAATCCTCAATCGAAACCACAATGTGCGCCTTTCGTCCCTTGCCCTCCCCTTCACGTTTAAATTTTATATGCGTTAGTATGTGGCGGACAGGCTCCTCAAGATCAACGAACGCGGCCGCTGGACCGATCCCCCTCCTACTGAGGAGAAACTGAGGGCGAAGCAGGACGAAGAAATTTTCCAGACGGCTAGGCTTGTCAAGTAGGTCACACTATAAGCGTAAACGCGCCAAAATTAACTTGCCCCTTCAGCTGCGGCCACTTTATGGGCCTTATCATGTCGGATTATGTTGCGGGTTTCCTCGGGTGCGTATCTCTCCCCTCCATCTATATAACCACCAACACCGATCGCACGTAGTCTCTCCGAGGGCAACGCTTGGAACATGAATGCCTTTGATCCTATCAAGACGAAGGACGGTATCGAAGTAGAGCGTGGACTGGGCAATCACTGCAGCGTCGAGTTCAACGTCCTGTACCGGGTAAGCATTAGCAGCATCCTCTGGCGTGTGCCCGTGCCTGAACTCACTTCCTAGTGGCACCCTACCCTGTCCGCGCCCGACCAAAAATGGACCGAAGACGTCTTCAACAGGGTCTTCAACAATAAACCGTTCGATCAGCTCACCGTCCAGGACTTCGGCGCCGCGTTCGGGCAGACCTTCGCCGCTATCAACCCAGATCCCAGCAAGCGTACTTTCGGCGGGTATGTTCTGTTCTGCGCCCCGGTGTCCCAGAGTTGATTGTTGGCAGGCTCCAACGCGGCCCAGACGGGAAGTTCTCCGACGACGACATCGCGAAGGTCCTCCTCGACGCGACAGAGGCCCCCGCTGGCGCCTACCGCGCGCGCGGAACACCTGGCGTGCTCCGTGTCATCGAGATCATGGGCATCCTCCAGGCGCGCCAGTGGGGCGTGTGCACGATGAACGAGTTCCGGGAGTTTTTGGGCTTGAAGCAGTTCGAGGACTTCGAGGATTGGAACCCTGATCCGGCCATTGCGGTGAATATTTCGTTTATTTTTCAACCCACTCATAGATTCCATTATGACCCCTGTTCAGAGCGCTGCCCGACGGTTGTATGGACATATCGACAACCTCGAGCTTTACGCGGGACTTCAGTGCGAGGAGACGATGCCGCTGAGCCCTGGCCTCCGGTTTGCTTCTGGTTATACGGTACGGTTATTCTGGAGTGCCTCTCACGTTATGTTAATCGGAGACTTCAGATGATGAGAGCCGTCCTCGGGGACGCGATCGCGCTCGTCCGAGGGGACAGGTTTTACACTACGGATTTCACGCGTATGTCCATTCTGACCTCCATCATTTGTCATTCCTCACGGGTCTGCAGCCGCAAATCTGACGGCCTGGGGCTACCAAGACTGCGTGCGCGATCCCCACAATGGCGGTTTCGTACGTCTTTCTATCTTCAAAAAGTTATTGATTCTGAAGTTTCCTTTCGCATTAGGGCGGTGAAAGTATGCCCTGGTCGCTATGTTCTGTTCAGGATTTAACAAAAATATTCTAGTGCCCAAACTCCTCATGCGCCACCTTCCCCGACACTATCCTTACGTGGGTCCGCATCTGTCCCTGACCTGCCACAGTTGTCAAACCATTTTTATTTAGAACTCGGTCTACGGATGCTTCCCCTTCTTCACGCCGCAAAAGATGAAGCAGAGCTTGACAACTCAAGGGATTGCCGCGAACTACACCTTCGACCGCCCGGTGCCCGCTCCCGAGCCGAAAGTATTGAATACCTTCACGGGGATCAAGTATGTCTTTAACAATCCCGTTCAATTTCCAACGGTGTACGACATGAAAGGTTCGGCCCGCTTTTGCCCGTACTCCAAGTTGCTGATTCGGTTGACAGGTCTCGGCAACGGCTACGGATTTTTGCTTTGCTTTGACCAGGCTGCTAAGTGAGTGCTTGTTTCATTTCATTTTCCTGGGATTTATGGCCTGTTTCGCAGACACGACCCGGATCGGGCGCTGGTGGGGATTCTATCCCAGTTCAAGCGAAAATTCATACTGATACCTTCGCAGGCCCTCCATGCTCTGTTCCCGACCGAGGCCTCGCTGAGCCAATACAGGACGTGGTACCGCGATTCCGTCACGCAGTTGATCAAGGAGCGCTCCTGGAAATACGACGGTGTCCCGGGGAACTACGTCGATATCGTCAAGAGCGTCATCAACACCACTTCCGTTCACTGGGCTGCTGACCGGCTGGTGCGCTTCTATCTATCTCTTGGTCGAGGATATCCCTGACGACAACCCAGTGTGGCCTCTCGCTCAAGACGAAGGACAACCCCCATGGACTGTACACGGAGCAGGAAGTATACGATATGTTTTCGACTTTGGTTCGTTATGGCCTCTTGGTCATCCGATTGTAAGCTGATGGGTTCCCTTTCATTTAGTTCACGTAGGATTTTGTCGAAGTTACTCCATGTGTTGCTCACCGGTGGACTTTCTAGCCTTACCTTCCTCAGCATCGACGACAACGAGCACGGGTTCTCCCTGCGCTGGGCCGCGATCCAGTCGGGCGGGGTGATACAGGCCCTGATCGCGAAGGCGATCCTTGAGATTGCGCCCCAGAGTGCGCCGGTGCGTCAATCTCCGGAATTACCTGCCCCGCGCTAACTCTGGATTAGAACGCCATACTCGGATTTATTTCCAGCATCTCCAAGAAGCTGTGGCCGCAGTCGGACAAGCCCTGCTATCCGTTCCTGAGCAAACTTTCTGAAACTGGGCGGCCGCTGAATGAGCTGGTCGCCACCGTTGTTGGGCTCGCTGTGGGCTCCTCCGTCAACTACGCTCAAGGTATGCAGTTTACTGCAGTCAATCATGAGTGTCATTAAAAATATTTCCCCCGCAGCCGCCGTGCACGTTATCGACTTCTACTTGGATGATGCACACGAGCAGGAGCGGATTCAAATCCTCAAGCTGGTGCAGAGCGATGACTCGAAGTCGACCGATATGCTTCGTGGGTATGTCCGAGAAGCAATGCGTAAGTGAACTTTTATACGCTTGAGTCATGGCTGACTCGTCCAACAGGCCTCAATCCCCAATTCACCGGACTCTGGCGAGACGTCGCGGCGGACGCCGCGATACCCCAAGGAAAAGACCTCCCGCCCATGAATGTCAAAGCCGGCGACCGCATATGGGCTAGCTTCAAGAACGCGCACATCAACGTAAGTTCAGCTTGCATTCCGCTGCACAGCCAAGCTGATGCTATCCGGCCCAGCCCACCGACTTCCCCAACCCAACGACTGTCGATCCCTCGCGTCCCGCCGCTTCATACAACCTCAACGGCGCCGGGTTCCACGTTTGCCCGGGCGTGACGTATGCCGAACAGACCATCGCCGAGATTGTCAAGGTCGTCTTCAAGCTGAAGAACGTCCGTAGGGCTGCTGGCGATGCGGGGAAGCTCGCGGGATTCAAGACCATCGTCAACGAAACGGAAACGAATGTTTATCTCACTCCGTATGGAACGACGAGCCCCTGGCCTGGTTCGATGTATATTCTGGTGAGACTTTGAATTCTTTGATTTTCATGGGCTCATTATCCGTGATTAGTACGACGATTGACGGGGTAACTCGCGAATGTGGTCTGAAACAGGTGGCGTCCTGTAGGATCGATGTCGAACAAAATCTCTAAGTTTTCGCTGACGATTTCTCAATTACTTGGGTTGTATGCATAAATCATTATTGTTCCAGTGAATGCCATCTTTTGAATTCCGAGTCCTATTCGGCCACTATGCTCGGATCAATCCCGCCGTAAATTGGCACTCTCGGGAGCGCAGCTAACATTCGGCGGACTTGATCCGAACCTCGCGTGTCAGCGCCGTCACCCGCCTTTCTCCTTTTCTTTTTTTCTTTTTTTCTTTCTTTTGCTTCACAGAAGCATGAAGGTCAGACCTCCAAGTATAGTTATGTCGCAGCCACTATTATACCACACATGAAGTACAACATCCATTGAAAATGCAAATCGGTGTGTTGAGAAGTTTTCAAACCTAGCGGTCAAAGCGGCCATCATTGGCCGCTTTGATCGCAACAACCAATATGTCTCAGCCTGATCTCTTCCTTTGTCTACAAGTTTAGACCCGTGCCTTCGGCGCGGCATGTTTGCAGCTTAATCTCAGTTGTAGGTTTTTTTTCAAAAGAAAAAGAATTGTGTACTGTCTATCATATCTACATTAATTACCTGCAATACAAATCAGGCCAATGGATCTCTCTTACAAAGGGAGGAGGACATACCTATGGAGCAACACCTCTGGGTATACAATATTTTGTGTGAGTCTGTTGTTGTCATTCTTAAAAAGAACCTTGACTTGCTGACTGGAGGTGCATTGAGAAAGTGCAACGCATGGCTGTCCATGGGCAAAGACATTGGTACGGACATCTAGTCCAACATGATCAACTGACTGGCCCTGTGCTTTTTTTAATGGTCATTGAGAATGCAAAGCAGCCAAGAAACTTTCGCCGCTTCACAGCAAAAGCAATTTGTTCAACTGATGGAGTAATGGTGATCCATGGGATGAAAGCCCTTTTACCATTGTGTTCACCGTCTAGAAGCTGAATCTCCAGCACATGAGGTGACATTCTTGTGAGAATTCCTCTGGTGCCATTACAAAGACCATTTGCTGGATCCGGATTTCGGAGAATCATGATTAGGTGCCCTACCTTGAAAGCCAATTTGGTCAAAGGCAGTCCAGATGCACAGATAGAGTTGAGATATTCCACAGGGTATTGGAAATCACTGTCAACTTCCTCTTCTGTGATAACTGAATCAGCACTGTGGAAAATAGATTCCCAAGGCAAAGAATTTATGCAGCAACATGTTATTGAGCTCATCCACATCATCATTGCATGCGGAGAGAATTGTATGCTCCAGGAAGTCTTTATTCTGATTATGGTCCAGGTATGGTCGAGATCCCAGGATAGATTGTGTTTATCATAGATGGAACAGTTTTGGAGTTTCATAACTTCAGGAAGTTCAATTTTAGAAGCATTTATATTTCTTCCGCTTCCAATATACAGGAGCCATTTTGCTAAGTCCTTTCCTCCTGTCATGCATCAGGCCCACCGAGACACATATTCTGTGTCAGGTGTAGTATTTCAACCTTTGGTCACACTTCAGCAGATTGTTGAATCTGAGCAGGCTGAGGAGCATTTTGAGGCTGACAATGTCTCTGTGGGCTGTCAAGAACACAAATTTAATAGTCCTGCCTTTGAGAGGCAATCTGAGCACGCTGAAGAGTATTTGGAGGAGTTTGATCCCTTTAGACAGTCAATAGTCAGTGTCAATTTTTTTATATCAGAAAAAGCTTGCATTTCAGAGACAGGTTACAGAGAATGTAAATCAGGAGGGAAGAATCAGCAGATACAGAAGGCAGGGACAGACATGACAGAGGCAGAAAGTCCGCAGAGCGATGGCAAGATCTTGACAGATAGGGGTAGAAAGTTGAACTGGAAACTCAGCTATCAGAACTTGAGAGGACAGCAAAATATATGAGATGGGGCACACCTGAGGCAGTCAGAGCGAAGATAAGGGGCAGAGGAAGCTGGGTTAAATGAAAACCTCGAGGCGGGCGGGGAGAGAGGCTGCCGCTGCGCGGCGGAGGGTCACATGAATATATCACATGATTTATCATGTGACTTTTGGGTGTGGCGGTGCTGAGCTCTTTTCTTATATAGGACAAGTTTAGACCCGTGCCTTCGGCGCGGCATGTTTGCAGCTTAATCTCAGTTGTAGGTTTCTTGGAAAAAAATCAGGTTTAAAGATTTGTTTACTCAAGTCTAATTTCGGAGGCAAGTCTCAACGTGCGCAACGCCCGCGCTCTCCACTTACCCCGTGTTTCCACCTCATAAGTCGGAAGTGAAATGCAGGATGAGACCTACCCCCGGGTCGCAAATGGTCTCATCCCACGGGGTAAGTCGATCCTTATTGTGTCGCTTCGACACCTTTGACCTTCGCCCTCAGCGGCCGAAAGCAAGGTCAAAGCGCCGGCCCAAGCGCACCTCTATTTTAACCCTTAGCCATCTCGGCTCCCTCGTGCCCGTCTACAAATGCATCTGAGCCTTCAAAGGCTGTTTATTGCTAAACCACCTTGCATGATTCAACTTTGACTCAAAGAAATTAGAGAAAAAGTAATATAAGTGTGTACTGACTATCATATCTACATGAATTACCTGTAGCACAAATCAGTTCAATGGATCTCTCTTACAAAGGGAGGAGGTGGAGTAACACCTCTGGGTATACAATATTTTTTCTGAGTCTGTTGTTGTCATTCTTAAAAAGAACCTTGACTTGCTGACTGGAAGTGCATCAAGAAAGTGCAACATATGGCTGTCCATGGGCAAAGACATTGGTGCGGAGGTCCAGTCCAACATGATCAACTGACTGGCCCTGTGCTTTGTTTATGGTCATGGCAAAAGCAATTTGTTCAACTGATGGAGTAATGGTGATGCATGGGATGAAAGCCCTTTTGCCATTGTGTTTGCCACCTAGAAGCTGAATCTCCAGCACATGAGGTGACATTATCGTGAGAATTCCTCTGGTGCCATTACAAAGACCATTTGCTGGATCCGGATTTTGAAGAATCATGTTTGGGCATTCTACCTTGAAGGCCAATTTGGCCACAGGCAGTCCAGATGCATGGATAGAGTTGAGGGTATTGGAAATCACTGTCAACTTCCTCTTCTGTGATAACTGAATCAGCACTGTGGAAAATAGATTCTTTGCCCTGGAATTTATGCAGCAACATGTTATTGAGCTCATCCATATCATCATTGCATGTGGAGAGAATTGTACACTCCAGGAAATATTTATCCTGATTATGGTCTGCAGGTATGGTCGAGATCCCAGGATAGATTGTGTCTATCATAGATGGAAAAGTATTCCAACCTTTGGCCACATCTTCAGCAGATTGTTGAATCTGAGCAGGCTGAGGAGCATTTTGAGGCTGACAATGTCTCTGTGGGCTGTCAAGGACACAATTTTCACATTCATGCCTTTGAGAGGCAATCCAACGCTGGGGAGTATTTGAAGGAGTTTGATCCCTTTAGACAGTCAATAATCAGTGTCAATTTTTTTATATCAGAAAAAGCTTGCATTTCAGAGACAGGCTACAGGGAATGTAAATCAGGAGGGTAGAATGAGCAGATACAGATGGCAGGGACAGAAATGACAGAGGCAGAAAGTTGGCAGAGTGATGGCAAGATCTTGACAGATAGGGGTAGAAAGTTAAACTGGAAACTCAAATCAGAACTTGAGAGGACAGCAAAATATAGGAGAGATGGGGCACACCTGAGGCATAGGAAAGATGAGGAGAAGAGGGAAGCTGGGTTCAATGAAAACCTTGAGGCGGGCTCGAGGAGCACCGTGATGCGGCGGGAGAGACGCAGCGGAAGGGTCATATGACTATATCACATGATTTATCATGTGATTTAGTGGCGGTGCCATGCTCTTTTCTTATATAGGATTCCCATCAACTTCGTTTTCGCCACTTTGCCTTTCCTCCCTCGCTCGTAGCTAAGCGATGGACCGAAGTACTGCGGCGTAGTGCATAGTCTCCACGGGGAACAGCGTCTGTTTGCGAAGGACTGCGTCTGCGTGCAAAAGACTGCGCCTGGGTGGGAAGCGACTGCGGTGGTGCGACTGCGGGGGTGCGGTACCCCCGCAGTTTCTCGGTACGTAATCCTCGAATAAAAATCATCGGATTTGTTCCTCGTAGAGGGGGACATATTTGCACCACCCAACATTGACGAGCAGTTTCGCTCTAGCCGACGCCAAAGCAATCAGCGGTCATATCTATATCTAATCAGATTCGCAACTGCGCCGGCCGCCTGGGCGTCTCATCGTTATAAATTCGACACACTGTAGATCGGCTGTCGCGTCTCTTCAACGTCTACTCCAGCGCCAATGGCCAACGACCTGAACTCTCACGAAAAGGAGGTCGATATGGAAGCCTCGCCGTCCACCGAAAGCACAATTCTGACGGGGAGAGGGTTATTCGTTGTATTTGTGGCCATGTAAATGTTCATTACTGCCGTTTCACCACTGCTACAACCTATCCCTCGGAAGGCAATTATCAATTCTGCTGACCGCCTTGGATCAAACAATTCTAGGTATGTTTTCAACCAGTGTTGCGCAAGTGTCACTCAGTGTTAGGATCAGCCACTGCACTTCCTCGCATTGTGTCGGTACGATTACACCCCACCCGATACACAACCCTTCGACCCTTTTCTAATCAATAATTAGCTCCCAGTCCCGACAGAGTTCGGTCGACGAAGATTGCTTCCTATTCTTGTATATAAATACGGATGTGCAATTTGTCCCACTGGCTCAACATGAGCTGATCAATGCAGCTGCATCCACGGGCAAGCGGAATGATGTCGAGGTATGGCCAATCGCACGATTCATGATCTGTCTGGCTCCATTCGGCGAGAGTGGTCGGGTGACTAGATGAGAGATGGACGAGGGCTTGTTTACGCAACACATCAACCTCATATTTATGGCTCATCCTCAGGACGCCGGCAATAATGTCGAAGGTTGTTGGAGCCGGAAAGGGCTCGAAGAATCGGATGGATGAAGGTGAGTCTGGACTCTGTAGCACCAAATGAAAATCAAAAGATATTGCTCATAGTAAAGTAGCGCCTCTAGAAAGACGGTGATACCCTCCGCACTGTCGGGCAGACGCACGAAAGGACATCCGTCCACCATCTCCGCATCTTTCGGGGTGAGGAGAGCCAACATGTCCTCGAATACCGGTGAGCGTGCAGCAAGGAAGTCACGCGAGACGCGGAACAAAGTGTTTTCTGCCTAGTTGAATGATTTAGAGACGAGCGGCTGAGCCTGGATGATGAGTCCGCAGTCTTTAAACCACAGTCCCTCTGCGCGCCTGAGTTCCGGCTCGGGAGTCGGGAACATGGATAGATCGATGTCCATTGGTGATGAAAGGCGAAGCACAGGGCGCAGAGTCGCAGCAAGCAGGAGGGGAGTAAACAACGGTCATCAAACCGCCTGTGGTGTTCAACATCACCAAGCACCGCGGTCACGTGGAGCTAACACAAGTGAGATGCTCGAACCAAGAGGTGATTGATCTCTGGATTGTGGACTCTGATGTCCGCGAAGCGAGATCAACGGCATCACTCGGCATTTCGGGTTCGGCACCTCTTGCTCTAATTCTTGCTCGTCTGAGTCGTCTCCATCTTATATGAGTCACAATTTACTGCTACAGATGCTTTCTATCAGTGGATAGAACCTATGTTCTACGAAAAAGCTCATGAAAGTAGCTAGATTATGTAAATAGATTATATGCACCATATGCAGTTTTATGTTTCAAAATGAGATCTAAAGTAAGGCTACTAAGCATTCAAAGCATATTGGGGACACAGTGAGTGCGCGACACATTGAGGAGTGCGGCAATGCAACACAACTGGCTCGGATGAGCCGTTGATGGAATTGATGCGGGTTGCATTTTCTGGGGGGGGGGTCGTGGGAAGGAATCCATGATCCAGAGATCAATCACCTCTTGGCTCGAACGCGTATCTCCGCACTCCACAGAGAAAGTCTGCATTTAAGATCCCTGGTAATGATGTGCACTTTGGATTGGTACATTATTCGTTCCTGCGACCATCAGAAAGCTGCAGGTTTCAATGGCCCAATCGAGCTGATCTGACACAGAAGAAGGAGATGAGACACTGTCCTCCTCCTCCTCCGGGTCTGAACGATCGACTGTTGCAAGTAGTACGCGACATTTATCATCTCAAAGCGATGTACGGGACGATCCGCGTTGAGACGAAAGAGTCCGTCATTTCCGGGCCCGAACGTCCCCGGACGCTGACGCGTCCCCAAGAGTTTGCCGAGGCTCGGAGAGCCAACATATTTAACCCGCATCCAGTCAATATTGCTCCCTATCAAATGCCTCTCTTCACCCCATTTCCAGCATCTCAGGTCGTCGGACTCAGCGCCGCTGGGTTTTTCCTCGCCAGCACCATGGGGCTCAGCCCGTTCAACATGATTCCAAATCTGGAGCGCAGCAATGTGAGGGCCCATGCGTCAAACACGAGAAACAAAATAAGCTGAACAAGCCACACAGATCCCACTCGCGACCCGAGCCCCGCTCTACGGGCACATGTTCCATGGCCGTGGTCGGCCTAGCTTCGCTATAAGCACTTTCGGCGGGGCCGCCGCATTTCTTGTGGCCTACTTCACCCGCCCCGCAGACATCTCTGCGGACCACACCCGCGCGCTTTTAGGCGCTGCGGGAGCCCTGATCCTCGCTGTTCCCTGTTCCCCACACGCTGATCTGGATGGTCCCGGTTTACAAAGGACTGGCCGGTGTCAAGTACTCTGGTACAGAGGTGCAATCTAAAGGTGAGTCAACCTCTGTTTCCCGCTGATTCAATTAACTGAAAGACTCGCAGAACGATGGGATGGGCTGATGGGATGGCTATACTTTGGGAATTCTGTCAGGTTGCTGTTCTTCGCGACGGCTTATGCATTGGGTGTGTATGGCGTAGCCTCTTCTCAAGTGATCTCTGTATTTTAAGACAAGATATGCCGTCGCTACGCTCCGGCTTTAAATTCTTACTCCGACTTGAACATTGTACTCAAATGAAAAGCAAATGTCTACATTGTGCAGGAGATCATAAAAAAACTCAATGCGCTTCAAGCGGAGTTGTCGTTGAAGTTAATTTGCTCCAGAGTTTTAAATTTCAAGCCGGCCATGGATTATGAATGATTATTTACATCAGAGGGAACTGAAGCTCGGTGCAAGCTCATTGAAATCTTTGCTCATCTCATCTCTAGAGTAAATTTAAAATGCCATGTTGAATAGCGCACTCAGGAATAGTACAACTATGTTTCTATGAACACAGATCACATCTATGCCTTATGAGAGGATGAGAGGGGCTAGTTTGGTTGTGGAAGCAGCGCAAGACGGGTTGAACGGGACAAACGATGCAGTGAGATGCAATACTTGGGAAGGATGATGGGGGTAGCAAAGAAAGGAACGGGCGACGGGGAACCTGCCTTTTGAACGGATGTTGAACGGCTGATCGGCGAGGTTGAAAATAAAACACATGCACTGAAGCGCCCGACGCCCGAGCTAATCTTTGATCGGGGGGTCACTTGCGTGGTCAGGTGGCAGACTCTCGATATAAACGGAAATTTAATTCTGGCCTTGGAATAGTGAATGACAAAAAGTAGGTAAATTAGGAAGTACGCAAACAGGTGCACTCTGATACGAGGCATCTGCTTAATATACGAGTAATAATAACAAGCGAGGCACGAGCTTCCTCTGTTGAAGTGTCTATCTATGAGAGACTATTTTGAGGTTGAATTAGGCTGTTTATCAAGTCCAGTTCTTCTGAGAATTATTACTTAATATCATTCAATGTCCGAAGTCCAAGTGGGTCAAACAAAGCTGGTAGTGGGCTGTGCCGCTTGTCGGCCTTACCCGCTTTATTTTATTCTCTGGCTTGACGAGTGAACTAGGGTACATCCAAGTTGTGGTCATACTGCAGGTTATATCTCAAATCACTCGTCTTGAAGATCGGCCAAAGCTGTTTGGGCTCTTCGGGGCGGTCTTTGGGCTGGCCTCAATCATTGGGCCCCTCATAGGTAGTCTCTCTAGACAGATGCTTGATTGGTTTCTAATTCGTTCCTCGTTTATAGGTGGGGCTTTCACTGATCATGTACGATTCTTCCTCGCTATTTTGGACGAACAATTTTGAACATAGCACAGGTCACCTGGCGATGGCGCTTCTACATCCACCTCCCTATCGGCAGCGTCTCCGTAACTGCAGTTCTATTTTTGCTCAAGGCCACGCCACCGCTGGGGTCGGACACAGCTAAACGTTCGTGGAGGGATATAATTGGACAGGTCGGCCGATTGGATTTCTTCGGTGCGACATTGATCGCCGTGACAAGCATCGTGCTTTCACTACAGTGGGACGGGAACACCAAGCCCTGGAACGACAAAGCTGTGATCATCGTGAGTTCGGTCCACTTCATGAAATGTCCCGAATTTATTCTCCCAGTGTTTCGTATTCTCGGGAGTCCTCACCATTGCGTTCATTGCTTGGGAAAAATTGCTGGGCGACCGCGCCATGACTCCGGCAGCGATTTTCCACTCGCTGTAAATGTCAGCATTCATTGGCCCTACAATCTCTGTCGCGCACTAGCTTCGCGATAGATACGCCATCCTTGTCTACTGCTTCCTCACGCGTTTTTCGCTCCTAATATTCTCCTACGTGAGGCAGACCTTCTCCATCCTTGCATCAGACCTGACTCCTCCACGCGCAGCACACTCCCATCTTTTACCAGGCGGTCGACCATCACACTGCTACCTCATCCGGGATCGATCTCCTCCCTTTCATGCTCGCGGTCATCTTGACCATCACAATTACCGGGCGACTGGTAGGCGTATTCGGATATTAGTGCGTTCCAACTAACGTTGCGCTTTGCGTGCTTATCCAGAGCCAGCTGGCCCTTCCTCGTCGTCGACCCCATATTCCTGGGCGTCGGCTCTGGACTCTTCTACACAATCACCCTGACTACGACGCTCGCGAAGATCATCGGGTTCCAGATTCTCGGTAGAGTTGGAATCGAAATGGGAATGCAGAATACCCTGCTTGCTATCCAGTGCGTCGTCCGCTCACTCGTATTTTCCCGGGTGACATCCAACAACCCCCGCAGGGTTGAGCTCAAGGACCGACCCAAACTGCTGGACCAAGCGACTAGTGTAGCCTCGTTCATGCAGTTCCTAGGCGGGACTCTGGGCCTCGGCGCAGCAGAGCCAGTCTTCGCGTCTGAGCTCGCCAAGTACCTCCTACGCTTCGCGCCCGAGGCACCCGAGTTCGTCGTAAAGCAGCCACCCACCGCCATCTACACAGACCTGCCGGCGGAGATGATCCCGGGCGTCGTGCAGGCGTACACGCGGAGCCTGCGGATTGTCTTCGTCCTCGGCGTGCCTGTCGCGGGGCTCGCACTCATAACGGCGATGTTCATTAAGAGCTTGAAGATTGAGAAGATGGAGCCGCAGCCAGCTGCAGCCACGACGGGGGATGCAGAGAAGGGTACAGAGGCGTCAACTTCTTGAGAAAATATTAATAGTTGCCTGAGTGGCGGTCACAATAATTTACCCCCCCAACTCACTTGCCTCCGCAAAATATTAAATCAGCTCCTGCAACGCCGCGACTCCTGCGAGTTTTAACTAAATTGGGGCAAAAGTGGACGTGTTACAGTCCCGCGAAATAGAAGGGTTTACATACGGTCATTGGGAATCGACTCACTTGTTCGATTGACATTAAATTGCTTTGTCTTTGTTGTGGTTGGAGTTCGCGACGCGCCGGTCACGTGTTAGAGGATGGGCCGTAAATCAGGACCGGATGATAATGGCTTTGGAGGTCGGATCCCGGGTCCGGACAAAATTCGACAATTTGCCCCAGCAGGTCACTGCCAGAGTCCAGACAAATGCACCCTGCAGGCGCGACAAGTCTGTGGACAATGGGCTCCAATCACGCCAAGGTGTAATCCAAAATCCGGACATTGCCTCATTCGGCCGATAGGTGGCATCGGGTGGCCTGTGGTCTTATTCTTGCACGCATTCTATACGCAACTTCCTCTACTGTACATGATGGAGGACACAATGACGATGAAGAGCCCATCTTCGGCCTTTAGCAGGGCGGTTTTTTTTTGGAAAATTCGATGTGATCCAAAGTCTGGACCAAAAAAAAATTGGCCTAGGTCAGTGCCAGAATCCGAACAAAATTTGGAACCTCCCAAAGTCCGGACAAAAATTTTGAAAGGCCCAAAAACCAGATCCAACCTACCAAGTCATTATCATCGGTCCTCGTAAATCATGGTGTTCAATTTGCAGGATCGAAAAAAAATTATACTCCGAGCTCTCCCAGCAGTACTCACACCGGGATTACGGAAATGTCGGGGCACCCGATGTTAGTTTCGATACGGCACGTGACCATTTCGGGCGCACCGAAATGCATCGGCCTTCCCATATATAGCAAGCCCGAAGCATTTCGGCGCACCCGGAACGAACACGTGCCGTATCGAAACTAACATCAGGTGCCCCGAAATTCCTGTAATCCCGGTGTGAGTGGTCAAATCCTTCGAGGAATGATTTGGAGTGTTGTCTGCCGTAAGTTTCCCGATTTGGAACTGTCGTGATCTGTTTGGCTAGTGGCATCTAGTGGTTCAGGGCCCGGCTCGGCCTGAAAGCCCGGGCTTGGGCTCGGTTTGACAGGGCTTAGGCTTCAGATTTCCCAAGCCTGAGCCCGAACCCGCAGGGCAGGGCCTCAAGCCTGAGGCCCGGGCTTGAGGAAATTGCAATCGATTAACAAGACCAGCAGCTCTAGAGCACAAATAATGGTGGGGGTGTCCCCCCACACCTCAAAAACAATCACATACCTCAGTTGACGCTTTTTGGACCTCACCAACACATAATTTCCATTTTCGGACTCGGGAGTTGAAAAATTTGAACCCGACAAAAACATGCTGGTATCAATAATTTGGGTAGGATAACTCAAAAAACACATCTGAATGGATCCACTGACTCGATGTGCGCGTTTCTTCATCCAAAAGTAAGGGTGAAAGCCAACTTTATAGGTGCCACTCAAGCCCGGGCTTGAGGGCCCAGCCTTGGGCTTGCCATTCTCAGACCCGAGCCCTGGGTTGCGTCTGGCTCGGCTCGACTCGGGCCTGGGCGGGCTCGGCCTGGCGGGCCTCGGGCTTGAAGCCGAGCCCTGCACATCACTAGTGGCATCTGCGTCTCTCGCAAACCACCACCACGAAATGCCCGCATCGGTCGCTGCCCTTCATGCATGCCTCGAAGAACTTGCCTCTGCAATAGAGGCTCAAAAGAAGGTCCTCGCCGATCTCGAACACACCAGAATTGCCATTCGCCGCCAGCTCAATGGCCTCTGCGATCCAATCACCCGGTTGCCACTCGAGATCTCTTCTGAGATCTTCATACAATGTCTTAATAGTACGTCCCTCTCCCCTCCCAACCCTTCTGTCGCCCCTCTCCTCCTCCTCAATATATCCAACTCCTGGACCAATATTGCGCTTTCCACTACGGCGTTATGGGCGGACCTCGCCCTCGACATCAGCTCTACTAGGTTCAGGGCAACAGAACAGTGCACAGAATTTTTTTCTAGATGGCTTTGCCGTGCACGCGCTCGCCCGCTGGCTCTCTCGCTCCATGGGTTCGCGAGCCCTGAAATCGCCATAACAGTCGCCGGGCATGCGCTCCAGATGCGGGAGTTACTTCTGGTCGTACCGCGAAGAGCACAGCTCGAGGTATTTCCTGACGGAAAAATGTTCCCATCCCTCACAAAACTGTCAATTAGTGACTTCGGAGGCTCTCCATACAGTGTCGTCGAGGCTGCACGGATTTTTCAGTCCTCCCCGAACCTCCTAGAATGCACCCTCCAGAACCGCCTCATAGCCTCTGAAAATCCGACAGGCGTCCATGTCGTTCATTCATGTCTCCAAGTTTTGAACATTAGAGGGGATGTGAGCGGCGGAGACATAATACAATTTATTACATTGCCGGCACTGAATAGCCTCGAAATTTCATTCGAGGGCGGCGATGTGGACGACCTTATCCCATTCCTCACGCGCTCGTCCCCTCCGCTGAAACGCCTGACTCTTGACCCGGGCAACACTACATGGACGCAGCAGACGATCGAACATTGCTTCGGGCTTACCCGTGGCCTTACGCATCTCGAGCTGAGGGGATCAGCCGATTTCCAGGACTACGCCATTGTCATTCTCGGCGACTCTCCCTCTACATTCCTTTCCAATCTCACCCACTTCACAATTGTGACAGGGCCCTTCAGCGATAATGGGTATGTGGTGTTGGTCAGCATGCTGTCAGCACGTCGCACCAACGCTGCTGTAAAGCTCCAGTCATTTCGCCTTGAGTTGGACATTCCTATTCATGACGACGAAGTTGAACGGCCCGAACTGCAGATACCTCAAAATGTCAAGCACATTCTGCGATCACTAATTGCAGACGGGATGGAGATATATATTGGGCATGGGCCTGGCGGAACGAACTTGTTGAATCTTGTGGACCTTTCCGCTCCTTCCTCTCTTTCTTAATTTATACCAGCATGGCCCAATTCTCGTCCAATATGACGATATGAAAATTTTGGCATACGCGTATTTCCCCAGTTTTTTTCTCGTCGTACACGAGATCATCCTACTGGTGTCTCGTCAGATAGGTACCCCTTACCAACAACTACTACGCGCAAATATGGAATTTTAATTTGGATTGTACTATATCCCGCGGATGAGAGCAAGAGCCTGATCGCTCCTGGGTCGTGCGGAACATTCAAACGGCAATGGTTGGCTGTAATTTTGCATGTGAACAACTGGATTCAATGCAGTTCCGGAGCGCTACTGACCTGACGATACCGGTAGTTTGGCCCACGGGAGGCTCAACCACAACTCCGTTCTTGTTTACTTTCGAGATGTTGAATACAGAGAGGATCATGCTGCACGCCAGGAAGACGGATGTGTCAGCGAGTAGCCTTCCTGTTCGCTGGTCAGTACAGAGGTGAATATGAACGAGAAAAGATTAAGGACCTGGGCAGATCCTAGAGACAGAGTGCGGTAAGTATCTCATAAGAGCGGCCGAAATACTTCATCACCGTCGCCCGTATCC
Organism: Mycena latifolia; assembly: GCA_029289555.1. Lineage (NCBI taxonomy): Eukaryota > Fungi > Basidiomycota > Agaricomycetes > Agaricales > Mycenaceae > Mycena > Mycena latifolia. Next base: position 296,469 of record JARJLE010000102.1, on the reverse strand, counting down.
AAAACAAATTCGCGAAGGATCCTGCTCCGCTTGCTTCATGTCTGTACCCAAAAAGCGAGTCGGGTCGAAAACCAACGGATCGCGATATTGTTTCGGATCGTGCGTCATATACCTTGGTAGAAATAAATATGATTGAAATGTCCGCAGAGAGTAAGAAAAACTGACCAGATGTTTGGAATTATCAGAGAATCTTTTGGAATGAGGAGAGATGGCCCTCCCTCGCGTTCGTAAATGAAGTCCTCGCGAGTCCGATGTGAGACGCCTGTTAAAATCAGGGGAAAACTCCAAAAATTAACAATTAATTGACCTGTAGGTGCTGCATTATGCCAGCGAAAAACTTCCTTGCACAACGCATTGATGTACGGGAGATCTGGGCGATCAGAGACATTGGGCAGTCTGTCGTGCCCGACTACCCTGTCGAGTTCTCTTTGCGCCTCGGCCTGAACTTCAGGATACAGGCTCATAGCGAGGAAAAACGCTTCGAGCTGGGACGAAGTCTGCCCGAGTTGTGATCAGAGCCGGTACTAACTGTTGGATAAATATTTTCATACCGTGAAAGTCCCACCTGCTTGGATCGCAGATGCAGCCCATTTGATTAGATGTTCTTCATCAGGTCTTTCGTGTAATAGGGTTGATGTGAAAGAATCCTCCGCAGTCCCGGCAGCCTAGATGGCAATGAGCAATTATAAATTTCAAAAGGATAGCTCGGCGAGTCACAATTTCTTGCTTGACATATTCGAGAGGAATGCTGACACTGTCTTCCAAGTGTTTGGCCCATTCTTTGGCCGTTTTACGGAAGCCGCTGCCGGGTAACCGGGTGGGCCAATAACGTACTAAAATAGTCCTGAGTGAGTGCGGGGTAAACCCCGTAATCGGCACGTACGAAGTGGCAAAAAGTTGACCAGGAAGGCTGCTTGTTGCGTAGAGCGTGCAAAGATGTCGGCTCTCATATCGAACATCTCTAGAAATCGGTCGTTATCCGGATCCTCCGTGATCTCGTACCCATATGCAATACGCAGAACGATTGAGCCGGTCGCTCTGTATAAGGTGTCTCAACAAAATGTAGTCAATGTCTCTCTCGAAACAGACCTCTGGATTCCCTTCAATGCACCTTCTGGATTTCGTGATAGATATGTCAAGAGCCTTCGAATCTCCTTTATGTGAAGGGGCAAGAATCGTTCAATTGCCTTGGTGGTTCCAAAGAGTTGGTGAAAAAGTCTACGTTGCTTTCGAACTCGGTCGCCATATTGCGTAAGAGTAATCACGTTCCGGAAGCCAACCATCTCGCCGCCCATCTGGATCACAGGACGGTCTGAAAAATTGGCGCCTTTGCTCTCCAGAAGGTCTTCGGCGACTTTCAGCGAATTGACGATGATCATCGTTTTCCCCAATACCCTGATGGAGGTAATATCACCTGTGGACGAGCAGTGAAAATCCAATTGAAGTTGGAAGTTATATGGAGTGTGTGCGCACCCCACTTTTCGCCCATTCCCGCGAACGTAAGCCAAGGTGAGTGCGTTGGAAGATCGAAAAAATTCCCGATGATAGGAAGTCCCGGGGGACCAGGCGGGAGCGGTGGGCGGCGGCCACGGAAGAAGTATCGCACACACAGGGCGGCGGCAAGGATTGAGGCCATTCGGATGACCTGGAGTGCGTCGGGTGAAGACATGAGGGCAGGAAGTGGGCGGCCGGGCCCGTGTACCTCAGCTGACAGCTTTATGGCGTCTAGTTGCCGTTGGCTAAATTTAGTCTATCACTGCGTTCAGAGGGTTTTTAGACACCGAATTCAGCCGGCCTAGACCGGTCCCTCCGCGGAGTCCGCCCACCTTGAGGCGTCTAAGTCTACATCTGCACCTCCTGCCAGCCCAGTACAACGTCTGACCCGGGCTTTTGATATCGACTCTGGAGGCCGGGAACACGGTAACGAACCACAGCGAGCAAATTGAGGAGTGCTGGATCAATTTATCGTGTGTTTTTCTCTCTTTCGACGGCGCATTTATATATCACCCAAATATCACCCATCTAATGGAATCGTGGCCTTCCCCGACGGCGCGCTTACCCACGCGCATGCCCACGGCTTCACTGTGAACCACGGACCGAGTGAATTTCACAGGTCTTTTTCACCCGGATACACCGCAACTTTCACCTGAGAAACAAGTGAATTTCGCGGTCAAAAAGTGAACTTCACGCAAAGAATGGGGTAAAAAAGTTCACATACAAAATGGCGCTTTTCACAGTTGCCGTTCACCATGTTTTGGGGTGAATTCCTCGCCATCTCTTTGCAAAAGATCACCAATGTATGGCGAGGAACTCTCCCAATTAACCCGTACAGTTCACTCAAACATAGAATCAAAATCACATATAGATTTCCAGTGACTGTCTAGCTAATGCACTACACAGATTACGCGCGATGACGCTCAACTGTCAGCATCTGGCTCAGCTGTCAGCCCTCGTAGCGGGGCAGATCGAGAGCGTTCAGCATTGACACGTATGCTCAACCGCCATTGACGCCACATAGAACGCCCACAACAACTTGAACTCGCACTACGTCCAAGCTCCTCTCTACGGCACATCCATGCCCCGCTTCATCACTCAACCGCGCGTGCTGCCCGCTGTCGCTCGCCGGTGCCTGACGCGGCAGCCCGAATCGATTTCATGACAGCTAAGTGAGAAACGATAGACACCTTTGCTTTTGCGAGCGAAGTTCGGGCCGAGCCGCGTTGGGGCCGTGCTAATTTTAATTTGCCCCTCGTTTCTCCACAAATTTCGTGTGTGGAGCTGTGGAGAACTTACAAGATATTGCCCGCCGCCTTATGGTTGTTCAACTACTCAAGAGGAATGCGGACAGTCTTGCCAGTGCTACACCATGTCGCGAGTATACGCCGAACGGTTCACAGATGCATGCCAGTTGCCTTCGCGATGGCCGTCCCAGCGCGGACATAACGACGACGAGTTCCTTTTGGGCGGGAGGTATATGGCGTCTGTTCCACGGCATAGTGGAAGCACGCAGGTTGAGTTGGGTTGAGCGGACTATATGGTGTGAAGTTTTGCTTTAGATGCCGTTAGACCGGTGACCGTCTGTCTATGAGAACTATCTACGAGCTTGCTCTCACAGACAGGCTGGATTCGAGCCTAAGATGCCGTGTGGGGCCGAGTTCGGCCCGAACTTTGCTCGCGAAAGCAAAGGTGTCTATCGTTTCTCACTTAGCTGGAACAAATAATCTCTTTTCAAGCAAAGACTATGTAGCGGCATTTCATAAAATGCATTATGAGCCGTAATTTCATCTAAATTTTACCCCAAAACTGAGAAGAGATGCTTATTGAAGTACGCTAAGACTTGATTAATACATCTTAATCCAGTTATGAGGAGCCAGCGCGTGGTATTGATGGTAATAATGCCCGCACCAGAATGAGCCTGGGGAGGGACCTCCTCGACGACGGTGCAACTAGGTCCCTCCCCAGTGCTATACGTCGCGGTGCAGGTCACCTCGGACGACCTTCCCATCGCTAGACGACTTGTCTAGGCGGTGCCGAGGCGGCTTAGACCGGCATGGTCTCGGCACGTAGACCCACATAGACGCACATAGGCCGGCCTGCTATATCATGCCGCGTCTAGGGACCCGCTGAACGCGGTGTATCTCTTAGCATCCTTTAAGCTCGGGGAATGGGGTCAACATCACTACCTGTTGCATAAAAATGGTCCGTGCCGGATGATGTCCGTATGGCAACCCAACAAAAGAAGCATTCCGGTTCATTCTGTCATCGAGCTTGAAAATTCGATAAGGCCGATTCAATGGCTGAATCTTAGGGAAATTTAAGCAAATCCGAATTTACGAATGAGCACTTCAACCTTAATCCGAACGAGACGCCGATGAAGTCAGACGGATATCCAAGTCTAAGTTCCATCAGTTCAACAATGTAGCACCTACCTACCGCAATCCCCGTACCTCGCCAAGTTTCTGTGCCGTGGTAGTACCACTGATAGACCGGATTCCATTCTATTCGAACCTCGAGGGAGCCTGGATCAAACCTGTGTCAATGCCGTTGGAGTGGTTGCCTACGACTGCTTAGAAGTTCACTGGCAGGTGCGCTGATTTCCCATAGAGCATGGTCGCCGACGGCGGCCGGGAATGGAGTCACTTCTTCCTCTTTATAACGTTACGTCTGTCTCAGGCCTTTTAAGCTCCGCTAGCTCGAGGTGTGATGGCCGCTTGCCTTCTGCGCGCACGGTCCTTTCGGCTGTTCTTCGCATCATGCATCTGTGTGATCCGATCGTCCTGCCATATTCTGCCAGATCAGGTGGTGAATTCCGCCCCAACTAAGTCAACTTCAACTACGCTTTCTCGCCGTCATCCTCTTTTTGAATCAAGACGATGTACAGAGTTCAGTAATTCATACATGAGACTATGTGGTACAGCAGGAGTTTCAGGCCGTATGTCGACTCTCTTATGCTCGGTTAGCCAAAGACATCCTCGCTGTAACGTCCCTCTTTCCGAAGACCGGCCAACCAAGCCGCAGAATCGGTGACCCCTCCAACTTGCTCCGCAATGCGCATCAAGCTCTTCCGCACGCCTTCACCAACGCGAGCGGCGGACCCGCAGACGTAGACACGTCCGTTGTTGCTGAGGTCGCTCCAGACCTTCAACGCGTCCCGCATGAGGATCTGCTGCGCGAAGCGCCGAGGAGCGTCCTCCTCGGAGTATGCGGCTTCAACAACCACAGTCCCATCATCAACGTACGATTTGACATGGCTAACAAACATATCCTGTGAGCTGAGAGCGCAACGGATTCGAGCTGACTAACGATCTCAAACTCGCCATGTCGTGATAGCTGGTTCCGTAGTAGAGACGGAAAGGAGCTTCGCCTCCGGCCTCGTCAGTTTTGATTCCTTGCGCACGTCTGTGCTCCTGAGCGAGGCAAAAGAAGATTAGTAATATGAAAAGCGCGGAAAATAGATAAATTACGAGGAATCCAAGGAACGCGGAGATGCCAGTTCCGGCTGCGACCATTGTGACCGGAATTGTAGGATCCGTCGGGAGGTGGAAGGACTCCTGCGCCGAACGGGACCTTACCCACACGACATGACCGACCTCGCAGCGCTTCAGGAAGCCAGAGCAGAGCCCTTCGTGGTCAACAACGCGCATGTCTTCGACGCCAACACACAGCTTTGCAACGCGCGGGTCAACTAAGGGACTGCTGGCAATGGAGTAGCGACGCGGCTGAGTCGCACGGAGGACTATGAGAAGCTTCTGCAGGTCCAGAGCCTGAGCGAGTATCGGATAGTTGTCGATCAATTGAGCAAAGTTGCGATTCTTGTGGGCGAAGACGGCGTCGCTATCTTTGTCGGAAGTTGCACTAGCGGTAGTCAGAAGCTCTCGCAAACTCTTGAACTTGTCGCTGGCGGGGAGGAAGGACGAAAGGAGTTGAAGAGTACTGCGCTGAAGCGGGCCCGCCAAGTCCGCGTAATACAGAAGGAGCTCGCGCAAGGTTATCTGGCCCCGATCCAGGAGCAATGCTGCAAGCGACTTGGGGTTGACGCCCGCGTCGACGTGGTTGACTGTGAAAACCGCGTCCGCGACGAAATCGAGAGCAACGAGTAGCCGGTCAACCACAGCCACGTCGTTCTCGGGGAAGACCTCCATATGGTCGCCCTCTCGATACGTAACAGTATCGGGAACGGCAAGGGAGAGAAGACGCATGCCGCGGGGCATAGGAGTGTCCTCGTCGACGAGCTCAATGTTTGAGCGAACAGTGGCCTTGACGAAATCAGGAACGGGAGGCAGAGATCGGAACGACTCTGAGGCCGAAGAGGGAGATTGCTGAAGGAATACGACTTTGACTGCGTCGGCCCTGTACTCGGGCGAGTTCATGAGTATGTTGCCAGGGGTTTCACCCGGCTGCGTCCGGCCCTGGAGGTCCATCCCGAAATTGGCAGCGGTAGCCGCCCACAATCGGGTGATCCACTTCGTGAAATCACCGTCTTGGTCAACATTGGCATCACCGCTTCCTTTCTCGAAGATACGATTCCCTCCCAGCGCAGCCATGTTTGCGTCAACTTTATTCGGCTGTGATAAGAGAAAATCAGGTCTATATCGACGATGGCATTTGTGAAGAGAAGACATACGAAAGCTTGATAAGTGGGGCCCCATTGTTTATTGCCCGCGCCAAAGAGGCAAAAATTGATGCCGGTGAAGCGAGAGGCGTTTGCGGCCTTCACCTCCTTATCAAGCATCTCGGAGAATGTCAGAGCAGAGCTAGGAGGCTCGCCGTTGTAGGTCGCGACGAAAATGACGAAGAAGTTTGAACCACCGGCGACTTCCGCCGTCCTCTTTGAATCAGCGAGGGGCGAGTCGGCGAGGGCGACAACCTGAACATCCGCGAACCCGAGATGCTGCGCCTTGGACGCGACGTCGCCCGCCATTCCCTGGCAGGTGCCATTGTCAGAAGCATGGACAGCCCATAGCTTAGGTAGTGCCTTCGTTCCGACGGAGGGTTGAGGCGCCTGGATCTTCTCCTCGATGACGGGGGCGATTTCAATCTTCATCTCTGAGGGTGGGATCTGTTTGCGAAGCTTCATGGTGAAGTTCAACGGACGGTAAAGCGAAAATTCGGGATCGTAAATAACCGCGCCCTCAGTTGTGTTCTCGATTTGGAAGTTCAAAACGATGCGAGTAAGGATGATCTTGATCTCTTGCAGTGCGAAATTGAACCCGATGCAGCCACGCCCCCCTGAGCAAGCTGGCGTCAGAATGGTCAAAATATTTTTTGGAAGACATCAAACCCACCCGCGGCAAAAGGGATGTACGCATACTTGTGGCGCTTTCGGACCTCCTCGGTGCCCCAACGGTCAGGGTCAAATGTAAGCGGGTCCTGCACAAAGTAAATTGAGCGGTGAATTCTCCCGTATTGCGAGTAGTTACCTTCCAATACTCGGTGTTAATCATGAGCGAATGTAGAGCAACGGTGACTTGAGAGCCCTTTGGAACGAAGAAGCCTCCAGGCATGATAACATCTATAGAAGTGTTAGCAAGGCACCTTGAACGATTTGAATCTACCGAACCTTTCTGGGCTTGACGAGTAGGCTGGAAAGCGGGATTGTACAAGCGTTGGGTCTCCTTGATGAACTTCGGAAAGAAAAAAATTAGTATATATGCCAAGCAGACCGAATCGACGTACCCAGTCCAGGTACTCGAGTTTCCCGAGTTCATCCGCCGTGATCTCTTTGTCCGCCGTCAGGCCCGCGGCCAGCAGCGACGCGTACAACTTGCGAGCCTGGGCCGGGAAGGTGGCAAGGCAGAACCAGAGCTGGCCGGATGTCAATCACAACACAGCGTATGGATTAATTTGCGAAGCCTACCCATGCGAGTGCACTCGATGTGGTGACTTGACCAGCCCCAAGGAACGTTAACACATTCTGGTGGACGAGCTCCACATCCATCTTCTTTCCCTCTTCATCTGTGGCGTGGAGCTGAGAGCGTGAATTATAATCAGGCAAATTTGTGGGCGGAGCAAGACTGGGCGCGCGCACCATATAATCCAGCAAGCTGGATGTCTTGATCGCCGCCTCCTGATAAGGCATGTCGGTGCTCGTGCCTTCTTGCAATACTTTTTCCTTCTGGGTGTTTACCCATGAAGTCTGCGGATACGCCGATAAGCGGGAGCGTTCCTCCATTAATGCTAATAAACGCGCACCAAGGTGGTCTCAAGGCCCTGCTGGGTGCGCCTCTCCGGGTTTGGAAACGCACGATAGATACGCCCCTTGCGGAAGAGGGTCTGAGCGAGCTGGAGGTTTTTTCCAATCAAGAGGAAGACGTCCGCAATGTTACTGTCCGCGCTGGAGGAATTAGTGCTCATCAGCGTCGCGTCTCCCGGTGAAAAAGAAAGCTTCAGCACCTGTCTAGCATTTTGAAATCGAGACCGACACCGACCTCACCGATGGTTTCCCCAGCCGCTCGCAGTCCCCAGGAAAAGGCGTCGAAACTCTTCCCTCTCTCAAGAAGCCTATAAGGTGTGATCAATTGGTGCGCCCAGTGAAGGAACGAAACGTACTCATTGAAGCACTTGACGAGACGATTTGCAGTGTGGTCCATGGTGCGAACATAGTTGCGCATGGCCCTGGCACCCATTGCAGTCATCATGAACTTGTGACTGGTGGACCACGTAGGATTCGTCGAGTCGGCGGTGAAAAGCCCGTTTGGGATAGTCATCTTGAGAGGAAAGAGCGGGTGGTTGTCGCCAATCTATAAAGCGTCAGAACCGAAGGGAATTGACTCGCTAGCGGACGCACGGTTTTGCTGTAGAATTCCCCCTCGCTGAGCACCAACCCCGCGCAATCCGGATCGTCCGTAAGATAAACTGACTGTGGGACTAGTGAGCCTGACGGCAGGCCGACAATAGAGGATAATTGACCTTGCCGAGGTACGCGACATGCACGATATGACCATACTTGTTTAGAAGACGCTGGTAATTCCCCATGAAGTCGGGATAAAGTTCGCTGTAGCCGCCAATGAAGGGGATGCCTCCACTAGGGCCCGGAACTGGTCGAACCTGGACAAAGCATAACTGTCAAAGAAACTCCAGGGAGAAGGTCAAAGTGAACGTACTTTCTTCCCACTGACCAGGAGCGCGACCTGGTTTTCCGCCAAAATCGCTTCGATGTTTTCGAGGGCCTTCAGATCATTTGGAGGGGTATCAGCATCAGCAGACTTGTGGAAGGAGAGGGTGCTGGGCAGAGCAACACTGAATTTCCCCGCGACGATCTTGCGGAGCTCTTCTATACCCTCGGGGCCATCGCCCTTCCGGACGTCGATGGTGACTCCATCGTTGGCTGGGGATTTCCCGTGTAGGTAGAATACGATGGCGGGCATGTTAGCTTGAGGCCTACGAACGAGTCACAGATGGTACTTAACCTATCTCATGACCTCGTACTGCTCCATGACTAAATCGGCTTCGCAAGGGAAGTTAGGGTGCGGCGGGCATTGAGGCGCTAGTAAAGCGAAGGTTCTGTCAGAAAGTCGCGCACTCGCCGTGGAATGACCGTACATTAGTCGTCATCAGACGCAGTGATAATGGTCAGCTGGAGCCTGACACTTAATTTTGAGATTTGAGGTGGAAATTGATGGAGTCTAGAGCAAGTCCGGAATTCGGGAGAAGCGCTAAGCGGAATTAGGGAGACGATTGTAAACTTGGCGCCCAATCAGAGCGAGAGAACCATGTTTTCCTGGCACTTATTCCCAGCCGATGTAAAAGTTGTGGCAGAAAGCGCGAGGATTTCACATGGAAGCAATTAGGAAGGCAAGCATAGACAAAAATTTCAGGAAAGTCACCGTTGATTGGCCGATTCGTTACAGCAACCGATAATGCGACTGAAGTCCGAGGCCGAAGCTAGTACGATGCCCGAGCCGAGGAGCTGAGGATGGGTTTATCACAAATGATAATTTAAGACTATTGCTGGCAGATTTCTGAAACCTGGGAGGCTGAGTACTGGACACCCCAGACTAGGTGACTAGGCGGCTGGAGCGGATTTAGGGAGACTTTTTGGGCAAGATTTGGGATATATATAGAGAGAACCGAGCGGTTGGTCCCCTCGTTCAGCGCCACACCGCCGAGGCTTGGCCGAGGCACGTTGGAAGCTCGACCAAAATGAAATGGAAAATTTCGCGCAGTCGCCGTGGAATGACCGTAGCCGTGGAATAGACGTGTTTGGAGGCTTCGACGTTAAGCGTGCCTAAGAAAAAGTGCAAGTAATTGTTGCTGAGCCACTCCATCTCGGAGATGGAGAGCAAGAGGTAACAGTTCAGCAAGAACATGAGAAAGCGGAGAAAGCCGTAGGTCACATGAGTGACGCCGACGGTCACCACGTCAGCCATGTTTGTTTTTGTCCGCTCCCCACGATCCCCACCGCTCACCGCTCCCGCCTTCCCTGTCATAACTACCTGGTTTGCGTACAGATCTCTGACGTCCTTATGCCGTGATCGTCCGGAATCCACGCTCTAACGTCTGTATATTAATGCCACTATCTGTTCGCGGAGTTTATCATGCCTTACAGAGAGCCATCCTCACTTGCTGGAAAACCCTTCGTGGTCCTCGGAGCAGGCACCCTGGGGCGCCGCATCGCTATGATGTGGCTCACCCAGGGTGAGATAGTTCATCTCGTGTAAACCTCCATCCTTGAGCTACTTTTTTTCGTACGCTGATTCCGCTTCACAGTGATCCGAGTGAAAAAGCGCTCGCAGACGCTAAACAATATATCGCGGAGAACCTCGAGGACGTCATCTCCGTACACGTACCGGGGGGCAAGCCTGGCAAGCTCACTGTGTTCCAGGATCGCACCGAGGCAATGCGAAACGCCTGGATTGTCGTCGAAGTCGGTAAGGTCCCCGCTCCCTCATCATTAGATGCGGTTTATGATTCATGCAACCCAGTCCCGGAAGTTCTCTCCCTCAAAATATCGCTCCTCGGGGAACTCGATGCGATCCTGCCGGACGACTGTATCTTGGCGAGCAACAGCAGCTCCTACACCGGCTCCGAGATGTTCGAACGCGTCAAAAACAAGGAGCGGTTTGTGAATACGCACTATTACATGCCGCCCAAGGTGCTGTGAGTTGATTCCTTCTTTATTGGTCCAGGTCACCTGATGAATTGTCCGCTAGTCCGCTCGAAATTATGCCGAATCCCTATACGGATCCCGCCATCATCGCTCTGCTTTTGAGGGAATCACCGCGTCATGGACTGCGAACCTACCACGTGTGAGCAGTCTTCCTTATTTTTATGTTCGGGCTTCCCTGAACTGGTTGTAGGAAGAAGGAGTCCGTCGGACTGCTTTTCAACCGCATCTGGGCCGCCATCAAGCGAGAATCCCTCTATGTCGTCGCCGAGGGCGTTGCCGAAGTCGCGCAGGTCGACGGCATCATGAAGGACGTCCTCGGCATGAACCAGGGCGTCTTCGAAATGCTCGATGGCGTCGGGCTTGATGTCGCGCTGGACATCGAGGAGCACTATAGGCGGGTGCGCCCCGGGCAGATCCCCTCGGAACCTGCGGCGCTGCTCGAGAAGATGGTGAAGGCAGGGACGCTGGGGATCAAGAGCGGGGAAGGGTTTTATAAGCACCCCCCGCATGCGCCGATCGCCGAGAAGGACCACATCGTGTTCCTCGATATAATCAAGGGGGACGTACGATCGCTGTCCATCGATGGGAGGGAGGGCAAGACGCTCGTCAGCGGGTTAACGAGCCGCCCAGACGGTGTGCAGATCGACGAGCGCCCGGGCAAAGGTCATTTCGCGCTGTCTTGTCATCGTTGAAAGCTCATCGCTTGCAGGGCACATCTACTGGACCAATATGGGCTCGAGCGCGAACGACGGCTTCGTGAGCCGCTCGAACATCGACGGGTCGGACGTCACGGTCATCGTCCCCCCCGGCGCGACCCACACCCCGAAGCAGATCGTCCTCGACGCGGCGTCGGAGTACCTCTACTGGTGCGACCGCGAGGGCGGGAGGATCCAGCGCTGCAGGCTCGACGGCGCGCAGCTGCAGACGCTCTACGCCTCCACGACCGCCGCGGCGCAGCACACGGACCAACGCACGTGGTGCGTCGGCATCGCGCTCGACCCGGCGCGCGGGCTGCTGTACTGGACCCAGAAGGGCGCGTCCAAGGGCTCGAACGGGCGCATCTTCCGCGCGAACATCGAGCCTCCTGCCGGCGCGGACCCCGCGGCGCGCCCGGACGTCGAGGTGCTGTTCGACGGGCTGCCGGAGCCCATTGACCTGGAGTGCCACGCCGGATTCCTGTACTGGACCGACCGCGGCGACCCGCCCTTCGGGAACAGCCTCAACCGCGCGGACGTCTCGGCGCCCCTCTCGCCGGGCACCAAGCCGCGCGGCCCGAGCAGGGAGCTCGTCATCGCGGAGCGCTTCCACGAGACGATTGGGCTCACTATCGATCCTGTGGCCGAGAAGGTAAGGCATCTCCGCTGTGCGAAGCACTCGCTGAATTTCGTTTGAAGATCTACGTCGCGGATCTGCTTGGCTCGCTCTGGGTCACTAACTTGGATGGAACGCACAAGACGGCGATCCTCCGCGACGCGGGGAACTTCACCGGCATCACCTTCCATCCTGCGAAGTCAGTTTAGGCAGTGCGGAGTGTACGCTACTATTGCTCAGTGCAGTTCAGTTTCATCTTGATACTTTGTACGCTCAGTTTGAACCTACTACGACGGAAATTGTGTACGAATATCTCCAAGAATCTTATCGCTGCTCTTAGAATGCTCCGCGTGGTTGACCGAACTTACTCTACAGGTCAATGTATCAATCTCTCCATTTAGTCCAGGTTTTTTGCGTGTATGATCTCAAACGGACATCGCAGCGTAAAATTGAAACAGGTGTCTTTTTTAAAAAAAAAGTGGCACGAAAATAGATCAATGGTAGAAGTCAGTGGAGTACGAGAGAGAGAGTAAGTAAACGACCAGGTAGCGCCTACTCATAGTAATACACATCTGCACCACGCGCGGAGCAGACGGTGAGCGCGCCGGTATCGGGCGACAGACAAGCGCAACCAGGATTTTCCCCCGGTAGAGGAACGGTCCACGTGCCATCTACGCTGCTCTCACCCGTGGCTGGACGACAGACAAGCCGGGGGGCCGGCCGACGCGAGCTAGAAGGAAACGACATCCCGTAGCCGGCGTACGTTAACAAGTCGATTAACACACAATTAATGGTACCGGCGCACGAAATCCGTTCCCAGGTCGGCGGTGCAAAGGGCTGATGTCGGAAGCGTGACTCGGTATCGATGCAAAGCGGCGGGATTCTTCACTATCGGCAGGAGGTAGCTCCCGCGGTGCAGCAGGCAATCGTGCACGCTCATCAACGGAGTGCGGAATCCCGGGAGGACGGGATATTACTCATGGGCTCGATTCTGATGGGAGAGTGCGCTGCTCTGGCAAGCACGATGGAGTCGAGCAGCTGCCAATGTGGATCGAATGAGGCCGATGGATACAGGACCACGTCGGAAGTTGCGCCAGCCCTGGTGAGCGCCAGCAGATGGCCACACAGGATTTCTACGACAGGAAACACATGAATCTGCATATATTATATTGAGATTACCGCGTACCTTGTGTAACAGTCGTACTGAACAGTGTAGCAGTACGAACATTGTCTCCCTCCAATTGACAAGGAGAACCCCTTGGTAGCAGTCGCTGTTCTGAACGAGCCACTGAACATTAGCAGCCCAGATATCGTCAGCAATGACCGGATCGGAAAACTCTGAAAAATTTCCTCCGAACAAGTCCTTATTCTCCATCACGAGCCGGCAGCAACGGAATGGCTGGCCTTGACAGCGATCGCCGCAATCGCTGTCGAGCGGTACTATGCCGAGTTAGAGAACATGTTAAGTGGAAAGGATGTATGCATTTTGTGAACCGAGTCAGCGCTCCAAAATACGGATACAGGAAACTGCAGTTGATGAAGCGGACGCCAAGATGACGATAACTTACTTTTCTAAATTCTATGTTCAAATAAATACTGCGGTGTGAAGACCCAAAAGGGCGGCCAGTCGTGCAGACCACGATAGGTGGAAAGATGTATCCAGGGCCTCCAAGTCCAGAAAAGCATCTCATCAGCAGAGATCGGGCACAAATGAGAAAATGAGAGATAGAAAAACAGACCTGCGCTCAGCGCGAGCGGTGCCGGTGCCGCATCGCGACTTTGGGGATGCTGGACCGGCGCCACATCCAGGACGCTGCGGCGTCTGCGGTTGTGGGGCCGCACGCTGCGGCGACGGCGAATTCGGCGGAGGCGTCGTAATCCCACAGCAGCTCGCGCGTCGAGTAGAAATTGGTCTTCTATTGATCCTCGACTTTGGCACACTGCTCCTTACAGCGTCTTCTCTGCATTGCCAGTAAGTCTGCAGCAGACCGCAACGCACCATGGTCATTCCCCTTGCGCCTATACCATATCGACACGCCGGCTAAATAAGATGCTTTGGGACAGTCAGGATTGGAACAAACAGAGCCAGCGCCCGCAGCGCACGGTCTGGCGCTCTTACCCGCCCATTCCTACCGCTCACAGACCCAAAGTATCACACCGACAGGTACACGAGCCACCCGGCGATGGCGTACACGCGTCACCAGAATCGTCGCCTTGCGCTGGTGAAGGCGAATCTCGGACAAGAGGGTCTGCCGTTGCGGCGAGGCTCGAGAGTATGGGCTCGTAGTCGTCGGGGGCGCTTTTCTGCGCGTTGTAAACGTTAGTGGAACAGACTTGAGAAAACGGGGAAGGCAAGTCCGTTCGTCCGTCGTACTTACCTGAGTATGACCGTAATGTATGTACTTGTTCGGTTGATGTCGGCGCGCTGCAACTCGCGCGGAGAAAAACAGGTCAAAATGAGACCTGAGCCGTGCGGTATGTATGAGAGTTACGCACCATCGGGTGTGCTGACTCGCGCGGCGGCGTTAGGCAGCGTTGATCGGATGACATGAGTAACTGGATGATGATCCTGCTGTAAATTGCTCGCAAAGGTAGAATTCATGCGCAGAACGAATGAGCGCTGGGGAGAGCAAGGGGAGGGTCGGCGACTCGGGTGGAGGTGGGTGCGCGGTGTGTGCACGGGAGACGTCATGCATGCAGGAGAGGGAGGCGGCGATCCGTGCGCGAGGGAACATTGCATGAGCGGGGAGAAGGAGGCGGCTCTGCCGAGTAGAAGAATCGCGCCGTGGGATGCCGTGGAATAGCCCTGTGTGGGATCTTCGGGATGGACCAAGTTGCGGTTAGCGACACGTCACGTCACTCGCGTCAATCACGTGGATACAATATCGCTGTGACAGCCGACCTTTGGTTTCCTCCGTTTGCCTGTCCGTCCTTCTTACTGTAGTAACCCCTCTCGCTTCCTGCGGAGTGAACATTTAGCGACTATGCGTTCTCTTGTTCCGCTCCCACCGGTCCATTTTACATAACTTGTAAACCCACGCTGTCACGACTTCCTGGCATGTGCGCCCGGGCCCATCTTCGATCCCACCTTAACGACAAACCAATGTCGTCCCGATTCTTTCCGCTCGTAAACGAACGCTGGACCCTTTTAATCGCTGCAGCTGCTTTAAGCCTTTACTACTTGCGTACTAGAAACAAGCGGCCACCTTTGCCACCTGGCCCGCGAGGACTTCCATTCGTGGGGAACATCCTAGATGTGCCGTCTGGAGACCTTTGGATCCAATTCGCAAAGCTGGGGGACGTTTGGGGTACGTCCATAGTCTCATCCGGTCTGCGTGTACTCATGAATTCACCAGGGGACATCTCGTCCCTGACTGTGTTTGGACAGACCATGGTTATCGTGAACTCTTCCGAAGTCGCGGAAGATCTTCTGGAGGCCCAGGGTGCTACCTTTTCTGACCGGCCGGTGATTCCTATGGGTGGGGAGCTAATTGGGTTTAACAACGTACTCTCCCTCTCGCAGTATGGAGAACGGGTGCGAACTAGTCTCTCGTCCAGACTCTACAAATGAATGAAGCTTGCACCTCACTTGTTTGTAGGTGCGAACAGAGCGCAAGCTTTTCCATCAACTCTTCGGCAGCCAGTCGACAATCAAACCGCTCACTCCCCTCATTTCTTCCGAGATACACAGATTGTTACAGAACATTGTTTTGAACCCTGACGGCGTCACGGATGAAATTGGAAGGTTCGTGCTTGGAAATCTTCTTTGCTTCGGTATTTACAAATCTTACGCTACAGAGCGACCGGGGCAATTGCTCTGCGCATAGCCTATGGATACCGGACAGTCGACGGACCAGGACGAGATCCATACCTGGAGATGCTGGAAACCGCAGTCAACAATTTCGCAAAGACAACAACACCTGGGGCGTTCATGGTAGACGTCATTCCTGCTCGTGAGTCCCAACACCTATCTCCGCGACCTCGGCGATCTCACTTTCTCCTCTAGTGCGTTACTGGCCTGAGTGGCTGCCAGGCGGAGGATTTCACACCACCGCCAAGATTTGGAGCAAACAGCTTCACGGCGCGATGGACGCCGCCTTTGATTACGTCAAGAAGCAGATGGTAATTACTTATGTGGCCAATGTAGTTTCCAGGTTCATAAATTTTAGGCCCTGGGTACTGCCGAGGAATCCTTCGCCTCGAGGTTACTGGAGGAAAAACGTCACGACGATTACTTGATTAAATGGGCAGCTGGTTCAATCCAAGGAGCCGGTAGCGACACGGTACAGCGAATAGTCGTCCGGTGACACGCCTTTTGATCTAGAAATTCCAGACTGCCGCACAACTTGAGGCGTTCTTTCTCGCGATGTGCCTTTATCCAGATGTTCAAGGGGCCGCCCAGAAGGAAATAGATGCAGTCGTTGGCACCGACCGACTCCCTGAATTGTCCGATCGTACCGAACTTCCGTACATGGATGCCCTGTGCAAAGAGGTCCTGCGATGGCACGTTGCCGCACCCACAGGTCAATTTCGTCGCTTTAGCTTTACTGATTTCGCTCAAATGTCCATTATAGGCATCCCGCACCGGACCCGCGAGGATTTCATTTACGACCGAGGTGGAGATTCCAAGGCAATGTTTATCCCAAAGGACTCTTTAGTGATTCCGAATATCTGGTTCGTCTGGTGACCAACCAATCTGATCAATGAGTCCAACTTCACCGACAGGAAAATGACACACGATCCCGAACGCTATGCCAATCCTATGGTCTTCGATCCAACCAGGTTTATTGCGACGGCTGTTAAAGAAGCCGAGCCAGATCCTACCAGAATGTCGTTCGGTTTCGGACGCCGGTGAGGATTATTGAAATATCATGTCTCGGTCGGCCTCCTAAGTTTTATCTATCTAGAATCTGCCCAGGTATTCACAAACCTCATCCCGACGTACATACATAGGTGCATGAATAGTAACTGACATATCTGAATTCCAGGAAAAGTGCTCGCCGATACTGCTCTCTTCATGGCGTGCAGTGCCATTCTCGCGGTATTCGACATCTCAAAAGCGCGTGAGGGCGGGATGATCGTCGAGCCGCGACTGGGGCTAACTACGGGAACCGTGAGGTACTTTTGATTTGCCTTATCTAACGTTCCGTTGACTGACGAACTGGCAGCCATCCGTTCCCTTTCAAATGCTCGGTGAAACCCAGGAACGCACGGGCATTGGAACTCATTCGTGGTGGTTGATGCAGTCATAATTCAATTATTAACGGTACAATGGCAAATGTGATCTAAGTTGAACTCGAGCTGGACGCGTGCCACGCAGCATAATAAGTCTCGAGGCCGTCGACCAGACCGGGCTTCTTAGGCGACCAACCTAGCAATGCATTAGCAAGATACGGTCGGACGAGTGCAGTCGACGCAAGTCCTTCTTCGAACACTGTTCACCTGCATCAGGCCCTATGTGTTGGCCAGATAAATGCAGTACGCACAATTTTCTGGCTTCTTGTATTCATATGATGTTGCCTTGGAGACTTCTACGAGCTTCCGCAACAACTGGTCAACAGACTCGGTGGTGGGGTTCGCGCCATCGAAGATTTTTCCGCCGAGGATTTGCGCATTCTCCGCTACACGGACATACAGATCCGCGAGGTCGTCCGTATGGATCACAGACCAACGGACGTCAGGCGCCCCGGGCCAGACGATTCGGCCCTCGGATGCCATCTTGAATAGCGGTGCGAGGACCGACGCGGAGCGACCATAGAGAACCGAGGGGCGGACGACGATTCCATTTACTGCAGTGTTTCGGAGGACGAGTTGCTCTAATACTGGGCGCCAGGCAGCGAGCGGCTGGGGATGAGTGATGGGCGTGGTGTCGCTGACGATCTCCGTCTTATTTCCTCCGTGGACCCAGGTTCCTGTTGTATGGATGTACGACAGCAGCGGCGCGTCGACGGGGCGCAGTGTCTCCACGGCTTTCAAGGTGCGTTCGAACGCCGCGTAGCACAGTGTTTTCACATCAATCAGACCGACGACCTCGATTATCACATCCAGCGTCGCAATGAGAGGAATCCAGACGTCTGAATCGACGTCTCCGAGGAGGGGAATAACTAAACGATATGCCAGTCAGCTCCACGGTGGGCTGCCTTCGGCGCACGCCGTGGACACTTACTTTCCTCCGTTGCAAGCATCTTGGCCTTCGCTTCGGTACGAGCCAGGCCATACACGATGTGCCCGGCGCGCACTAACGCCTGTGCGGCCGGGAAGCCAATGAAACCCGTCGCGCTAGAAATAAATCAACAGCATGTCCAAAAAGAGTTAAAATACATAAACAATACCCTAAAACAAGGACCTTCATCAAGGGGTGTTGGGGTGGTGCGTGGGAAGCTGCAGCGTCTGCAATGGCATTTATAAGGGCCCTGGAGGTCCGTCGGTTGACCGACGGATGACCTCTACATGATAAGAAGATGGTCATAGGAACGAAGTGTACGTACAGCAGATCAAATCGGAACGGAGACGCGTACAGCTTGATATATGTCAATTCAGAGATACCTAATACTGAGGCCGCTGAGGGCTTGCGATGCGGATGGGAGGCCGGTTTATCTTATTGCAACGATGCCCGTTAGATTATAAACGTGGCTTTGTAATTTATAGAGTAGAAGAGGTAGATACCTCACGCTAACTTGAAGGCGTGCTTCGGAAGTATTGCGGGTCAAATTAGGTTTTAACATGGGCGGGAGGATGGCTTTTCTCGCGGCGATGTGTGCAGAGAGAAGCGCTTGCAGAGCAGAAGTGGCGCCCGATTTAGGCCTGCACGGAGAGCGAAAACGGCGAAAACTTATTCACGGTGGTCAAGAAGTCAGTTTCAATTCACGTAAGAGATGGTACATATTTTTATGTGAGAGAGGTTGAAACTCCCCGCCCTTCAGGCGACCTTCAGCTGCAAGACGCGAGCCACGCAGCATAGTAAGTCTCGAGTCCTTCAATAAGACCAGGTTTCTTGACCGACCAGCCAAGCAATGCATTGGCGAGATATGGCCGGACGAGGGCGGTCGACGCAACGGCTTCTTCGAACACTGTTGACATTTGTAAGATGGTATACTTGAGTAGATGAAACACGCACAATTTGCTGGCTTTCTGTATTCGTAGGGTCCCTTCGCCTTAGACACAGCTACGAGCTTCTGCAACAACTCGTCAACAGACTCGGTGCATGGGTTCGCGGCATCGAAGATTTTGCCTCCAATTATTTGGGCTTTCTCCGCCAAGCGGACATACATATCCGCGAGGTCGTCGGCGTGGATTACAGCCCAACGGCCCCCAGGCGTCCCGGGCCAGACGACTCGGCCTTCGGACGCAATCTTGAACAGCGGCGCGAGGATCGACCCGGAGCGCCCGTAAAGGAGCGCGGGCCGGATAACGATCCCGTTCACGGCGGTGCTGCGAACAACGAGTTGTTCCATCGCCGGGCGCCAGGTGACCAACTCGACGGGGCGGGCGACGGGCGTGGTATCGGTGACGATATCTGTTCTGTTGTCCCCGTGGCTCCAAGTCCCGGAGGTATAGATGTACGACAGCAAAGGCGCGCCGGCGGGGCGTAGCGTCTCCGCGGCTTTAGCGACGCGCTCGAGCGTCGTGCGGCTCATACTGGCCAAGGTGTTGACGTCCATCCCGCCCACGACCTCAATTATCACATCCAGCGTCGAAATTAGAGGAATCCAAACATCGGAATCCACTGTTCCGATGACAGGAATAACTTGTGATTTTGCACGTCAGCCGGATATCGACTTCTGAAGGGGGTCATGCACGTACTTTCCTCCGCTGCTAGTGCTTTAGCCTTCTCCGGGGTGCGGGCCAGGCCATACACGATGTGCCCAGCGCGCACCAACGCCTGGGCGGCGGGCAAACCAATAAAACCTGTCGCTCTGGAGAGTCATCAACAAGGGGTTCGAAACGGTTCAAATAGGAAGCGTACCCCAAAATGAGGACCTTCATTCGTGCTGGAATCTAATGGAGAGACGTGGGGACGTGGAAAGCTGCATCTTGGAATTAAAGACTTGCCATTTGTACCATTTTGGAGCGCCTGGGAGTCCGATGACTCAGCCACCGGTACTATTTTCGTGGAGAAGCAGTGGGTGAGATGAACGGCACAACCACGTACACACGCCCGTCGAAAAAATGGGCGGGAGAGCCATAACAAAACCTATCGTTTCGGGCGGCTAAAAGTGAATTTAGCGAACAGACTAGGGAGGAGATTGAACGCGCGAGACACATCCGCTGCCTGCCAAATGAAAACAGACGAATATTCGAGACCTAAGACGACTCAACAAGATCGCAAAATGGAATAACGATCATCATACCTCCCTTGGGATTCCACCCATTATTTACTCCCCGGCTATCCCTGCCGCAGACTTGCGTGTACATATTCCGTGCGCGGTTCTTTACGCGTCCTCTTCCTAGAGTCGAAGATTCCACGACGGCTTCGCACAGCGGACCAGTAGAGGACCACCGCCCTAATTAAGCCTCGTTTATGAGACGACTTAGGTCACATCGATGTTCGGAATCAACTCGGAATATGTACGCGCAAGTCTGCGGCAAGATTTCAGCGGGTAGTAAAAAATGCGCGGAATCTAAGTGAGCTTTGTGTGAACGAGGACTACACCGGTGGAAAGGGCACCCGAAGCCGGGGGCTAAAAGCAATTGAAGAATGTTGCCGAAGTGTAAGGCCTGTGGAGTAGTCAGAAGCGAATTAAGAGTTCCAAAACCACGCTGAACTCGGTTGTTAGACACTGAACTGCCCATCAAGGCAGGTACAACCCGAGAAGAAAGTAGTGTCTGAGCTAAAAGTAATACGAGTATGGTAGTAATAAAAGTATGGTTGGATGCGCATCTGCAGGGCGTTTTTTAAGCACTTTTGGCCGAGTTCAGGGGTGATCTTGGGGGCATTCCGCCAGCAAGGGAAGACGATACGAGGTTAAATTGTGACAAAATGAAGATGGAGATCCGAGAGACGGAACCACGCGCATAGCTCGAGGCGGCGAAAGTTAGGCCAGACTGGGGAGACTTGATATTTCATTTTCCGGAAGCAAGAAGACTTTGCGCACTCCGAAAACATACGTATCCCAGGACTCCACAAGTAGTACTGAATATTAATCCGAGGCACACTCGAGAATGCGATTTTCTTGGGGCGGTTCACCGGACTGGGAGTAGGAGCATATCGGCATAGGACCCGGCTCCGCAGGCGAGGTTATATTCATACGCTGTAGGTTACTCAGCGAGCTAAAAGTAATGCGGATGAGGGGTACGCACCTGTGTAGCGTGCCAGGGATCCCGTTAGAGTGAGGTTTCGGGACCGACGCACATACGACATGGTCTAAAAGTTAGAGGCAGACCTAGAGCTAGATGCTTTTGCACTGGTACTTGACTGGCGCGGTGCCGTTCTCCACCCACACGATGTGCTGATAATAAAATTGGCGATCTGAGGGAAACAGGCGCCTTTAGGCGATGAGCCTCGAGCTGATTTAATGTGTTGGAAACAAGGTAACGCTTCCATAATGGAAAGAAGTGCCAGCGAAGCCCGACTTGGATATCGTCGCGATTTAATGAATGCAATATTCCCGGAGATGGCTCGGTGAGTTCGTCGTAATATGAATTCGAATATGAATACTTTGTTCGGTGCGCATCTAGTGCAATGTGGTTTCAGGCTCAAGGAGACAGGCAGCCTATTGCCGTGAATATTGGGGAGCACATCTGGGGTGGATCGTGCGCGCGCGGCTCGAGATAGTTCCAAAGGAGGCTCGAATCAACATTAGGAAAAGAAAAGATGTCAAAGAGTCCTGCTGAATCGGTAAGTCTTTTTGCAAAAACGGAATATATTGTATGCGGTGCATGATCCTTTGATTGTGCAGCGCAGTCCTAAACCCGTACCTCAGTCAGCCAGCCCGAACTATTTAGCAGCCGGAGAGTATTCCTGCCTTTGTGTTTCCAAGTTGGAACCGGTGGATGATGGAGGAAGAATTTGGCTGCAGGACCAAACAACGCGCCAAACTCCGAGTCCAAGGGCCGCCATTGAGTAAGGAAGCATCGTATAGGCTTCTTTTGCCTCTTGACCTGCAACCACCACCACGGATCGTCTGCGCTTTATCGGCGAATAACCACAGTATGCGGACGAGAAATTGCGTCCGTTTGATCCTCGGAGTCCTTCACCATGCGCCTCCTGCGGATAATTCCACTCAAGACGCGCTTTACTTCCGTTAGAAATCGATCGATTGAAGCTGCCGTGAGTTTCAAGGGATAGCTCGATGCGTTGGCTCATCAGAAACAGGCGCTTTTGTCGGGTGCGGACCAGGGAAGAAAATCGATGGGCTTCAAGGCGCTGTACAGTGTGAGCCTCATTTGCGTTGCTGGGGTGACTGACTCGGGCGCAATGTAGGGTTAATTAAAGGTAGGGCTGGATCGACGACTTGAAACGCGAGTATCCTTGGCGGTGCCGTACCGGTTCACGTCGTAGCGGGCATTGCCCATGTTGGAAGAATCAGATAAGCCGCGGCTTGGCTGGTGCGTCAATTCATTTTTAGGATAGAACGGCATGCTAAGGGACACATTTCTTGGGCAGCGTGGTGGGTGCCTGAAACGTCAGGCCTTGGGAGGATGCCGAGGCGATACCATTCCGTCGCGGCGCCGTCGATTTGGGGCAGCCAAGACGCTAGAATTGGAAGCCAAGGCTGCAGACAAGTCGCGCCAAGTTCACCTGTTTTCCAGAGTCGACCAAGCGCAGTCCAAGACGGTCTCCAAAACCAGTGACAAGAGACTGACTTCATTAATGTGATGAGCTTGGAGGTCTAAAAGGCCTTGGCGGAAGGTGATATCACGTCCTATGAAAGCGCGCGGGCGCTGAGATGAACTTTTGCAGGGGACCATCAAAAATGCTGAGGATCGGGGGTCGTAGGGGGTCGTGCGTTGCTAATGCGCCGTGCTGCATCTCGGCGTTCATGAACACGGTTGGAACGCCTGTGCTGCTAAAAGCCAGAGCAAAAGCCAGGGTCAGACTGCGCGCGGTAACGTTTCATGTGAGTGCCTGCCCGAGTGTGATTGTTGGTTAAAGCGAGTAACATGGAGTGTAGCGCCGAGGGGGACGGCGATATGCCGAGTAGGCAAGGATCTTTACAGGTCATACGACCATCGAGATGTCCAAGCGTTGACCGAGGGTGGGAGCTAATGTGCGTCGTCCGCAAAAGACAAGCCGAGCGACGTGATGGCCGCCACACGTGGATCCCCGTCGTTAGCCGTCCCTGCACCTCGTTGTCCCTGGCAGGCACGCAGGCGAGTATAAAGGACAAGAAAAACCGCAGCGCCGCGTTCACAAGAAAAATCCAAGCCGCCAGGTAGTGCCGTTGGAGCGGGAGATAGTGGAGCCTCGCCAAGAGTATTTATCCCTTCCGATCGTCTGGCTGTTTGGTCATCCCCTCGTCTTTCTTCCCGCCACTCCGTTCTGCCGTTCTCCCCCCGTTTGCGCCACCGTCTTGCGCCCGCCTAGTCTGGTTCAAGTTCAAAAACGTCGGCTTGCCCGTCGCCGCGCGCTGTCCATCACTGCGCGACTTTCGCCATTTGCAGCCCAATCGGGAGGATTCCACTGACAGCAGCCTCGGATGGCAAAATTCGATCCCGTGCGTGAATTCAGCTCTCGACGACTCAGCGCGCGTTGCTTACCTCTCGCCAGATCGACGTGACCGTCCCCCACGTCGCCTATGCCGCCCTCGGCGGGTTCGTCGTCCTGGTGCGTTCATTCCGTGCCACTCCGCGGCCGTCGCTTATGCATGATTGCGCCCGCAGTTCGGGATGTTCTCGCTGTTCCTGCGGGAGAAGCTCTACGTCGGCGAGGCGTGCTGGGCGTTTCTGTTCGGTGTCGTTGTTGGTGCGTCCCCATGGAGGAGCGCTAGTGTGGGGTATCTACTGATAAGTGTGTGGGGTAGGCCCGTATGGAGCGAATATATTTAATCCCCGTGGGTGGGGCGGCGACTCTGGTGCGTGGATTGTTCGTTGGCAGGAACGACCTGAGGCTCATTCATCCCGTCTTGCTTTTCTGCTTCTTTTTTTCCCCTTCGATCGCCGGTCAATTTGCGCCCACAATCTGTTGTACCAACTCGCTACCCTTCACCATGGTCCCGCGCTCGCCCTGCACCACCACTCGACCTCTTCTCTCCCGCAGATGAAACGCACAACACGATAACGCTCGAGCTTGCCCGGGTCGTCCTCGCCATTGGCGTCTTTGCCATTGGCGTCGAGTTGCCCAAGGCGTACATGCGTCGCCATTGGAAGAGTCTGTTCTTCCTCCTGGGACCTGTTATGATTTGGGTGAGTGGGCACTCGACCTCCCCCCGCTCCTTGATCCCTCGAATACTGATATCGCACATAGGGCTGGTTCGTCTCCGCCGCCTTCATCTTCGCCCTCATCCCGGGGCTCAACTTCCTCTCGTCACTCGCAGTCGCGGCGTGCCTTACCCCCACGGATCCTATTCTTGCCGCTGCGGTCGTCGGTGGAAAGTACGCCGACAAGCACGTACCGGCGCACATACGGCACCTCCTCGCTGCGGAGAGCGGCTGCAACGACGGCGCAGCGTTCCCGTTCCTCTACATCGCGCTCTACCTCATCATCGACCCCACGACGAAGGACGCGATCCGCGACTGGTTTGTCGAGCTGTGGCTCTGTATGTCGTTCCCTCCCTTCCTCTGCCGCCCCCTTACTGACTGCCCCCGCAGACCAGGTCATCCTGGGCGTCATCATCGGCTCCTTCATCGGCTTCGCCTTCCGGCACCTAATGAAGTTCTCTGAGCGACACTCCCTCATCGATCGGCACTCCTACGTCGCGCAATACGTGTCGCTCGCGCTGCTCACCATCGGGCTCACGACGCTCCTCGGCTCGGACGACCTCCTCAGCGCGTTCGCGTGCGGCGCCTCCTTCGCATGGGACGGGTTCTTCAACCGCCAGACGGAGGAGTCGGTCTTCTCGTCCGTGATCGACCTGCTCTTCAACGTCGCGGCGTTCGTGTACGTCGGCGCGTGGATGCCGTTCAACACCTTCAGCGACCCCCGCACGACGCTGCAGGTCTGGCGCCTCGTCGTGCTCGCGCTGTGCGTGCTGCTGCTGCGGCGCCTGCCGATCGTCGTCGCGCTGTATCGCTGGATCCCCGACATCAAGACGCTGCGCGAGGCGGTGTTCAGCGGGCACTTTGGGCCGATCGGCATCGGCGCGGTGTTCATCTCGACGCTCGCGACGCAGGTGCTGCAGGAGAGCCCGCTCGCGAAGGAGGGGGAGGAGGGGAGCGACCCGCAGGTCGTGCTGCTCGCGAAGACGATCCAGCCGATCTGCGCGTTCATGGTGCTGTGCAGCATCGCGGTGCATGGGCTGTCGATCCCGAGCTTCTCGCTTGGCCGCCGCGTGCACTCCGTTTCGAGGACGTGGTCAAGGCATACGACGGCGACGGCGACGGCGGCGCCAAGGCCGGACTGGATGGACCATGTGCGGCATGCGGGGGGCGGGGTGGTGGTTAATCGGGACCCGCGCCGGCTGGAGGAGGAGGATGGCGACGGGGAGAGCGGGAGTGGGAGCAGGGACCTCGAGATGGGGCTCGGCAGCGACCCGGAGAAGATCGTCGTCGATGGGCGGCCGCTCGAGGAGATTGACGTAAGGGTAGGCCACAGCGAGAGCCCGACGGCGGTGGGGAGCGCGCCGGAGTCGCGCGACGAGGAGAAGGACGCGGAGGTAGAGGCGGGGATGCGCCCCGAGGGGGACGTCCCGCCCGACGGGGAGGAGCTCGTCACCGAGTGGCAGGAGGGCCACCACCGCATTATCGAGCGTCGCGCGGGGCCGGGCGAGGAGGTGCGCTTTCTGTCTCTCTGCTCCATGTCCTTGATCTCATTCATGTGCAGGTCGAGGTGGAGGTCATCCGGAATGTTGACGGCGAAGACCGCGTGGCGGGCGCGTATCGGGGGCCCGAGGGCGTCGTGCGCGGGCTCTTGGAGAAGCTGCGCGGTGCGGCGGGGGAGGTGGAAGGCGTACTCGAGTCGTTCACAGACGGCGCGCACGCGCATCCGCATCTTCACGTGCATCCGCATCCTCACCGGCTCGCGACCGCAGACGACGACGACGAGGGCTGGGCATCGGACCACAGCGACGGCGACTCGCTCGCGCCTGCGGTGGGGCCCAGCAGCTCGCCGGAGCGCCGCCCGCGCTCCAAGTCGCCCAAGACGAAGCCGAAGCGCCGTATGTCGGGCGCGGGCGCGGGCGTCACGGGTGGGCGGCGGGGGCTCCTCGGGCACGCGCAACAGTTCATGCGCGAGCACCGCCCGCGCGGAGCGGCGCCCCAACCGCCCCCGCACGCCGAGCCGCCCACGCCGCCCACACCGTCCACACCGCCCGATGCGACGGACTTTGCGTACGCGCGCGCGTCCACGTCATCGGCCAGCAAGCTCCCGGGGCGCCGCTCGCGCGTGGACAGCCTGCGCCTGCAGCACGCGCAGTCTGCGCGCCCGTCGCGCGAGGCATCACCTGCGCGGTCGGTGCGCTTCGCGGAGGAGCGGGGGGGCCGGAGTGGGAGCGGGACGAGCACGCCGCTTGTGGGGGTGTTTGGGGACGAGGTGCTCGCGTCGCCGCGGCCGCTTGATGAGGAGGACGGGGCGGGCGGCGAGCGCGGGAGGGTCACGTTTGACCTCCCCGCGCCTCAAGCGCAGGCGGGGAGTGGCAGTGGCAGTGGCAGTGGCAGTGGGGACGGGAGTGGGAGTGGGAGCGGGAGCGGGGGCAAGGGGTAGGCGTGGGGTGGGCGGGGCTTAAAAGCTTACATTGGCGTATCTATTGCATCGCATGCATGCACTATTTCGTCTTCTTTCGTCGCACTCAATGTAGTATAGTATGGTCCTTTTTATCAGCTTCATTTGTGTATTTTATAATCCATGTGTAGATAGGTAACTTAGATGCGTGTCGAGGCTCCTTTCCATTTGTTTATGCGGGCGCATGTGTCTGCGTTTTGCGGTCTTTTCAAGCATAATATCATTATGCGGGAGGGCACGGCCACGGGATATGATACAGAGATGATACAGAGAGGAGTTGGAATACAGTATGCAGATAGGTATAAAAAAGGTGTGAAGGAGAAGCAAGAGCAAGCATGGAAAAGCAAGAGACCGTACAATGCAGCAAAGGGAGACAGCGTAGCAAACGGAAAGCAAAGTCGGAAAGCGAGAGACAGTAGGTATCCCCCCCCCCCCCAAAAAAAAAAAAAAAGGAAAAACGCAGGGAACATTTAGGGCTCGCCGCCGCTGGAGCTGGCGCTGTCGGCGACGACGCGTGGGCGCTGGCGCAAGCCGTACTTGCGGAACGCCTTGATGGTGGGCACGATGGGGACGATTGTCACTGTCATTGCGAGGATCTGTGGCGTGGAGTTAGCAGACTCACGGTGAGGGAGATGGTAAAAGGAAAGGAAGCAGGCAGGAGTGGAAAGAGCGAGGGAGACACGAGAGAAAGACATAAACGGACGGCAGACATACCTGTCCGAACCCCCAGAACGAATTCCCGGGGCAAAGGCGGTTGCGCGCGATCTGGAGCTCGGTGGAGACGAGCGTGATGACGTACGGAAGGCCGAAGAAGAAGCTGAGCGTGAGGAAGTGCGGATCGACCATGAGCGAGGGTGGGGGGCGGTTCGCGCCCGACGTGGACGCGGGGACACGCGGAGACGGCGGGGGCGCAGGCACGGGTGTGACGGGGGTCGCTGGCGCCTGAATAAGTGGCATGTCGACAGGCTTCGGGCGGTACGTAAGCCGCTGCCAGAGGAAGTAGTACGCGACGGCGGAGTAGCCCACGAGCAGTAGCGCTGTCATCACGAGCGCGACGATACGCCCCGTGCCCGCCGCGGGTGTCGAAATGAACAGGACTATGAATACTGTCTCGTGTGCGCGCGGATCGGAGGGCGCGCGCGCCCAGAGGACGAGGATCGTCGCCATGCTGAGGTATGTCTGCGCGAGCGCGGCGTACTGCACTGTGGGCGAGCTGCGCGGGTGCCGGTTGTACGCCGCGAGCGCCATAAAAATGGCATAGTTCGCGAGCCAGACGAGGTCGGTCACGATTATCCCCTGATACAAGGGCAGCGAGTCCTCTGCGGCGGTGACGAGCGCGGAGATGGTGAGACCGACGGAGGTGCCGAGGAGGGTCCAGACGGAGTTGAGCGCCTCGTCGAGGGAGCGGCCCGCGAGGAAGACTGCGGAGTCAAGAGCTTAGAGGGTGTCTTGGGTATGTGGGAGAGTGCGCACCCAGGCAAATCGTTTGGATATAAAACGAAATGCGGACACCGAGACCGCTGATGTCTGGATTCGCTTCAAAGATACAGGCCGGAGTGCTCACTACAATCGTCAGCATGAAAGACAGCCAAGGAGTGAGCAACGCACTAGCTAGAGACTTGAGGGTATATGCAGCGCAGCGATGGCTGTTTTGCGGAAGATGCTGTGGTGTTACGGCACGAGTGGCGGTGTGGAAATGGCAGCTTGATTGGCGCGCTGAGCACGTGAGGGCGACGCGTAGTGGAGAGTCAGCCGCGTCAACGCGTTCTCGGAACGAACGACCTCGTCGGGACTGTGTTGGATCGCGTAGGGGATCCAGATGGTTACACTTTTCCCGCATATAAGGTCCGAAATTTGAACAAAAACAGTTGGGCTGCCACCTGGATGAAACATCAGTTCGACCGACTCGGAGTTTTGAATGAGTATGTGGCCATAGTCGGTCGGCCTGTATTTTTTACCTTTCAGTGGACTGGCTTTTCGAGGTTATGGTGGTAGATCTGGACAGACATACCACTTAGACTGGTAAGTAGCGCCGACTTCCTGGATGAGCTGTGGTTGGATTAGCTCCTGTAGGTTGTGCTATGAAGCCAAATGAAACCCACATGCTGTTTATCTACGTCTAAGACCCTTGGACAATGGAATCCCCCCCTAGAGCTGCAAGCTAGAGTTCAGGCCACACAATGGCCCGTGCACCGCGGTTCAGTGGCTGGATACAGGAACGTCGAGGGACACTGCATGAATGAAAGCTAGAACGCCGGTTTCCATATGAAGAATGAGTACTGAGTGTGCGCAGCGGAAATCAAACGAAGAAGGGGAGAATCGCCGGTCAGCCTGGTTTGAGTCATATCGTAGCAGTGTGCCAGAAAAAGGGATTGACGAAGAAGGAAGATCACTAGCCACATATTTACTAGGCTTTGGAGAGGTTTTTAGAACGGTGGAAGATAGTCTCTTGACAGACTCCCTCGCTCGTTCCTTAGGTAGAAGAACTCTGTGGCGTCTTTGAAAATGGTGTCTTACTGGTCGAAGTCGGGGGAATATCGCCACGAAAGACAACAGATACACGTCTTCAGCTGCATGCCATCAATATTGAAGGACTATACCGCGAAATAATGGTGGGAGGGACGCGACGATGGTGGCAGGAAGGAAGTGACGAGTGTGACGCGTGACAGCCGTCCACCGCATTACCAAACCAATGTTGCGATTTTCCGAGTTTTCGAAATCGGGGGAGAAATAATCCTACAGATAGAATAGATGCCCCACAATCCCTACGCTTTAGCAGACTAATAAGTTTGAAAACGCCAAGCCATGTTTCCTTCGATGGCCCAGCCAGGAAGTTCAACTTTTGTTCAACTTCGCTTCAACTTGAGCGGGTCAAGCTTTGGCGCGTTAGCATCGTGCGCAGCACCGCTCAATCCTTTATGTGGAGTCTTTGCCGTCAATCAAACTCTTTTCTGGTTCGAGATACAGTACAGATTCAAACCTGAACCGAAGTGACTTGCCAGTGAATCCGAAGTTTACGCTTAGTTGAGAAAATATCCGACAAGTTCAACAAGTGAGGTACGAACTTCATGTGTTGAAGCGTCTGTCTACGAGAGACTATCCGAGTAGGCTGAATGTCCGAGAGGAGGGATGTCTGGATTCTCGTTTTCCTTACGCGAAGTAATATCCGGAAAATTAGCAGAGGCGTTCTTTTTTTATTTGGTTGGTTTCTTTCCCTAAGAGACGAAGAAACCGTTCATTTACTCGCTTTTACTCTCGAGGCAACTCGAGCCTCGAGTTCAACTCGCCAAGGTCCACGTGACCTCAGTGCGTAAGTAGTTGCCGTGCCGATGTCGGATGTGGGAGTTCATCAGCACCGGTTGGCGCTGCACGCTTCTTCAGGCGCGCGCTAAAGTAGTGAGGATTCTAGGAATCATTGAATCAAGACATCATCAGAATATAGCTTTCGATCCCTCCGTGCCATTGTAATATCTTGACTTTCTTGAATCGTGGACGATACGCAGCTTGAAGTATATCGTGGTCTGTGATTCGGGCCGACTGCCACTTTCGTTCATCGTCTGCAACATTCCCTGCGAATTTTTTTCAAGAATCGATTCGCTCACCTTCACCTCATATTTGAAAGAAACCTAACCCTTAGAGTTAGGGAAGTAAATCGCTCACCTTCACCTCGATGGACCTCATATCTCGCCCTCCCTCCCAACGTCTCGCTTCACATCTATTGTCTTACCCGCGTCTTCTCCTCGAGTAGCATCCCAAAACGCGTGAATAATACTGCACAGTACAAGACGAGCCGCATCTAGTTCAACATACCCGAGATACCCGAGTGCAATCGAACCCCCATCAAACAAATTTAAATCCTGGGGATGCCATTCATTCAGAATTGGCCGGCTCTGGAAAATATTTACATGGGGAGGAAATGAATGGAGGCCCAAGTACTACATCCTTTACCAGAAATGAGATTGCCAAGAAATGGGAGTTGGTTTTACAGGTATTACAGTGCAGTTAATGATTGTATCAGTGAGTCTGAACTCAGATTAGACCCCATAGTCAGAGCGCAACACTCAAATAGGAGCATGGTGCTCTACCTGAGTAACGAAAAGAAAATATAAAACGAGAGCTTCCCATATAACTCGCATACGTGCGCTGCCGGCCATTCCGAGGATCCCATTCAAGCACATGTACAGAAGATCTCCGTGAATCCTCACCTCGCATATAGATATCTGAGAATGAGATAAGTACATTGTGCGGTGGAACCACGCGGGAGGGCCGGGCTCGATAGCCATGCAGTGAAACCTGTCGAGGGAGGGGATCACATAGAAAGATATCGAGGGTCTTGGGGATCCTCGCGGCAGTACAATTCATAAGGAGGTGTCGGACGCTAGAATATAAACGCCGTCGGGTGAACCATCGACTGTGCATCTAATCAACCGGCCTTACAGTGCGATGAACCCCCCGCGCTTCAAGCGCAGGCGGGGAGTGGGGGTGGCAGTGGCAGTGGGTGCGGGAGCGGGAGCGGGGGTAAGGGGTAGGCGCGGTGAGCGCGAGCGCAGCTTCAAGTCTGCATATCTCCATCGCATGTATGCACCCTTTCGTCTTCTTTCGTCGCATCGTCGCAGTCAATATAACATAGTATGGATCTTTTATCAGCCTCATTTGTGTACTGTAACATGCATATGTAGATAGGTAACTTAGATGCGTGTCGGGGCTCTTTTCAATTTGTTTATGCGGGCGCATGTCCATTTTTCTGTCTGCGTTTCGCGGTCTTTTCAAGCAGAATACGAGGGACGATCTTGTCACGGGATACGGTGGATAAACGGTATATGATACAGAGATGATACAGAGAGGTGTCGTTAGAATACAGTATGCAGATAGGTATAAAAAAGGTGTGAAGCAGAAGCAAGAGAAAGCATGAGAAAGCAAGAGTCCGTACAATGCATCAAAGAGAGACAGCGTAGCGAACGGAAAGCAAAGGCAGAAAACGAGAAGCAGTAGGTATTTTTCCAAAAAAGAAAGAAAAAACGCAGGGAACGTTTAGGGCTCGCCGCCGCTGGCGCTGGCGCTGTCGGCGACAACGCGTGGGCGCTGGCGCAAGCCGTACCTGCGGAACGCTTTGATGGTGGGCACGATGGGGACGATTGTCACTGTCATTGCGAGGATCTGTGGCGCGGAGTTAGCACACTCATGGTGAGGGGAGGTGGTAAGGGAGACAGGAGTGGAAAGAAGAGGTGGACACGAGAGAAAGACATCAACGGACGACGAACGGCAGACATACCTGTCCGAACCCCCAGAACGAATTCCCGGGGCAAAAGGGGTTGCGCGCGATCTGGAGCTCGGTAGAGACGATCGTGACGACGTACGGGAGGCCGAAGAAGAAGCTGAGCGTGATGAGGTGCGGATCGACCATGAGCGAGGGCGGGGGACGGTTCGCGCCCGACGTGGACGCGGGGACACGCGGAGACGGCGGGGGCGCGGGCACGGGCGTGACGGGGGTCGCTGGTGCCTGAACAAGGGGCACGTTGACTGGCTTCGGGCGGTACGTGATCCGGCGCCAGAGGAAGTAGTACGCGACGGCGGAGTAGCCCACGAGCAGCAGCGACGTCATCACGAGCGCGACGATACGCCCCTTGCCCGCTGCGGGTGTCGAAATGAACAGGACTATGAAGACTGTCTCGTCTGCGTGTTGGTCGGAGGGCGCGCGCGCCCAGAGGACGAGGATCGTCGCCATGCTGATGTACGTCTGCGCGAGCGCGGCGTACTGCACCGTGTGTGAGCCCCGCGGGTGCCGGTTGTACGTCGCGAGCGCCATAAAAATGGCATAATTCGCGAGCCAGACGAGGTCGGTCACGATTATCGCCTGATACAAGGGCAACGAGTCCTCTGCGGCGGTGACGAGCGCGGAGATGGTGAGACCGACGGAGGTGCCGAGGAGGGTCCAGACGGAGTTGAGCGCCTCGTCGAGGGAGCGGCCCGCGAGGAAAACTGCAGGGTGAAGAGCTTAGAGGGTGTCTTGGGTATGTGGGAGAGTGCGCACCCAGGCAAATTGTTTGGATATAAAACGAAATGCGGACACCGAGACCGCTGATGTCTGGATTCGCCTCAAAACAGTTCTCAGAGCTCACTACAGTGCTCGTCAGCATGAAAGATAGCCAAGGAGTGAGCGACACACTAGCCAATATCGAGACTCGAGGGTATGTGCAGCGCAGCGACGGCTGTTTGGTCCGGGGGTCAAGATGCTGTGGTGTAGTACAGCACGAGTGGCGGTGCAGAAATGGCAGCTTGATTGACGCGCTGGGCACGTGAGGGTACGCGAGGGCGACGCGTAGCAGAGCGAGACGCGTCAACGCATTCTTAGAGCACACACTTCGGCGAGACTGTGTTGGATCGTGTAGGGGATACGGATGGTCACTTTCCCACATATGAGGTCTAGGATTTTCCCCACCCGAACGGCCGAGATCGGTAAGTTTTATTGTTCTCTTGATTTCGAGATTGCTTTGTGCTCAACACATATATCTCAGGTTGCGGGTTATATTGAGGGACAATGGAAGCATGAAATTTATGATGGTATCCCGTGCATCAAGTATACTTGCTAGTTATCGAGGCTAAGTTGCTGGTCCGTTGTTCTCCATCGTTCCACTTAGAGTCCATTACTGCTGGGAGAGTTCATGTACTCTTTCCAGATGAAAATAATAA
This sequence comes from Mycena latifolia, assembly GCA_029289555.1. Taxonomy (NCBI): domain Eukaryota; kingdom Fungi; phylum Basidiomycota; class Agaricomycetes; order Agaricales; family Mycenaceae; genus Mycena; species Mycena latifolia. The sequence goes on along the minus strand of JARJLE010000102.1, from coordinate 263,041 downwards.
ATAGCTTCATCCTTGCTCGGTATTATTGTAAATTCAACATGATATTTTCCAGAAATGTCGCAGCTTCAGGACTTATTAGATGAATGAATGACAAGAAAAAGAGCCCGAGCGTAAAATGTTGCAGGATTCCCAGCATCATATAGCACTATTCAACTTTGCCAATGGACAGTCGGAAGCGGTCGGAAGTCGGAGGCCTAACACGGCCACATTTTGCGCGCTTCTTTTCGCTCCTTCTTGAAGTTCTTCCTCCTAGCCGTCTCCATTCATCTTGCACACAAGCCGGTGGGCATATTGCCTCCATTTCCTGCCTCACACGGCCTTTTTACCTCCTCCGCACCCATATCGACCTCACTCTGATCGTCATCAATGCCCGCCGGACGAGCGAAGCTCTCCGACGACCTCCTCGATGCTCTCGCGACTCTGAGCCTCCAGGGAACCAGCTCACGACATAATAAAACAGAGCGGCCGAACAAGCACACCGATCGCGTCGCGTGGAATGCGCATTTCGAGCGGGAGATTACCCTCAAATACTCGTCCTTCTCCTACGATCTTGTCGCATTAGAGGACCGCCCCGACGCTGAATGGGCCTGGAAAACCCTGGACATCGGCCACATCAACCAAACCATCGCACGCGGAATGAAGGAACTCGCGCATGAGGAGGGCCGGCTCATCGCGATGACGATTGAGATGCTCGTTCACGGCACATTCGAAGCGGATTGGAAGGTCCTTAACGTGAAAAGAAAGCGCGAAACTGTCCTGGAGGGACTGTACCGCGGCGCATGCACCGCTCCGCGCGACAATAGCCGCGAATCGTGTCCGGAGATGACGATCGACGGCCTCGCCGGCGAGGGGGAGTACAACCTGATCCAGTTGGTACGCCCCATTTCCGTGCAAAATTCAAGACCACTCGAACATCGCATGTATAGCTCAAGCGTCTCATCGCCCACGATCCCACCGGTAACGGTCGCGTAAAATCGATTCTCTTATTTCAGCATCCCTTCGTGGATCATCAGATGCGCTGTTCGGAAGGCGCCCCTGATCTGCTAAAAGCATTTTTGTACAATGCAACCCTCCACCGCAACGCCTACATCGTGGCCACCCTGATTGGCATCGTGGATGCATATGTACGTCCTTTGCCACCTCCCGAACCCGGCCGAACTCAACCCTGGCAGTGTAACCGCCCCTTCGTGCCGATCAAGCCAGCGAAGCTCAGTCGTCCCTGCCATCACGACTCAGACACCAAGAAACAATTCCGCGAGGGCAAGAAGAAATTCGGAAAGGTCGACGAGTCGCAGTGCAAGGAAGAAGCCGCCATCGCCCACTATGCATGCGCCTCGTGCCTCATGGAAACTGACCGCGCCCACCTCAAGCAATGCGGGTGCTGCAAACAAGTGTGGTACTGCTCAGTGTGCGTCACCTCGTTATCCTTAATTTCTAATTTCGCTTTTGCTCATACCCCCTCAGCGCCTGTCAGAAGAAGGACTGGGTTGACCACAAAAAATTCTGCGGCAAGCAGACTTTCGATCCCGACCTGCTCGCGCCGACCCCAGAGGCGCCCGATGAGTTCATCGGCTGCCCCGCAACAGTCCCGGGCTACATCCGCACCCCGGCACTCTGGCAGCAAATCAAGTATCTCAGTAAGCGGATTCACAAACCCAGGATTACCATGTCAGTCTGATCCGCGCTTCACATTCAATTTGTTACTTCGCGCTGACGCGCAACGTGGGCAGTTCGACGTCGGGCCCCAGCGCACGCGCTCCGTCCAAATTTTTGATCTTTGCGCTTGCTGCAGTCCGTCCTCCCTTTCGCTCTGCGCCCATCGAGGCTGACCGCAGCGTTGAGCAGCACGAATCGTCTTCCTTGTGGCGCGCCGGCGCGCGATGGCCTCCGGCTCGCTGGCCGCCGTCTACAAGATGCTCGCCATCCTCGAGGACCAGCACGCGCTCGGGCTGTATAACCTCACCCTGGCGCAGATCCGAGGCCAGTTCGAGGGCGAGTACCGCATGACGGTGTCGGCGGCGGGGAGGAACGCAGCGGGGCCGTTTGCACCGCCGACGCGGGAGGAGCTGGAGGAGGAGCGTGCATATTTGGCGCAGCGGCTCCCGCGCGCGCCGGTCCAGCCCGAAGGACCCTACTACTGTTAGCGCGAGGGGTATGTGGTTCGTACATTCGGTACCCTGCACCTTCTCGGCCGTCCGTACTCACACTTCCCCGTGCGATTGTAATATCTTGGAGTTTCTTGAATACGCATCTTGGAATATATCGCGTCCTGTGATTCGGGGACGACCGCCACTTTCGTTTATTGTCCCACAAGATTCTTAAGTGACTATGGTTCGAAGATATCAATCTATTGCACCTACTCATAGTTAAGGGAAATCTAACCCTAAGTTGGGAAGTTGAATCGCGATTCGCGACCCCCTCGCATCTCGACCTCGCTCTTGCCGTCTCGCTTCACCTGCAGTAGCATCCACGCCTTATATGAGCCGCACTGTGATCCAGTTCAACATGCCCGAGATACCCGAACACAATTGAACTCCCGTCAAACCAATTGAAATCTTAAGGATGCCATTCATTCAGGACTGGGCGGCGTGCCAGAGAGACCCGGAGGGCCAAGTACTACATTCTCTTCATCAAAAATTGCCAACATTAATATTTTCGCGCCCGAGTTGAAGATGTTCGAATCTGCACTAATCGAAATCTACACCAATGGTTGGCATTGTTGTATCAGTGAGTCAGCCAGTAATTGATCCCGACTGTCAGTTAGGAGCATGGTGCTCTACTTGCGTAACGAAAAAAATAAAATCAGAGTTTCGGACCATCCCGCGTAATTCGCATACATGCGCCGCCGGCCATACCGAGGATCCCACTCAAGTACACAGAAGATCTTTTCGCGAGTCATCACATCGCCCGCTCACAAATTCAGTCAGTGAGATGTTAACTGCACAGTTGAGCCCCAAGTGGGCTACGGGAGGGTACCCATGGAGTGAAACCACTACTTGCATTGAAAGAGAGAGTGTCGCTGCGGCCGGAGGGCTGGTTGGACAGAGGCAGCCTCAGCACAACATGAGAGGTCGGCAGGATCGCGAAATCTATTGAATCCGGGAAGACAGACGCGTTATTGATTCGAGCGCTATTTGGGGGCGGAGAACGAGGGTGAGCGGTAGTTCGGTGCAGAGTATAAACGCCGTCGGGTGAATATTCGAGGCCTTGACCGCGCATCCTATCAACGGACGATGAATCCGAAACAAAAGTTCAAACGCGACTCATCCTTCCTATCGCGCGCGCGCAAACGTTCCAGTGTTTTCGCAGATTATCATTTTCACTTTCCTCCTCCGTATTATGCCGTGAACAGCCGTATCATATTCACACCGCCCATACTTGCATTGCTCGCGCCGTTCATACTTGCTCGCGGCCAAAGAGGCCCCCGAGCGCGGAGCCGATGCTCGAGACGCCGCTGCTGATGGCGTTGCCCGCACTCTCCGCGGCGCCGGCGACGGCGCCCTCGGCGGTGCTCGCGGCGCCTGAGACGGCGGACTGCGCTGAGGCGACCTCGTCCGCGACGCCGAGCTGCACGGCGCAGCCCGAGCACGAGGGCGGGAAGGCCACGGCCTCCTTGGCCGCGGCGACAACGCAGCCGGCGTCGGAGAAGACGTCTGCAAACCAACACAGGCAACGTCAGTCATGTGGCTGGAGGGCACGGAGATGGGACGCACCGGCGCCGAGCTGCGCGGCGGCGGAAGCGCAGGAGATGACGGAGGGCGCGAGGTCGAGCACACAGGCTGGGCAGGACACGTTAGTGATTCGGTCAAAGCGTGTAATATATCGAGGGACAGACGCACTCTTGACATCACACACGCCGTCGGTGTCGTCCCGCGCAAAGCGCGCGGGCGCAGCAGCAGCGCCGGTGGTGAGGACCGCAAGGAGCGCAACGAGGGTGAACTGCATCTTGTCTTGTCTGGTTGAACGAAATAGGCTGGTGCGAACGAACGAAGGGCCTCGAGCCGAAAGAAAGTGAAAGTGAAGTGTGAAAGTGGCGACAGAACGGGAAAAAGTGGCACAGCCGGAGGAAGGAGAATGAGGGCCTGCGTTGCTCCACGGCGGCTTATATACTATACGTCGGGTAACAATAGGGTAGGGTTCTCGTGATTACGGATTGAACCGCCATCAGGGATGGTTGATTTGCAGCGTTGGCGATCGCTGATGTGCGCTGCGTTGGCATGGCACAGGCCAGGGCACGCCGTTTCCAGCTGTTTCCAGGCGCGTCTGGAAGGGGGCTATTTATAGTGTATTGCACATAGGATGGGTAAAGATTGGCAGTGAGAGCCCCGAAGTCTGGTAGAGGCGGCCTCATCCGTCTACCTATATTTTTCAATCTACCTTTCGTTCGACCGCATCGGATGGATAGTAGGCAGGGGCAACGAGGGCGCGCTCAGAGAGAACTACGAGAGACACATACAAATTTATGAAATTCGAGCTCACTGAATTTGTCGATCTCAAGTCGTTGCTGCACTGCCGTGTAATTTCAACCGGAATTAATGGCGGATCGGCGCGTCGCGGATTCATTGGTTTGGGCTGTGCAGTGTGGAACGTTGAACTTCGAACGTTCAATTCGTGTTCAGTTGTGCGGGAGGGACCGGATGGATCTAGGCCTGAATCAAATTCAACCTAGCTATAATGTAGGCCCTGGCCGAGACCCCGGATCATCCTTGACATTCATCGCATAACAGTTCCATCTGTCTTCCGCTGCATGTTTAGTGCGACCGTTTCGAACGGTTGTTTCATCGCTCAAAATTTAAAGCAGCAACAGGCTCGTTTAAGATTAAACCGCAACGTTGGCAACGTTGGCCCGGTTTAAACCATTTTGGTTTAAACCGTAAGGTTGCCAACGTTGGTTGCTGGTGTTAGCCCGGTTTGAACCGCCCGGTTTAAACCGGTTTTAAACCATGGCTTAAACCATAGTTTAAACCAAAAAAAGTGCATCCACTCATGTTTTGTACAACAAAGCTGTGCACGCACGAACACAAACAGGCGTAGTTAAGTGTGCGTAGTTGTGTTTACAAGTAGGTTACAACACTCCGTACCATACTTCAATCAACAATAGATCCACAGGTGAATTCGAGTGTATTCCCAAAAATGGTCAAGAGATGAATACAAAATCTGCATGCCGCTACGAAGACGAAGCACGAGGTGGAGAGTTGACGCCTTCTGAATGTTGTAGTCAGAGAGAGTACGCCTGTCCTCAAGCTGCGCTACTGGTACCAAAAATGCATCTACAAGGACATAAAGATGATTGCCGCTATCGCTGGTCATTGAACTGGACCAAGTGGATGGGCCGTACAGATGGCGAACAAATTGAAGGCAACTGGGCTGAAGCTAAGCAGGCTGGCAGAATGACCAAGGAAATGAATGCTGGACATCGCCATGATACCCTCAATGATTTTTTCAATGATTGGAATTGGATCAAGGTCCAGAATTTGGGTATGTGAAGTTTCTTATTTATGAAATGCACTCATTCAGTTTCTTAGCTACCTCTCTGTCTCACTCGTATACCAAAGCAAAAAAAAAAACTGCTGAAGAGCGCTATGAGCATTTCCATGGTCTGTGCATTCTTCGTGGTCGGGAATTGGTGGATAAGTGGTGGAAAGAGTCTACCAAGCCATATCAAAAAGGCAGTGAATGGCACAGTGCATATCGGCTCAAGGAGCAGAAAGGTGAGTCTTGATCAGGTGAATGTTTAATATCACTAAAGTATTTCAAGCTCCTAGTCAAGCGACCATCTTGAAGGAGATGATTGCTAGTGAGCAAAGAGCGGAAGACAGAGCTCAAGCAAGTGCTACCACTCCTGTTGCTCTCTACATCAATGTTGGATTGAAACTTCAAGCCAGACAGTATGTTCCTCAACTTCTTCTATGCATAGATAAATACTCACTAATGAATCGATCAGGCATGCTCTAAGAACAACACAGAATCCCACCAGTGAAGATGACCAGACACAAGATAGTGTGGTTGAAAAGCAACGTCTAGGAGCAGATATCAAGAAATGGCATCAGCAACAACAGCACATTTGTCCTCAGGTTCTCCCATCTGTGGTCTCAGAGCCCTACAAATCACCTGAATGGGAGAGGTTATTCTTGCCCTCCGACTTTACTAGCTCCGAGCGAACCAAATTAGGTCTAGAGACTTTGGGAGCAGAAGAACTCAAACTGCGGCAAGGTGAAGCAAATGATGCTCTACGTAGCTTGCGCGAGCATATCCAACATAGTCAAGCCCTCAGACAACACAAGAATGTTCGTAATAATGCTGTTCATGGTCAGGCAAAGAACACTCGAGCAGTGCAAAAGATCAAGGATGTCCAAACTAGGATCCAGAATTACGTCAAAAAGTACCGGCATGCTCGTACTGCAATGATTGCCCTTGGATGCAATCCACAAGACCCAAAGTTTGGATTTCCAGAGCTGAGGGATGAGGGTCTTTACACAAAAAATGTAGATGAGCCACACAAGCTAGGTGATGGAGGAAAGGTTGAAGGCTGGATTTGGCAACAGGGCCATTATGGAAACTTGTCTCCTGCAGAGGAAGCCGAATATGTCTTGGATTGTAAGTCAAGCTATCTCATGTATTGTTTTAGAGCTCATCATTGTATAGCGGCAAGAGTACAATGGCACCATGCTCATGCAGATATGGAGCGATGGCAAGAAGAAGTTGAAATTCTGGGCCAAGAGTTCCGTCGTGCAATTCAGGGATTCAACAAAATGGAGGCTACCTGGACTGCTCTTGCTCATGATCATGAAAATGAACCAGGAAAAAAGGTTTATGCATTGAAGGTTGCAGGTATGTATCGACAGATGGGGAAAGATGCACGAGAGCAATTCAAAAAAGTTGGTGGCACTTGGCCCAAGGCTGGAGTTAGTCTTGCCCAGCATATCAAATCTGAGCGCCCAGATCCAAAATTGATTGGGCAGCTGTTATAGCAGAGGATAGTTGAATATATATATTCTTTTGATTGATATAAGCAGATCTGACTCTTGACTAAAAAATATGAGTCAAGCATTTTTTGGTTTAAACCATCTGTAGTCTATTATATAAAAAACAAGTTGCCTATAGGCTTGGTTTAAACCGGTTTAAACCATGTTGGTTTAAACCGGGCCAACGTTGCCAACGTTGCGGTTTAAACTCAAACGAGCCTACAGTACTTTAAAGCCGGGTGTTCTCGAGCCTAGGTGTACTTGCAACTAGAAAGAGTGACTAGGCTACGGGTTGAATCAATATTCTTTCTTTCTATCTTTCTTTCTTTGACAAGTTTGAGGGTCGGCATCTTGGCATACCGGGAGAATGCTCATTTGTTTCGTTCAACGCAAACAAGATATACTCTCGCTTCGCTCCGGCGTATGGGTCCGTGGGTTTACATGGAGGTTGGAACGTTCAGATGAAGTAAACGTATGTGGAGACACGGTGGAATGCGTGCATGAATTCAGCTTCTGTACTTGCAAATGCACTGACCCCGAGATACCCAATGACATCTCAGTTCAGTTTAGTGGTTGGACAGATCAGCCCGAGCCTGAAGCCGACCGAAATATGCGTATGCGAGACACCACTAAATAGGGCACAAGAAAAATAATTGCCGAGAACAGCCTAAATTCAGCCAGAAGGAATGGATCTATGTATAAGCAAAAAGACTCGACACGCACGCTCCGCGGATGAGGATCCACCTCCCGTTGAGATATCAAGCTCGCAATAGCCGAATTGAATTGTTAGGCGATGTGTGTATGTATGGACCAGGAAAATAAGTTCCAATAACTTCTAATATCTAGCCCATGCCAGACAGGCCTTGAGTTACGGATGATCGAGGCTCGAGAACCACACTATAATATCTTGCGAAAGCAGCGCATAAAATGAGCAGCATCCGGCGCCTAGGCCACCGGTATCGGAAAGCGAAGGTTCAGACAGATTGTGGGGGTCATCTGGAAGAAGTGAGCATGGAGGCATAGCAGAAGAAAGTCATTGACAACGCGGTGAGGAGTATGGAGTGCTTAATGTCCATAACCATTACCCAAGCCAGAATCCAGAAGCCAGGTGGAGCAAGCTGTTCCAGACCAAATATTTTGCGAGTGAAATCCAGGGAAATCAATCGGCGTTGTGCCGAAGAAGGCGGCCTATTTATCTTCGGAAAACTGTTGGGATATCTGCAGTACCGTGACAAGCGGTTTATTTTTGTGTCGGGCTACTCAAGCTACACTGGCAGTTGATTTCCTCGGATGGAAGTGCCGCGGTTGTGGGTATGAGTGGATTCCGGCGCAAGAGATTTACCTCGCGGCATCACTATGCGAAGCATTTCTGCTAGGAAAGGTATGGAGGGCTATTAAACCACGCTGGTGATCGAATGATAATAATTTTCGATAAAATGGGAGACGCCCGATGCCTCGCAATATTTCTCGCGACGCGTTGTGTTAGGCGTATGCACGTGATTCAGAGCGCCTTGAATTTTCTCTGGTCTGCACCACCATCATCAAAGCGCGCCTCGTTCGCATCGACGTCACTTTCTATGGAGACCCGAGCCCAAGCCAAAGCCAAACGCGCGCGCGCCACCTCTGACGCGGCGAAGGAGAACCTGGATGCGCACCACGGTCCGCCGGCAAAAAAAGCGCGTCGCGCGGGCGCTGCACCCGGCGCGGTGGAACCATCCTCTAGGGCAGAGGAGAAGCCGACGCCGCGTGTTGTTAGGACAGCGCGCTGGGTACGCGAGGTCCGTCGTGAACCTGGCCTCGTCCCCGCGGTGAAAATCGAGGAACGGGAGGACATGGGCGGCTCTACATCGCGTGCGGAAAGGGGCACACGCGTAAGCAGCCCATTTCTCACCGCACACATGCGCCTTGATTTATCTGACGTCGTATAGCGCCCGTCTCAACAACTTCCGGCCCAAGGGCCCCCGGCGCAAGGTAACCCTCAGCGGGCGCTCGTACGACGCGCATAGGACCGCGCGATGTCCGAAGAATATTACGAGGATGACTCAGAGGAGGAGGAGGAAGAGATTGACGAGGCAGTGCGTGTCTCGCCCTTATCCCCTCCCCGTTGCTGATTCCCGCAGACCATGCTCGCCGCCGGGCTCGTCGTGCTGCAGATGCAGATGGCGGGGATGCTCGTGCTGCTCGCGCTGCGCCGGCGGGGACTGGTTTAACCACTACGCGCGGACGAACCTTAGATACGAGCTAGTGCATCGGAAGGAATATGACCCTCATTCTTCAGTGACTGGTACTCGCGTCGCCACGACTTCCGAAACACAAAGTCAGACTGGGCCAACTAGCAAGTAAGATTAGCCTACTGCTGACCCGAGATTCCCCCGCTCTCATTTTCTCCCTCTCCACACACGGATCGCCACTAACCCTTGTGCTCCCCAGGTGTGCACTTCATTTCTGGAGAGGTGCGTTTCATCCCTTCCGAAGGGACGAGTTCCCTTACGAAGGAAGAGAGGAAACTTTCCTCCTCACTCGCCCGCCGCTATGGTGCGATCTACGATTGCTCGGTTTCAAACTGAACGGCTGGCTGCCTCGAGCGGAACCGGCTACATCTCCCTGATCTGGACGGTACCTTCGAGGTACGTCAAGACCTCCCGACTCTGCATTCATCCATGGTTAGTCGCTGACCATTTAGTCGCAATTGGCGTGGTCATCAGCGTCGCGGTGCAGATCCAGCGACGAACACGTCTAGTGATGGCCTGTTGACGGCACCGGCGCAACTAGTGCTCGAATTGGCGGCTCACACTGGGTGGTTGGGAGATCCGCGCTAAGCGGTGGAATATGGATCTATCTGGAGCTGTCAGATGACTGGTGAGTAGATGACGCAGCGAAGTGCAGAGCAGTTGCAACTGAAGCGCCCATCCCGTCTTCCTGGATTCTTTAAGGCTTGATCAAGCAGGCGCACACACCCATAACCAATACCCAGCGGATGGGTGCTGTGCTGGCATCCGCTTCAGAAACCCCTGGATTCCGGTCAGGTAGCTTGGGGCAGTGTGAGTATCTTTATTATGACGGACATGGCGTTCGAGGTAAATTTGTGGCAAACCTCGTTCCGTGGCCTAACCAGGTTGCTCAAAGGTTGCTACGCCCGTGCGAGGCATCACCTGATCGCGTTTCTCACGCCACGTGGGTCTCCATCGCTTCACCAGAGCCTTCCCAAGATCCCATTTATCGTCAGCTCGAACCGCCGAAAGCTACCCAACTCAGCGCCATGAACCCACCCCCTCATCTCACAAAGGACCCTAGACTCCCACCCGATCTTGAGAGGGAAATCTTCGAAATCTGCGCTCTCGCACGGCCTGTAACCATACCGGGTCTTATGTTGGTCGCATGGCGCGTCAAGAAGTGGCAAGTCTTCAAAACAGCCAGCGCTTTGATTCAAAGTCTCACTGTTTCGTTTCGACGATAGGGTCGAGCCTCTGCTCTTTCGCATTGTGTGCATTGCGCCTAGACTGAGACGACCCGCTCAAATTGACAATCTAGGGCTCCGGCTTCCCTTCTTCACGTCCGACAGGCTTCTGCACCTCATGAATGAGAGACCTACGGGCCTCGTCGCAAATTCCGTGCGCCACTTGTACCTCTTGCCGCCGCGTGAGGGCGGAGAACAAGCCATGCTACGTCACACGACAAACATGGATGCGATCCTCCCCGCCTGCATAGGCCTCACCACCCTCTTTATCGCGCCCAAAGAGACGGAATTCTGTGCCACACTCGGGGACATGTACGCCCTCCGTCGGCTCACCGTAGACGCTAGTGAGTTCTTTAAACAACACCCCGAAGGCTTCGCACACTGGCTCTTCCGTAACATCACGCACCTCGAGATCTTCAGCGGGCAGATTGGGTCTGCTGCGACCTGGGCGGCTCTCGCGCTCGTCCCACACCTCACGCATTTTTCTTTTTGGGAAGAAGCTTTCCTGAACGGCAGGGCGGGTGCTGTCCTCGCGGCATGCCCGCGCCTGCAGTATCTCGTCTTCCTCTCCATAAGTCCAGGGTTCATACTTAGCTGCGCTCCGGCGTGCGTGCGACTCGCAGCCGACCCGCGATTCGTCGCGGTCATCGTGCGAGACTCCAAACGCGACTGGTTGTTTAGCGCCCTCCAGAAGCAGGACTACTGGACCCGCGTGGAGGCGTTCATCGCAGCCAAGCGAGCGGGTAGCGTCGCCAGTAAGTCCCTGTCCAGTCTCTCCATATTCCTTGAACGTGCTGTCAATACCGCTCCACAGGCTCTGGATACCGGGTCACCAGCGATGACCTTTCGCGTCCGCCTCCAAATCCACTCTGAGCCCATGATAGTGCGTTCACGCCCAGCTGTGGTGGAAAGCACTACAGCCGGCACCACAATCGATCTTTCGCGCTTTTCTATCTATACTCCTTGGGGCTTCGGTCGTACACGTCCAGGGGACTAATTGGACGCTTGAACACTAGACACTTGTGCACTGAACTATATTAGCCTGTTGGTCCCTAAACGTTTTGAATTGGCGTCTTCTACACGAAAACTGGCTCACTAAAATCCGTGCAATGCTGCCTATTTTCTCCCCCGAGGGCGACGAGCACTAATCCCTATGGTATCTATTTCCTTGATATCCGTCAGACTTCTCGACTGCTAATAGAGTAAGCACTGCTATTTCGGTAATTCATGGCTAGAACGCGATCACGTGATTCGGCGCGACGATCTATGTCCTTGGATGCAAAGTTGTTGGCTCTCGTTCCGTTCAGATTACAAAATCAGAAACTCGGCTTGCCGTTTGCTCGGCTCGCGACCAGTTCCTACTCGCCATTTGTTCGAACCATGTCTGCTTTTCCGCGTTTCTAATCTGTGAGTGGATTTACATATCCACCGAATCACTCTATTCCCCTCGCCTCAGTACTGATGCATCCTTAATACTTCCCTAGCTCCCATTTCGCTTTCTAACTATTGCAGGGCACAAACCTCGAAGCCAAGTTTCGGCTTAAAATGGTTACATCGGGTGAGGATACCTCTTCATGTCACCCACACGGCGGACAAAGGTCTGTCAACTGCAGTGTGCAACAAAGGAAGAATAAATAGTGCACACCCAAGGTGACAACTCTTTGTTCGCTGTGTGTCGATTAAGCTCGCCCGATGGTGATGGAACTTCCGGTGCCTGGAGGTAACCGTCCCGTTGTTGTACAATCGGTGCAAAGAGGGCTAACCGGGGCTAACCAGCCGCAAACATGCTCATTCCTTGTCCGCCTTTGTCATAACGGCCAGCAGGTGAGTTCGTTCTGTTCACGGAGGTTACCAGCTCACAGCTTTGAACAGAATCGTTTTTCCGAAGGTGTCTCTGGACACCGCCCTCGATTCTTTTGCGCAGTCCCTTCGCGATACTCACAGACCTGCCACGTTTGTAGCGCACCTCGTTGGCTGTGTTGCAGTCATCTACAATATGCAGCAAGGGAAGCCGAACTCGAAAACCAAAACTATAGCCAAGCACCACTCCTTCCTTCATTCGGTTGTTTCCTTCATAACCACCCCTCCAACGTTACAAGACCTCTCGATGCTCATGGCAGATTTAGCCTAGTGCAGGTGTCCGGTTTCTCATGCCGGAACGGAGAACCTGCACAGCATTGGTTTATACTGGGCTGACTACTATGCCTGCACTCCCCCTCTTGCCCTAATGTTTCTTCTGTTTAGCCTCCCGGCCAAAATACTCATGGAGGCTAATAAAGTGCGAGTGGGGGGTGAAAATTTCGGATTACGTTAATCGAGTTCGCCTAATACCTCGAGGGATGTCTCTACCAGGCTATCAGCGCCTGGAAAGCTACTTCGCCAAACCTCGGGTGTGCAAGAATAGAACGTTCGATGCAAGTACTTGAATATCCGGAACAAGCCGTGGCCTGATCAGATGCTATCGGATCATGGTTTTTGACGTCCGACGACTTTCGGCCCGCAACTTATCGGACGTCCCCATTGTCCTTTTATCGAAAATGTGCGCTTGCCTGCACTTTATTGAAGACATCCAAGCGTTCTCCTTCATCTTGTTTCAAGCTGCAACTTGAATATCCGAGTCCCTTGCTTCAAGGCACGAAGACAAGGACACCCAAGGGCAGTTGTGCTACACTTCGTATCATGACGCCATGGGTTGGATTCTGATGCTCCAAACTCGCTTGACTGTCTACACCGGATTTGCACCAGATCGTTACTCCGCAGCGGGAATGCGCACCTATAAAGGTCCCATCCCGCATTGGGAGCAGCACCAACCACATCACCTACAATGTCTCTCGATCTCACATTCAAATCCAAAGACATCCTCAACAACCACCTGCACGACACGCGTCAATTTCACTCCAACCCCTACACCACCTCCTCCTCCTCCGACCGGAAGACGACGACGCTGAAGACGGCGGGGTTTCTTTCTAGCTCGGCGGGGAAGATCCACTGGCGCGACAAGTCGTTCGAGATCGGTGGGCGAACGAAGAAGTGGCGCAAAGTCGAGAGTTCGGCGGGGTGGTTCACTTCGTGCGCATATTCTTTAGCCGGCTAGATCGCTGATCTCTTATAATTCTCTTTACCAGCGGCCGGGAGTGGGAGTGGAGCGGGCACACATACACCGTCAAGCATTCGCACAACAAATGGACGGTATGCAGCGATTTATGTTCCAGCCAATTATATATCCCCTTGCTTACGGGCTTTTGAAGGCAACCAACTCGCAGGGCTCCACGGTCGCCCATTTCGCGCCGCACAAGTTCTACCTCTTCAGCTCGTCGGAACACGCATCCCTGAATATTTCGCCGGAGATCCAGGACGAGCACCAGCGCGCATTCCTCATCCTCGTCATGTTGTACTCTGAGACCAAACGGCAGGACGTACGTCGTTTATACATCCGTCGCCGTGCCCAACGAACTGATGGATGGACAGAAGCAGTTGAAGGTGGATAAGCATGAGACGAGCTCGTCGCCGAGTTTTAGCCCTGGCGTCAGTCTATCTTGAACCGAGTCGAATGCGAACTTTCTCATGGATGCGCACAGAACCAGTTGAAGGTGGATAAGCACAAGATGAGCTTGTCGCCGAGCTTTAGCCCGGGTGTCAGTCTGTCGTAGACAGTCCTGGTGGAAGCAGCGTGAACCAGATGTCCCGAACTTGTATAGCTTGTATAATATCCATTTAATCATCCACTTATTTTACGGCAGTTGATTTGGCAGAGATCGTGGCCATCTTCGACGTGGAACCTCGGATCTTTCCGTTAGTTATAATTCGAAATTAGCTTAACGACATCGAACAGGCTTTCATGTCCGTGGTTTAATTAACAATTAAGTTCTGTACGATTGGTTGGAATAGAAATTGATTGTGTACGGATGTATCTAAGAATCGGATCGCTGTTCTCAGGACTCTGAGCCCACGGTGTTTTATCCGGCGTGGGATAAGTAGTTGGCCTCTGAACCGAACCACTTACTACTTACAGCAGTTTATGTCCACTTGGTTCTTGGAGCCCCGTAGGGGAACCGGTTGAATTAAGTCCGAGTTGAAGATGGCGGGTCTCAGACCAAGTAGTTTGAGGCTATAATGTAATAATGAGTATTTGAATGAGAGCGGGTTTGAGCGTCTAACCTTGTGGAGCTCACCGCCAAAATACTCGATCCCGGGAATCCTTACAACTCCGAGAGCAGAATTCTCCGAAAATTCTTACTTCAAGATTCATCAAAGCAGTTGCAGACCCTGCAGACACAAGGATGTAATCAGCGGAATAAACAAGCTTGAGGATATGTGTATGAAAGCCCCTCTGGGTAATGCGACTTGAGTAATACCTTCGACGGTTACTGAGCCTCGAGAGCCGGCGATGAGCGACAGGACAAATACGTCGAAGGGAGGGATGCTCATCGTCAGTAAAACCATGGAAAACAGTAGCGATTTTCATTGTAATATGCTGTACAAAAAATCTCATACGCGTGCGCGTCGCCAAAACGATAGGTGGCCACCGAGAATTCGGTCAAGTTCAGGAGGTGTATGAATTAAGCCCACAAGTTCTTCTCAGAATCCCTACGCCCGATACGAATATCCATCCCGTCTGCAATAAATCGCTGTAGGATGTTCTCGACATGTTGAGGGATCTCGGCGTAGGTATAAGGGCCCCATTCTTGGCGGAACGACTGAAGCTTCACCGCGCTGGAGGACGTCCGACGCACTGAAATC
Source organism: Mycena latifolia (assembly GCA_029289555.1). Taxonomy (NCBI): domain Eukaryota; kingdom Fungi; phylum Basidiomycota; class Agaricomycetes; order Agaricales; family Mycenaceae; genus Mycena; species Mycena latifolia. The sequence goes on along the minus strand of JARJLE010000102.1, from coordinate 247,879 downwards.
ATATCGGCCAACGTCGCGTAGTCACCATCGGTGAAGGGCGATGAAACAATTGTAAAGTGTGTGAGATCGGGGAGTAATGTAGGGCGGGAGTCGGCCAGAATGAGCATAACGTAGTCCTGGAAGTCGACCGATTCCTTCAACTCGAGATGGGTGAGGACGGAGAGGAGCCCAAGGCAGTGTTCGATTGTCTGACGCGCCCAGGTGGTGTTGCCCGGGTCGAGAGCCAGGCGTTTCAGCGGTGGGGATGAGCGTGTGAGGAATGGGATAAGGGCGTCCACATTGCTGCCTTCGAATGAAATGTCCAGGCTGTCAAGTGCCGGCAATGTAAGAAATTGCATGATGTTCTTCCCGCTTCTGCCACTTGAGCCCCCTCCAATTTTCAGAGATCGGAGACATGCATGAACGACATGGACGTCTGTCTCATTTTCAGGGGTTACCAGACACGTCGGGAGGGTGCATTCTAGGAGGTTCGGGGAGGACTGGAAAATCCGTACGGCCCCAACCACACTGTATGGAGAGCGTCCGTCACGAATTGACAGCTTTGTGAGAGCTGGGAACATTATTCCGTCAGGAAACACTTCGAGTTCTGTTAACGCCCACGGTGAGGCCAGACGCAGTTCCCGCATCTGGAGTGCATGCCCGGTGACTGTAACGGCGAGTTCATGGGTCGCGAGCCCAGAGAGCGAAAGAGACAGCGGACGGGTGCCTGTACGGCTCAGCCATCTGGACCAGAACTCGGTGTACTCGTCCTTGTCCGTTACCCCGAAGTTAGGGTCGAAATGGAGGGCGAGGCAACCGCTTGTCCATAACGCGGTGGTGGAGATCGCAATATTGGTCCAGGAGTGGCATATATGGAGGAGTAAGAGAGGGGCGTCAAGCGCATCAGGGCAACAATAGCCAGTGGGAAGAGTGGGAAGGCAATGGATGAAGATTTCAGAAGAGATTTCGAGTGGCAACTGGGTGATTGGATCGCAGAGGCCATTGAGCTGCCGGCGAACAACGATTCTGGTGGTTTCGAGGTCGGCAAGAACTTTCTTTTGCGCCTCAATCGCAGTGTCAAGTTCTGCGAGGCGCGCATGCAGGGCAGTGACCGATGCGGACATTTCGTGGTGGTGGTCTGAGGTGAGGTGCGGGTGGCACCAATCAAACAATTGTTACACATCACGACAGCTCCAAATTTGGAATCGGAGAACCACCCACTACGCGTCTCTGTCCCATTGTCTTGAACACAAAAAGGTATGCCTCCGACAGTCACAGTTAAGAATGGCCTCCAAAATTAAGGTTTAGATAGCAGATATATATTAAGGTGTACATGTGAATTACCACGAACTGCACCCAATCAAGTCAAGAGACAATTAGAACTGTCCTAGCCTCTCCAAACATTGGCTAGCTTCACGTCGCACTGTGGGCACTGAATGTCACGACGACTTTTATTACTAATCGCACTGCTCGCCGTGCGGCATATCTGAAGAACGGCGAAGATGCCGAACAGGTTGCCTCTGTCGAGATTATCAGGCGGACTTTCGTTCGAATTAGCCGTGCAATTTGCGCAACTGGTAATTTAAAGACTAGATTGAAAGCTTCACTCCCATTCAGCTCTAAAATCCCATGAATCTCATATGAGCGGGCGCGCAGAGTAGATAGCGAGGTCTGAATTCGAGCTTGTCAGCATGCGGCGCGCTTTATGTACGCTCTGCGCACCTGTAAGATCTAATCTGAAGTCCTGTAGTCAAATATCAGCTATGATGAGCTTCCATCGGACGGTAAACGAGGGCCAAACGCACGAGTCCCGCCTGGTTGCGGTGCTTCATCTCGTCGAGGTCCAGGACGGCGGTGGATATGTTGAGGAGGCATGACACGAGCGGATAAAGGCCTGTATCAGAGTCGACCTGCGTTAATTCCCGCTGCGCTAGGGAATGAGGGCACACACCTATCCGGAAGATGATGCCGCGGAACATCATGATCGTCGACCCTGGCATGCGCGATGTCGAGGTCGCCGAGGAGTACGTCTCGCTGTCCTGCGGCTGTGAGCGGGAAGCGGCGCGTGATACGCTGCAAAATTAGATCTCACTTAGGAATTGTATTCAAGTTAAAGGTAAGATGTGAAACGCGCACCTCGTAGGCGAGCAGGTACCTCACGATCGTGAGGAACGCCATGACCTCCCCGGCGGAGACGAGGAGGATCCAGAATGTCTGCGTGCCGAGGAGCCAGCGGAGCACCTCACCGGGGTGGGTCCGGTGGTACCAGCACGTCTTGTTCATGTTGTCCCATCTATAAAAATGGGCATTACATTAGAGGCTGTCTTGACAGAAAGAAAGACAATGGATACTGACCCGAGATGACCGGAGGCGTATGCGGCGACGTTGGTCGCGGCGCAGACGACCATCGTTCCAAGGACGTAGAAATTTTCCATCCGTTGACCGTTCAGTCTGTGCGCAAGCACTAATCTGTACATAGTTAGATCCGTGTCGGGGCACAAGGGATGAGATTGCTTAGGCACGTACGGGAGATTGAGCGCCATGCAGAAGAACATGCTGGCGGAGAACATCAGGCTCACCTAGTGCGCGTGAGGTCGGGGTCAATACAGAGAATCAGGAGCGACGTACGTTGATGAGAAAGGAGACGAGGCTGTATCTCCATCCGGGGCGGCCCGAGAGGGAATACGACGCCGAACACGACACGGCAAGCGGTGAACGGAGGAGTGGATGGTGGGTCGAAGAGCTCACTGTGCCAGCAGCGCGTAGACGAGGAACCGGAAGCTCACACGGCCCAGGTGTTTTCGTGATCTAGGATTCCACGCCGCACATGCATATATCACCAACAGAACAATCGTCAGACCGAGGCCGAATATACCAAGACCCAGTATGATCTTTGAGCTGAAGCAATTGCTTAATACGGGGCAAATACTGATGCTACTGATTGCGTACAAGAGACTCGCATCGACCTGTTCTTTGTGGAGCCTTGCGAGCATGGGTGGGGACAGAGAGGAGGTGGAAAGGAGGTAGTCTCTCGTAGACAGACGCTTCAACAAATGAAGCTCGTGCCTCGCTTGTTGAAGTCTGTTGTTTACCGCGGGGGTCCGATCGCAGTGCTCCCTTATTATGTAATTGCGGACTTTGAATTTCCTTCGGCCAAAGCCGACAAGCCCTGGTGCAAGCCTCCTTGAAAGTTAAATGGCCCATGAGGTAGTCGAGACTTATTTAATACCGTACTGGAGAGCTGAGGAATATTTTGGGGAATTTTGGAGCCTTTCCCATTTCATATGAGAAAGCCCGCCCAGGATTGATTGCATAATCATATGAGTTGATCGTCGTTCGTTTTTAATGATATCTGAGCCACCTTTCGTGATTCTGAAGAGACAGAAATGCTTGCACACCTTATGCAACCCATTCTATGCCAAAATCTTATGAAATGTCACGTCGTGAATGAGAAGGATTTCGCGCCGTTGGAAGATTACATAATAGCAAAGCACTCCGATCAGACCCCCGCGGTAACAAATAGACTAGAAAGGAGGTGGAACTAGGGGCGTCTCAGATCTCAGCTTCGTTCATGAGGTCTCTTATCGCCATCTGTAAACAGCCCATCATTTGCTGCTTTCCCCATCAGTTGTGTTCCTAAAATGGTTGGGAAGCGGTAGTTATTCCGCATTTGGGATTCAAGTTTGATGCCGCATACTTAGGGGTTTAGGGGTGAGAAGGTCTATGCATAGGGCCAACCAAATTATACCGCTACAGCGCTGGGACTGACTACTCCGCAAAACCTCCTAGCACAGAGTTTAGAGATCCAATTGAACATTTTCTTCTGAAAATCGAACTTGATCAATCTTCTAAATAATGCCCCAGCTAGGCCTAATGCTATAACCGCCTCGAGAAGCTTCCGTGTTGGATTTGGGGAAAGCCGAACAGAGTTGTCCCGAAATCACGCTGTCCCGAAAGGAGCTGAGTGAAATAAAAACGCTTCAGAATACCATACCCAGAGTTGAAACTTGGTGGGAATTTTGAGCTTAAACTACCACACACCGGAGAGACTGCGATTCTCATATTCTACATTAAATCTACTACAGTACAGTACTCTTACACCACAAATCCGCACTCATGATGCACGTCCATCAAATATGGTATACAACGTCCCGCAGCGCACCCGCTCGCTGGCCGGCACCACTCGGCCCCGCCCCGCCTTCCTCCGATGGCTCCTTCTTGTCTCTACCGAACCCCCTCTCAGCATCACCGCCGACGGCAGTTTCCCCATCTCCATCCGCCTCTGGCGTCGCCTGCAGTAGCTCCTGGTCCAAGGCGGCGTCCGTGTCCCACTGCGATTCTGACTCCGCGCGCCAGTGCACCTCCGAGTCGGGCGGCATCGAGACGACGGTCGAGAGACATCCCGACGGCGCGGCCCACCGCGCGCTGTTGCTCAGACACCCATGCTGCGTCTGAGAGTGGGACTGGGATTCCGGATGTCGGAGGGCGTGCAGGGCGCGGATGAAGGACTTGATGCATCAAGGAAAATCCGTGTCAGTGGTGCGTAGGGAGGACGGCAGGAGAGCAGGGGGGCGCACCGGGTCCGTGGCCGCAAGGATGCCGTATATGAGCGGGCGTGCGGAGTAGATCGCGAGGTCTGCACGAGTTAGCAGGCGAAAACTGATCGAGAACGGTGCCTACCTAGGAGAGTCAAGATACACGTCTGCCCGAACGAAATGCAACGAAATCAAGGCTATGAATGGGCGGGAAGAATGATTGACACGCACGAGGTCCGTCCAGACCGGGTTGTTTACGATAAAGACGTCCAGGCCCGCGGTGGAGATGTTGAGGAGGCACGCGACGAGCGGGTACAGGCCTACATGCCGTATCAGTATATTTGAAGGAAAGGAAAAAAGAAAGGGAAGATGAAAGGGAAGGCGGGCGCACCGATTCGGAGGACGATGCCGCGGAACATCGCGATCGTCGAGCCGAGCGTGTGGGCGTCGGCCGCGGAGGAGACGTGTGCGCTCTTGTCGCGGAAGCGGCGCGTGTCGAGCTGGCGGTATGTCAGAACACATGCACAGATTGCGAGACACACGCACCTCGTAAATAATGAGGTACCCTGCGATGGTGAAGAAGGCGACGACCTCGCCGACGGAGACGAGCAGGATCCAGAGCGTCTGCGTTCCGACGAGCCAGCGGACCATCTCGTCGGGCGGGGCGGTGCGGTACCAGCACATCTGGTTGAAGGAATCCCACCTGCTCATAACAGGAGATTAGATTCTAGTGGTTGGGCCGCACATCGGCGTGACGTGGAGAAGACACGGACCCCAGACGCCCAGCGGCGTAGGGCGTGACGGAGCACGCGCCGCAAACAACCGCCGTCCCGCCCACGTAGTATTTTTCCATGCGCTGCCCGTTAACTCGATGCGCGAGCACCAACCTGCAATGCCGTTAGTTTAATAAAGCCCAGATACAGAGCCGGGGGGCGCACGGGAGATTGAGCGCCATGCAGAAGAACATGCCCGCGGAGAACATGAGGCTCAGCTGGGTTTGTCAGGTCGCGCGGCGTGATGTGAGCGCGGGGGACGTACGTTGTACAGGAAAGCCAGGAAGTTGCACTTCCAGCCGGGGTAACCCATGAGCGTGATAATGGGGAACACGATCCCGAACACGACGCTGGCAACGATAAGCTTCCACAGCGAGGAGCAGTGTGGGGGGAAGGACTCACTGCGCAAACAGAGCGTACACGAGCAGCCGAAAGCTGACGCGGTCCAGATGCCGTCGCGATACCGGGTGCCACGCTGTGTATGCATACAGAATAAGCACGACGATGGTCAGCAGGAACCCCGGTATTATCAGTCCCAAGATGATCTGTGGGCTAGTCGTCGAGTTAGCACACTGGGCGGGCGCTGCGGTGTAGTGCATACAACGGCGCGGACACTTTTTGGGTCCTGGCGAGCAGCATAGTGGGATGAGAGGAGTGGGACAGGAGTTGCTTTTGCGCGATCGCCCTCGTTTTCGTTTTCCAATTCAAATACTAGACTCGGACCGCGAATAGGAGCCCCAGTGTCACATCGAAGCCGATCGAGACGAGTGAAAGAATTTCCGAGGTGTAAGAAGCTTAGACATCTCTACTCCTAGACGTCGGGGTTTGGAGATTTTGCTAGATTTTGAGCTTGCTTCAGATGAAGCCTAACAGTCCCAGAATTTGGTTCACCGCTGAGGCTCGAGGGTTTAGCAAACAATCACTACGTTCCGCCTTGTTGTCGGCCCAGCTCGGTAGACCCTGCCGACCTGTGTTGAGCTCGGTCGACCTCTGCGGACAGGGATCGACAGAGTCTGTCGACCTCAAACCAAGGACTCGACAGACTCTACCGACCCGGGTCGGCAGAGCTCGACCGAGCTCAACACGGGTCGGCAGAGCTCGACCGAGCTCAACACAGGTCGACAGGGTCTGCCGACGGGCCCAGGGAACGCAGTGAATATGGGCGACAATGCCAGAGCGCTGTTGGAAATCCATTTCGAACCCTGCTACCCACACGTCGGAGAGGGAGAATGGTCGGCATGGTGATCCGCTGAAAGCGGAGGGGAAAATAGAAGCAAAAATACTGGCACAGCTTTCCACGTGCGTCAACACCTCTCCTCGATCTTCAACTGGCGTATTGTGGTGGCCCGAATTCGCGATTTTAGCCGTAGGATGCTTTACCTTGGCCATTTGTCAAAAGTTTCCTGGATTTTTTTCGGTGACACACTGGTAATATTATTATACGCGATGGCCGATGCTTTCCATTTCTCGCTCGCCTGAAGGTTGTCCTGGGCTCTGAAATCCCGTGGCGCCGGCGTCCGTATATATTCGACTGGAACGATTCACTTGGTCCTCATAACAACCGGTAACGCTCCGCGACACGGCTTCCGCATTTCCGCCTCATCACCCATCGTTGTCCGTATCTCCTTATAATCAATGGGAGGATCCTAAATGCCCACCGGGGCTCCTGGACCATTTTGAGACCGCGCGGGCCATCATCCACCGCAAGCTGTTGGGCAAACCGGCCTCTATCATCTTGTGTATCCACTGACCGCTCAAAAAGCTATAGCGCTCGACGTGCTGTTCTTCTCGGAATTATTTAGGAGCTTTCGCGCGTTCCGGTTGGGGTGCCATCCGGAGCGAGGAAAACTGCGTATCGGCAGACGGAACGTCCCGTGTATGTTCTCCTTATACTTGTTCTATCTGCAAGCGAATGCTGTCCACCTTCGCGAATGCTATACGATCTGATGAGTCCGATCACCGTCTTTTTATATATCAAGTTTCCGGGCTCAAGCGACCGATTCTCTCTGTCCCCCCCAAGATGCCCCGCCACCCCACTGATACGCAGTTGGCCAGCATACTGACCTGCCTGACTCCTGCCGTTACACTCCTGAATGAACTCTATGATGGCTTCGGCACGCCTTTTGTCCAAGCCATTTCGAACACGACTCTCGCCTTGGTTTGCACAGTGCAGGTAAGGGATTGAAGCGGACCAGACCGTCAGGCTCATTTCGAATCCAGAACGTCAAAAAGAACAAGCGTGAATGTATCCAGCTGATGGAGAACATACATACACTGGTCTATGCCATCGTCCAGCTCTACATCAAGTCTGAGCCCGCGGGGAGCCTGTCACCGACAATCTTAGACCATATTGGGAATTTCACGAAGTACTTCTGGTCCACAGGCGAGTTCTTAGATGACTCACAAAATTTCTACAGGACGCTGCACAAGATCCACACTTTCTGTGAAGCTCAGCTGCAGCTGGATACAAATAGACTGAGACTACTCTTCCGCCACAACGAAAAGAATACTCTATTCAACGAGTGTCTTGCCGGATTACAGCAAGCTTCAGAAGTCTTTAAGGCATGTCTTGTTTGGCAACTCATTAATGAATGCGCATGAATTTGCTTAAATCCAGATTGAGACTGGTGCAACAATTTTGACGGATACACTCAAAATGCAGGAGAACTCGCAAAAGCTGCACGAAGAATTACTAGACTTGATTTTGAGAACGGCAGATGAACAAAGCTCGGATTGCTCATCCTCTGTATGTCCCTCGCTGTTGTCTATTATACACCAACTGATTCGAGAATCAGATGTACCAAATGTTTTCTGGCTCCCACAACAGGTATCTGGTCAAAGTCCTTCTTTCCGATCGCAAAGTTGAACTCAGTGATTGCCAGCTCCAAATCATTTGCTATGCTGCCGGCAAAACCAAAGATATTTCATGGCCGGGAATCAGAATTAAATGACATCCTGAAAAGCCTGAATGAAGAAGCTCCTAGGATAGCAATTCTGGGGCCCGGCGGAATAGGCAAAACAAGTCTTGCCAAAGCAGCACTCCATCATCCTGACATCAGTGGCAAGTACGAAACCAGGCTTTTTGTGTCCTGTGATCCAGCCACTACCCCCATCGACCTTGCAGCCCTGGTCGGATCAAATCTAGAGCTGAAACCAGGAAAGGACCTCACCAAACCAGTTGTCCAGTACTTTTCCAGAGGACCACCTTGTCTTTTGGTCCTAGATAATCTGGAAACATCATGGGAAAGACCGGAGTCTCGCCCTGGGGTTGAAGAGTTTTTGTCACTGCTCACTGATGTTCCACACCTCGCACTAATAGTAAGTGCCCAATATGATAATGTTGTTCTTGCTAATGTTGGCTAGATCACGATGCGAGGTGCGGAGAGGCCTGCCAAGGTTCGCTGGACTCGCCCAGTGTTACCTCCTTTGAAGCCTTTATCTGATGATGCTGCTCGGGAAATATTCTGTGATATCACAGATGAAGCTCATAGCAACCAGGACATTACTCAGCTTCTTGAGCTTACAGACAACATGCCCCTTGCAGTGGATCTCCTCGCTCATCTGGTGGACTATGAAGGCTGTTCCAGTGTTTTGAACCGTTGGAAGACAGAAAAGACAGCTCTAATCTCAGAAGGTCTCAGCAAGGACTCCAATTTGAATTCATCGATCACTGTCTCACTTTCAAGTCCGCGGGTGACATCCGGAGCCAAGGAATTACTGGGTCTTCTCTCAATTCTTCCCGATGGACTGTCAGATGTTGAACTCCTTCAGAGCAATCTCCCCATCCAAAATATCCTCACATGCAAAGCTGTGCTGCTCCAGACATCCCTTGCATATGTCGACAATAGTCGGCTCAAGGTGCTGGTCCCAATTCGGGAATATATGCAGCAATTGTATCCAACTTCATCGTCACTGGTCCAACCACTTCAAAACTACTTTCATTCACTTCTTGAGCTGTACCGAAACTATCGTGAGGCACAGACCAAGGGGATAATAGCCCAAATCGGCACCAATCTTAGCAACCTTCACCAGATATTGCTTCATAGCATGCACAAAGACAATGCATGTCTTGCAGATACGGTTTACACTGCACTCATCTTGAATCAATTTCGACGAACCATTGGCCACGGTCCTCTCGTGCTCATGGAAAAAATCCCGGCCATGTTCACTCAGCTTTGCAATCACAGACTGGAAACACAGTTTATCATCGAGGTGTTCAATACATGGGACTACTGTTCAGTCTTCGGCGCGGAACTACTGATGGAAAAAGGTGTGGACCACTTGCTAAATTTCAATGACCCACTGCTCGAGTGTGAGTGCCATCAGCCATCATTCTACTCACAGTCTAATACATGCTAGGTAAATTTTATACAGCCCTTGGCCTCTACTATCGATACATGAAAAACACTCCCCGTGGAAAGCAGTTCCTAGAGAAGGCACTCGAAATTGCAAGACACTCATCGCACACCGTGCAACAGGCTCAGGTGTTGACTGATATAGCTGAGCTAGAGTTTGCGCTTGGGAATTATCCCATTGCTCGGACACATGCCCATGAGGCACGCCACATTTCCCACTTGTCTGGGAATTTATATGTAGAAGCACGAGCACTGGGAGTCGACGCTCGTTGTTGTGGAAGGCTAGGGAAAAACGAAGACAACATTCTGTTGTCGCAGAAAGCAAGAGAGCTTTTGAACCTTTGTGGCATGCATGGTTCCTCCACAGATTATTGGATTATGCAGAATGAAACCCACGCCTACTTCTTCAAATCAGAATATGCCGCAGCACACAAGAACCATACCGAAATCGTGCGGAATACATCTGCTCAGAAGGATCCCTGGAATTATGGCATGAGTCTGCTCAATATTGCAGAGATTGATGTCATTACCGGAAGAGCTGAAGCAGAGGTGCATTTGAACCTAAATAAAGCCAAGTCAGCCCTCATCACTGTCCATTTCCTCATGGGCGTAACATATTGTGAGCTGGTATTGGCCGACCTTCAGCTCAGAGAGGGGAACACTACAGCCGCAAGGGCCCAATTTCAGCAGCAGCTGAATTCATCTTGGGGAACAGACATCGATACTGTGATCTACTGCCTCGAAAGACTGGCTGATGTTGGTCGATGGAGTACGGAATCGGAGTGGTCATCCAAATGGACAGTGTTATATCTCGGGTGGGCAAAAAAGTCGCAGCGGAGCTTTGAACTACACAAGGCTCTTCAATTCCTAGGAGACATATTTCTTTCCCAGGGCGATGAAGACACGGCCCTCAGTCTTTTCACTGTGACACTGGAAGGATTTACGTTCATGGGTGTTCATCGCAGCAGAGCCGACTGTATGCTTCGGTTGGGTAACATTGCAAAGCAGAGAGGAGAAATTACAAAGGCAGTCAAACTTTGGACAGAAGCTCGTCCTCTGTTCGAACGATCATCGCAAAGCAAGGATGTTGCACAAGTCGATGCCAGGCTTGGTAAAGCAAAAAAGTTTCTGTAGATGGTAAAAGGAGTTTTGTACGTAACTTAGAATGGTATCATGATATACCTCCTGCAATTTCTTTTTGTCCCTAGGGAAATGCAACTCAGCGTGCACCTTTGCAAATCCTTGAACACCAAGGTGATAGTTCAGGGGAACATCATATTCGGCCTTGGAAGAACGACTCACAAGGGATGTTTATGGCGAGAGAGTCATTATGACATTATCTGAGTTCAAGCATAGATTAACAAAACTGTTTAACCCAAAGTTGAACGGTACGTTAGTCTGCGGCAGAAACTTAGTTGAAGTAGGTTCCAACTGCAGGCCATCACTTGTGCATTGGCGATGTATAATGAATGAAAGCAGAGAATATGTCTAAGATTTCCCGGATTAAGTCGTTAAGGGAGTGTTCAACACAGGTCTTTCGCAAAACTGGACGAGCCACGTGCACGTCTCGTGCCGGCCGAGGCGGAGTTTAAACCTGGCTTGCCAAATCTAGCCTTCCAGGCAACGACGTCGAGCTCGTCGATACCCGCGAGCGAGCGTCCAAACCCTTTTGATGAGTGCGCCGCATGCTCCATAACTTCCCGATTTTTGAATGATTTCTGGGAAAAGTTTGCGGGAAGCACGCACATGTGTCATGCTACAGGGCATTCGGCTTCTGTAGGATCAACTCTCCTCGCACGATTTACCATCCGCATTCGCCTCCGTTGCTGTAGTATGAGGTCAGCTAGATCTCGGTGCTCCTCCATCGTTTGCTTCTCTGAATCTGCTCTGGAGCCGTCTCTGGAGCCATAAGCGTGCTCAGTCGCTGTACGTCGTCCTTCAGCTTCATCTCAATCTGCGACCAAAACCAGCGCGGAGGATATCAAGGTGCTTCCAAGCGTCGGGAGGATCAAGGACATAAATCATGATTCGCCCACGTCAAGTGATAATCCCGGACGTGGACAACGTACCACAGCTCGTACACGTTGACGGGACTCGAGAAATTCACCACGTTATACCGCCCTATACCACCATATCCGCCGCCAGTAAGTAGAATTGGTGCCTTCCATGTATATGCTTACTCCTCGCCGAATGGCAGATCCCCATCTCTACATCAGATCTCGCCTTTGTTCGAGGTCGCCGACACCGCTTTTATCACTACCGTCGCCCTCACTGTCGCCCTCACTGGACCTACAAAGTCTGCCTGCTCTCTCCAGCAGGTTCAGTTTAATCATCTCATGCGCACCCTGCCCCCATCTATACCAAGAACAATCCAGAAAACCAAGGATAGACCTGAGCGCTGACTAGTCATGCAGGACAGCAATCCCTGTCCCCTCCTTCCTATTCATTTTACTCTTCTTCGGCCTCCAGGCTTGCCTCCCCTGGGACGATGTGCTTTTCCTCGCCAATTGGCGGCTGTCACCGTTTTCGACGCAGTGGCTAGAGGCCCATCCAGCAGCGCCAACTCAATCGTCTCATCTCTACATCATCCGCAGCCGTCAAGATTACGCAGGAGATATCAAAGAGGACATTCTAGACGTCGACCCGTCTGGCTAAACTATAACTAACGTAGGTCCAACAAAGCTGTCGAGCTCTATTCTGTGCGGAGCATCTACCTCAACGAGGCCCCTCTCGCTACCGCCGTCTCATTGATCCTCATTACGCCCCGAGGAAGGCCTTCGCGCAGAGCACGCACTGTCTCTCCTGGCACATCCGCTGTAATAGAGCGTGAGGCTTCGGTGCAATTGTAAATGCATGACTAAAGGAATCGGCCTGTAGTATCTTCTTCAACGGGGCCTTCCACCCACGCCGTCCCGCGCAATCCTCTACGCTGAAAAAGACATTCATTGAGTATTTCGCCCCTTGAATTCGGTTTCTAGGCACATCGCTCATACGCACTGTGGCGATGGCGGACACGGACATGACGGCGTGACGTACCTAGCGCTGTCGGAGGCGTACCAGGCGCTCATAGACATGGACACGGACGGCTTCAACCTAGGTGCTGCCCTTCCGCACATCCTTTCCACGACTGCATTGCTCAGTATCACATTTGGATTGGTGGAGAGGGCTGAATTGCAGGATGGAATAGAGTGTATACGATGAAAAATGTGGTCCTTCGACGCGGGACTCTTCGTTTGAATGAAGTGTTTGGGGTCACTTGTACATTTAGATCTGGAATGGTGTGCAGTTTACGCAATCGCAATATCCGCGCGCTTCGCGCGCCATCCCCACTTCTCGTCCCATGCATGAGCAGCATTCATCGCAATCTACTTCGCCAATCAGATGAATTTTATGCGATTCTATCAGTATCACCACCTCGCGGTATGGCAACGTCAAAATCCAAGCGGTTTCTGTGAATGAGGCACAAAACCATGCGGTTCCGATATCTACCAACGATAATTTCGGACTGCCTGCTCCTTGAGGATGGTGGAATCATAAGCGACCCTCGTGGCAGAGCGCCGACTGCCATCCGCTTATTTCAGATTTTTAGGAGCGAGTCGGCGCACGGCAGGTCCCTCAACTCTTGGGTGAAATACAAAAAAATCATTCTTGAGGTTTGGGAAGAGCATTGGATACATATTTCTGAGTCCATTGTCCTGTGGCAGGATGTATGATACAGTGAGCTTCTGGGAGAGTAAACTCCTGCTCCGCTTATCCAGATTCAGCCCTAGTCCGAAGGACGTGGGATAAATCCCGCATGAACACTGCCGAAGAAGATAAAAATGAGTGAACAATGGTATCCGTCTGAATCAGACCGTAATTTCTTGGCCGAGATGATTGTCCATTTCATTGAGAAGGTATTTTCCTCCTCCGGTGTGTACGTATCAGTCTCCCCAAAATTTCAAATAACGAAGCTTCGAGCTGAATTGAATTGCTGTGAACCTACATCGGGTATAGGCCAACCACTATTATATTTAGTTTCGTACCAAAGAAGCGTTCTTCTCAGGTACCTTATTGATCGTTATCACTTCGCGAAACTATTGAGGTTCTTGTGGTTCACGTTCAGTTCAGTTTGACACATGACCTACGGCTAAATGTTCACTTTTTTTCGAGGTTCTTTTGCAACAGGAGCACCAAGACATCACGGGTAATTTGGAGGAGATGGAACACTCGCGAAATAAGTTTGCAGACGAAAATCATTGTCTGCATCGGGCCTGTCGAACATCCGATTTGATTGCTGAAAGTGTCAACTGAACTGACAGCCTCTCCGACATTCGGCGCTGCCGGATTAAACAGAATATGACACGCCCTGCTGGATGCCATGTCAAAGAGCTTAATAACCGCGGTCAGCGCTCAACATTGGATCCCTGATATGGGAATTCAAGTTGAAAAAGGGTCCGATGGAAATCTTTTCAGTCGTGCCACGGCATGGATCCGGCAACCAAATTATATCTGCAGTCGAGTTCCTTCGGGGAAAGTTTTTTGTATAAAGGTTGGGCAGGACCTCCCAATCCTTCAGAATCATCCTCTCTCCACACTTCAACAAAGCGATCTAGCTCCAGCCTCCTTTACTCGCCAAGATGTTCAACCCCACCAAGCTCTCCGCTCTCCTCATCTTCACTCTCTTCGCGGTCTCCACCGCTAGTCCAGTCGTAGGTTTTGTTGCAGTATATAATTTATTGCACAAACCTACTCCTATTCAACAGGTTAGTGCCCAGGACAAGCGGGTCATCGCCAGCCCGGCCCTCGTCAGCGCGCGAGTTATCGCCAGCCCCGCGGTGGTGAGCGCGCGCGTTATTGCAAGCCCTGCGGTCATCGCCAGCCCGGCAGTCATCGCAAGTCCTGCGGTCATCGCTAGCCCAGCGGTAGTCAGCGCTCGCGTTATTGCCAGCCCTGCGGTGGTCAGCGCGCGCCTTATTGCCAGTCCCGCAGTCATCGCTAGCCCAGCGGTGGTGAGCGCGCGCGTTATCGCCAGCCCTGCGGTGGTCAGCGCGCGCCTTATTGCAAGCCCTGCCGTCATTGCGAGCCCAGCGGTGGTCAGCGCTCGGGTTATCGCCAGCCCTGCGGTCATCGCCAGCCCGGCAGTCATCGCCAGTCCTGCCGTCATTGCGAGCCCGGCGGTGGTCAGCGCTCGCGTTATCGCCGTCAGCGCTCAAAACAAGCGCGCCAGCGTTGAGGAAAAGCGCGCCGCCCCCACCCCCATGGTGCGTCTGATTCAGCTCGCGGATCTCCCACCTCACATTCAAAATTGCTTTCATTCAGTAATTGATCCTTGTTCATGGATGGCCTCGAATGGCCAGTTATTAGCCGGATTCTTGTTACTGTTGTCTTTTTTTTTGGATTTTGTGTTGGGAAATGAATATTTTTGGTGATCAATCGTAAAATGAAATCCGTGTTCTACAATCCGACAAAGTGTTATACATGTATGATACAAAAAAAAGAAAACAGACCAGGCAATATTCAAGAAATTTTAGTACGCATCCTAATTCAATGAACCCTCACGGCATCTCCAGTACAACTCGGCCGGCAACGGAACCCTGCTTTAAGCCCTCGTACACCCTGTCGGAACAACACGTTAGTTCGAGCGCCATTTAATCAGCCAACGAGACAACGCACGAGGAGAGGGCAGCCAGGTCCTTTACGATATACTTGCAGGACACTTCACCGCGCGCGGCGATTGCAAGGGCCTCGGCGGCGTCTTGGCGGTTCCCGACGTACGACCCGAGAATGCTAATGCTCTACCCAAGAAAACGCACCATGAGATCGAAGGTGCTGGAATTGGACTGAACCCATACCTTGAAAACGGTGAAGAATATGGATGCTTCTAGGCTCGCGTTTCCGGGCAGCCCAACGGCCATCAGAGTTCCACCGCCCCGAAGGTATTCGATGGCTTGCTTATATCCGGAGCTCTGGAGAACAAATATCATCAGCGAATGCTTTCTTCTCACATGAACGAACGCACGCTAGCGGCGGTGACCACGGCCGAATGCGCGCCGAGGCCATCCGTGATAGCTTTGATGTCCCCGACAATGTCCTTGGTCTCGTTAAAGTCGATCCACTTGTCGGCGCCGAGCTCGAGACAGAGTTTCTTTTTGTCAGCTCCGGTGTCTGGTCACTTCGTGAGATTATGATATCAGGAGTGCGACGAGAGGCTGCTCACCCACAGCGATGACCCGAAGGCCAGCGACTTTAGCGTACTGGATGGCTGTCCGGGCGTAAGCAAATATTCCAGCTAGATATCCAAGACGTACCCAGATGGCCAAGGCCTCCGCCCGCACCGGGAAGGACAATCCAGTCACCTGGAGTAGTTTTGCTGTACTTGATCGCACGGTAGACAGTAACACCCTAGCTTGTCGGTGAGATTCTGATGGATCTGGTATGAGAAGGCCAACGTACAGCACAAAGGATCGACGCGGCAGCGTTGCTGTCGAATCCTTCTGGTATGGGGGTGACATGATTCACGTAGGATACCTGTGGAAGGTGAGTGTGAATCAAATCAAAACACCAATGGACGGAAGATGCATACGACGTATTGTTGGAACGTCCCGTCAACCGTGAAGCCGCTCAGTTTGGCGTCCAAGCAATCTGGGCGCGCGTGAGGAGTTGAGAAAGAAATGCCAACTGGAATACACACTTTGTTCGCGGCCCTTACGGCATTGCTCGCAGTTCAGGCACCTAATCCGATAATCAGACAAAGTCACAATAACGATGGTCCAGACTCACGAGTCCGCAAGCCACTTGATGCCCACACGGTCGCCGACCTTGACCGGCGAATGACTCGTATTGTCGCCGATCGCAACGATCTCGCCAACGCCCTCATGGCCTCCAACGAGCGGGGTCTTCGCGGGGATGGGCCAATCGTTAAATGCAGCATGCAGATCAGTATGGCAAACCTGCGAAAGGGGGTACGTTCAGCGATTACACAGATGAAGCGAAATGTCGTTACCCCAGTGCACGCGAGTTTGATCAGACACTCGCCCGGGGCAAGGTCCTTTTGCTGCTTGACTGGGTGGTCTGTTCGTATTTCGATGGCGGCGCCGCTCGTTGGGACAACAGCCGCCGTCTGAGTCTGGGGGATTGTGTAGGAAGACATGAGAGGTTGTGTAGACAGCGAACATGAGGGCGCATTTATACCGAGCTCTGCCCTAATGCGGGGAAGGTCTGGGCCCATCTCAGTCCTTCTACAGCATGACGGCTCGCTGGTCTAGAGTGCAATGGAGAGAAGCGCTCAGATGATGTCATTGTCGGGCCTAGACCATCTCCGGAAATATCGCAGATCTCTATCCCCGGTCTCTTCCTTTAACGTTTTGAGCGTCGTTGGCGTGCTGGCCCATTCGAGAATCTGGCTGCTAGGGCGTAAAGTAACATACTGAATTAATCAATTGAGTTACACCTTGACTTTGCATTACAGGAGGTGAACTACATCTGGAAACGCAATTTTGCGGGATAGAACCATCATTTCTATATATGCCGCGTAGAGCTAATATTCGCGTAGACTCGGCTAGAACGCACAGAACGCCACCCAACGCTTTTGGGCTGGCAATCGCGGCGAAATCAGAGCGAGCACATGGTAAGGCGCTGGAAATGATGGCATCAAAGTGAACTCACATAAGAGACGTCGCTGTTTCTCTCTCGACTACCATCTTCCCCCCAACTCCCTTCTCTCCTAACTCCCTTTACAAGCTATATTCCTGCCCTCTCTGTGTCGTGTCAAATCTCAAGTCTTCCACGGGTTAATCACAAGCAACTTCCAAGTCGTGCTCCTCTGAATTGGCGTACTATCTAGTGCTGGGCTCGCCTTCAGCGCTCTGGATCTACTTCTGCAAGCTCGTCAAGTCTCACGGCTGCTCATAGTGCTCATCAATTGTATCTTGCTGCTCCCTCACTGTGTTCTTGCGAGGCTCCTTAACTAAGGTATCTCTGACTCGTCGACTACAGTAGCTCTTCCTTGTCTCCGCCACTAGTAACCTTTCAAATATATGTCGTCTGCAACCAAATTGGGATATTTTTTCCGTATTTTGAAAGGGCCAGTGGCCAATGAGAGTTCCTGACGAGCTGAATGATGTCGGATCGTTGGCTTGATGTCTCACGTAGACCCGTTTTAGCCGGACTACGCGAGTCTATGCGAGACTATGTAGAGCCGTATAGAAAAATACTTTTCTCATAAAGGCCTACTTACTACAAGCCTATGCGACCTACCCGGCCTATCTACGTCTATATAGAGTGCCCGGCTTTTCCAGATGTACGCTCTGTAGCCGATTTTGGGGGTGTGTCAACATATGGTATTCTAACAAAGCACGCGTCAATGTATTATGTAGGATGTCTGAATTTAAGGATCTCTATCATATACTTTATGCCAATTTTCCGACCGTCTGATATCAGGTAAATGGATGAAATCGAACGAAAATAACCAAGAGAGCAGTCTTTAATGTAAGTGAGGTGAATTCCGTTACGGGAAATGTGGCAACAGGTCAGGGACTGTAAACGAAATCAGTTTGGTATCGGTCGTCGCGAAGAAGCACGGATTTACCTATTGAATCTTCGGGCCAACGGTAGTACTGTCCATTGGGCTCAAATGTAACGATGAAATCAAGACCGTCTGCGATGAAGCGCTCGAGCTCTGAGGAGGCTAGGGACCCAGGACACCACACATACTCGAAGTCATCCGGCAGATTACCGGCATAGAGCGACATATTCAGATGGAACTTCCGCAATTCGACGGCGCGGGGAGAATCCCTTCTGCGATCCAGCATCTCGATGATATCTTCATAGTCGATTTCGGCTGCGTTGGGGCCGATGTGGGAAGAGACGATGATCTCTCTGAGCCGAGGGAGCAGAGATGGCGAGTGGAGATCGCGCATCAAGGCATTCACATCCGAGGACCTGAGTTCCAGGACAACAACCGAAGGGAACACTTTCAACGCCTTGACGACCTCTTCCGCTTCGTCATCGTCGAAACCATCGAATGCCATAACAAGATGGTCGATGCTGCAGGAAGAACGAGTGAGAAACGGATCAAGATCCTCTGGTTCGTAGAAGGGAGGGAGATCAAGCTTGCGAAGGTTCGGAAGTGTAAGGAGATGAAGAGCGGAGGAGCTGGGGGACGACGAGACAACGAGAGATGAAAGGTGTCGAAATGTTGTTGGTATCGAGGTTCCGGTAATCGACCGTGACTCGAATTCGTTTAGGGAGAAGGCCAAATGCGAGAGAACTGGAAAGTTTGTTAAGATGTAAAGGAAGGTCTCCTTAGAGACCTCTTCTGTTATTTCCAGGTGCGTCAACAACGGGAGGGAAAAGTTGACGGAGAACTGGCGGCCAAGGAGACGAAGCTCGCGAAGGGAAGGGGCGTCTTTCAAAAGTTCCTGCAACTCCTCGTACGATGAATGAGAGGTCGCAAGGTGCTGAAGAATAGGGAAGGAGGTATGAAGCGGGCGAAGTCGACTAAACTGCTCGGGCACAAGGTGTAGGTCCAAGTGCCGAATCTGTCCAGCGAACGAGAGAATGAGAGAGACAAGTGCATCCGGCACAATTCTCAATTGATGATTCAGTCCCAATGAAATGGGATGCCCTTTTGCGCGCGACAGCCAAGTTTGAACCAATGCACGGGCCCCATGGTCGCGAGGGCCAATCGGAGCCTTATCGAACCAATAGAGATTGAATGGGAGTTCTACATAGATGGAGCTCCATAGTTCGCAGGTGGATAACGCGACCTCTCTCCAATGGCGACAGATCTGCACGAGGATGAGCGGTGCCGTGGAAGGTGAGGGGCTCACACGTCCGTGCGTCGGAAGGCAATGCACGAGAATGCGAGACGTGATTTCGATGGGAAGCGTGAGGACGGGGTAAACAATGAGAGAGAGGCTGTCCTCCAACGCTTGCTCTTGCCCCTCCAACGCCTCGATTTCTGTTTGGTATCGCAAGATTTGGGATTTTATTCTGGTGAGGGCAGCGCGTTGCTCTTGGGGAGAGAGATTGGGTCGGTGAGAAGTATCGGGGCGAGGGAAGCGTAGCTGCTCCGAGTTCTGGTGCTCGCATTTTCTGCAAATCGACATCGTCGTTATCGTGGTGAGAACTCTTGGGGTCAAAGACGTCCAAACATTGGCCAAGCAAGACCAACATCATGATTTCGGAATAGTGCGGGCGTGGCCGGGTATTTAAAGAAACGTTAAGAAAGCAGCATTCGAATGCTGATTTCTCGTTCCATGGGCCACAATTATTGACGTATAATGCATGATCTGCTTGCAGATTTATTGACAACCAAGCTAAGTTGAAATTGCAGGAAAAGTCTACTGGTACTGGACATCTGGAATCCACGTCTAGCGGGAAAGAAGGAAAAGAATTGCTACTGCCAAAATTTCACCAACACCTCAGTTTTACACGGAATGGAGACTTGGTCACCTCGTCCTGCAGTGCTCTCTCGTACGCGTCCACTTCGGCGCGTTCTGCGGTGAAGAGATCGACCTCTTGTGGACTCCGCCACTGCGGTAATGAAGACCGGTCAGCCCAATAATTTTAAATAGAACTTGCAGCGCAGGAGGGGGAAGCGCTTATTTAATCCGTACCTTTGTCCCACGGCCCAGCTTCCAACCAAAGAAAATCGCCGGAAGGACGGCGACAAGAGCGTACGAGAATACGAAAGTGACGACGTTCCAGTGGCCCGGAAGGAATACAGCGTATCCCGAGAGAAATATCATTGTGAAGCTTGCGATGAATGCATAATATCTGTTGGCCGACGAAAAGTAGATAAATGCTCCTTGATGACATGATTAAAACCACAAACCCGCAGAAGGGTTGCCATGGGCTGCGCCGCGGGAGAGACTCTCGCGGGACTTTTTGAGCCTTGAGTGCCTGGGAGTTCCTCTGTTGTAGAAAGGAGTTGGGAGAGGGTTTCGAACGTACTGCATGGAACCGGAGGTACGTGAACGCAATTATGGCATAATTTGCCATCCCCGAGACGGTCACAAAGCGCGTAATCCTTAGAGACACCCAATAAGCTCAACACATGATCAAAATCCCGCTTCGCGTACCACTGCAGGACCACCGCCGAGGTGTGTTGCAACTGCAGAAATGCGAGGACAGAGAATAGCATGGTAACACCAACGCAGTAGACCGGTACCCCACTTGCGGTACACGTCGCCAGAATGCGGGGGACACGACCCTCCAGCGCCAGCCCGAAAAGGGTGCGGCTCGCGACGTAGAGATAGCCGTTCCCCGCGGAGAAAATCGAGAGCATCACAAGGGCATTCACCACATGCGCAAGCCCGCCGATACGTAGGCGCGTCATGGCAATCACATACGGCGAGGTCCCCACTCCGGGGCGCACTGCCGCCGTTCCGAGAAGGCTGGGATCCGTGTACGGGACGAGAACGCCGATAGAGAGCGAGCCGAGAACGAAGAATACGAGGAGGCGCATGATGATGGTGTTGAAGCTCCGTGGGAGTGTGCGCCGAGGGCGCGCCGCTTCTCCGGCGGTGGCTGCGACATACTCGGGTCCTGCAACATCCGAATCAATGGATGATAATATTTAGTGATCAGGGAGAGCCGACCAGCGACAGTTAAGGATGCCTGGATCAGGCAACTCAGGAATCCTAAAAAGCGGCCGAGGGATCCGTCATAGGTAAACGCGACAAATGGCCCGCCCTGCCCAATGTCGTCAGGGATTATGCTCGAGGTGTAGACATAGCACCCTGCTGACCGGAACTGTAGAATGCAGAATGATTTAGCATCCATTTTCACCATCATGACGATATCTAAGCTCGCCTTTCCAGTTGCGAAATCCAAACGCATCGTGCTACATACGGGCCTGTCAATTTCTGTTCCAGAGGAGGGAATTATAATCACTCACAGTCGGATTGCCGCCCACCATTACGACAAACGTAAATATCAACAGGCCAAGGATCAAGATAACCTTCCCAATCGCTAGCCAAAATTCTGACTCTGGGTCACCAAAGACATAAGAGATAGATAAACACACTTCTAAGATCCCCGCACCTCCGTAGAATCGCACGGCGAGCAAATTTAGTGCACTGAGAAATGTCAGCATGCGTCGATGCATCGCAAGTAGTCCCGCAGGCACTCACGCGTAGCACAGTATCAAGAATACGATAACAGCGGCGACAGGAATTTTGTCGGTCCAGAAATTAAGCATCAAGTTGAACGCAGTGATTTCAAATGGGACGCCGAGGGCCATCCAGGAGAATAGATTGAGACCGCTGCAAACGCCAAAGGCTTCGTCGACGAAGCGATCTGCGAACCTATGGCGCAAAAAATGAACATGACGACAAGGAAGGTCGACGAAGAGAGAAATTAAACCTGACGTAGGGCGAAGATATCGGGATCCATGTGACCATTTCTGCTGCGGAGCATAGTTATTTGAGAGATGCGGATTTACTGTGGAGATAGTAGACATACATAGGCAATTGTTGATCGCAAGTACGACCGTCGACCAGAGTACCGTCGCGACGAGAAGGCTGCCGGGTCCTCCGATGGGCAGTGCAGTCCCGATTTGAACGAATAGAACGGTGCCGATGGTCCCTGCGAATTGAATGTGAGACATAAATGCTAAATAATAACACAACAAATTACCTCCTATGGAAATTAACTGAATGTGTCTTGGCTGAAACGAAAATTTATGAATGTATGTATCGCTGAGGATCCATTGCCCACACCTTGAGTGTTCTGTGAGTCTGGTCTTTCTCAAGCAAATTGTGTGTATCCTCGCTCCCTGGGAAGCTTTGGTGCTCTGGCCCCAGTACCGGCGAGGCCTTCTCATCCATGGGCGACGATTTGGTGAGAAACTGGGGAGCGGCCATAGGAAAGGTAGAGGAATCGAAGGATGCCTGGGCTGCCTTGAAATAATCTGGAGTTGACTCACCCGTACTTAATGCCCGTCCGTATCGCACTTATCAGCAGCGCCGTCACTGGGGCGGCACCGGGATTACGATGATTGCCTTCAATTTATAATGAAGTTCCTCGAGACTCGTGATGCTGGCTGTATTCTATGTCAACGATGATTATGTGTTATCAAGCACTATCTGTGTTTCAGCAAGATTATCAGATCCATACCAGCGACAATGGGATTCAGGCGCGACCTAGCCGAACACTATTATTGTCTTATCCAGAGCCCAGATCCAACAAGCTCCACAGTCCAGAATCTTGACGGCAAATAACGGCGATCATGAGCACTTTAGTAAAAGCGTGGTCTTTGACACCGACTGAGGAAGTGCCGGAGCCCTTTCTGTGGAGCTGGGATCGATAGGGAATCGACGCCCGTTCTGTAAAGCCTATGGCAAAAGTATGGATTCGGAAGGAGAAATGGAAAAGAGAGAATAAGCGCCCGGCAACACGTGATGTACTAGTAGCGCGTATGTCTGCAGCGAACAAACAGTGACAACCTAACGCCTAGGACGTAGAGAGATGCGCGGCTGAATGGTGTTCTCTGGGTCTAAAATGACCGAAACGCTTCTGAGGCCTACCGTGGTCGCCGAGGCATAATAAATATCTGCTAGTAAATAGCACATGTTAGACATCAAGTTTTTATTCAACTCGGAAACATACGGTGATACGTAGTGCCTCGACTTCCCAACGAGAGAGCCAACCAACCGGGGGTAGCACGGTTGGTGATCACATACTCAGAGCCAGCGATTATTTGGAGTAATTGGATGTGGCGCCCGTCTCCGACGGTGTTCACTGCATTCGGGGTTCAAACCCTACCCGAGACCGTCGCATCCATGCCAAGCGCTCACCCAATTAGCCCGCGGCTATGACGATCCGATGAGAGAACAGGGCTGTAAACATTTCACCGCGGGCAGAGCGGAGGATTAGGAATCTGAAGCCGAAGTCGGAAGAACGACCTTCTGTTCTAATTTCTCGGGCGTGTGCAATCTGGGTGGGGCACGACGACCTTGTTTTTGACCTCAACTTTCGCGTTTGCCTTTCACCAGTCCCGATCGGATCATTAGCCTTTGACGGTGGTCCGCAACGATCTACATAACATAAATTCAGGATTCTTTGCCTCCTCCTAATATTAATGGATTTTCGAAGGACATGGAATTTTCCTGTTGCTCTAGGCTGCACTCCCCGGCAACCATATATGAAAAAGGTGTTCGGAGTTTATTTTGTGTTGCCGTCGAGGGTATAGTGACTCCTTCTGGTTGTGTACTAGCTGGATGATAGGAGGCGCCTGCAACGTCTGGAATGTCAGGCTAGGATTGAATACATGCACACAATAATCCTTGACATCTCATCAACACCTTCGTTTCCCAAGGGCTGAAGACGTGGACACCTCCTCCTGCAGCGCGCACTCATACAAGTCCACGTCGGCGCGTTCAGCAGTAAACAGATCGACCTCTTGCGGCTTCCGCCACTAGGGATGCTCAATTCTCAGGTCGTTCGGGTCGTTCGCGCAATATTTGGTCGAAACAAACAGGAAATTCAAACTCCGCCGCCGGCCACACGAGGGCGCTTACCCAACGCTCGCCTCCTCCCGCTCGCCCCACCGTCCTACGTCTGGATGCCCCTGCCCTGCGGACTTCCAATCTACACTTCCGGAAAGTCGGAGACATTCACGCGTCGTGCCAACGTCGTGCGGGGCATCCCTCCAAATAAATTACATACACACAGTCTCTCTCTTTATAAGATTAAGCTGTCTGAGGCCTTTTGGAACTCCGCTCGGGTATCCCCGACGCTTCCGTTCAACTGATTCACATTTCTACTTAGTTCTTACGTGTCCCTGGGGTTATTCTGAGGCCTCCACGTCGCGTCCCGACAGCTAATAAAGCGCCGCCACCACCTTAAGTCGTCCATCCAATCCCTCATTATTTCTGAAATCATGTACAACCAACCCAAGCAGACAGCTTGCAGGGAAATAAATTTACAGCCCAAGATTCCGACCACTCCAGGCTCAGAGTCTTGCTCAGAGTGGCGTCGAATATGACAGTAGATCAAAGGCAACCCAATAGAGAGCCTCACACAAATACTAGCACAATGCCAGGGTCCTCTTCAACTGCTCCTTCAACCTCCAGTGCGTCAATACACTGGCACAGGCAACACGCAATCTTATCGTGTTCAGACCGCCAAGCATAATTTCCCTTGCACCCGTTAGCCGCCAGCGCTAAATTTTCAAATATTCTTCAAGACCCCGGGGCTCGAAGTCAATGGTGCGTGCTTGCGCTGGGACGCAGCTTCCTGGCCGTAGGGACGATGTACGGAGGTGTCCTTCCATCCCATTTGCGTCGGTCCTCAGTCTCGAGGGCGCTCTTCGTGTCGTTGAGCCAGCGGAACAGCCCCGCGGACAGCTCAGGTGTCCTGGGTGCCACGGCGCTCGACTGCTCAGTGCACTTAGAGAGTAGGATTATGGTATTCAACAAAAAACACAATTAGAAAGAATTCAAATATATCTTTTATTTCGGGAAACAGTGGTTGAGTCAAGGGGTGGCCGGGGCGCTTCGCGCCCCGGACGCCTCTTGTACAACTTGAAATTACATGTTTTTGCTCGTCCTGACTCAAATCGAGAGGGTTTACGAGCCCAACTCTCGTGAAAATATGAGGAAGTTGTGTGGAAGGTGGCCCAAGTCGTGAGGACTCCGTCGGAGTTTGAATTTCCTGTTTGTTTCGACCAAATATTGCACGAACGACCCGAACGACCTGAGAATTGAGCATCCCTACTATTACACAAACTCTGTCAGTCAAATAAATTTAAACGGGATGGGTTAAGGCGGAGAAGGAAGGCAAGAAAACCTCTAATCGAACCGGGTACGGGTACGGCACGCACCTTTGTCCCACGTCCCAGCTTCCAACCAAAGAAAATCGCGGGAAGGATGGTGACAAGCGCGGAGGAGAAGACGAACGTGGCGGCGTTCCAGCGGCCCGGGAGGAATACGGCATATCCTGAGAGGAAGATCATCGTGAAGCTCGCGGTGAACGCGTAATATCTGGTCGCGGCGGACGTTAATGACCATCTCTCGCAGAGCAGGATTAGAGGCCCACGGACCCACAGAAGGGTTGCCATGGGCTGCGCCGCGGGAGAGAGTCTCTCGAGATGTTTTGCGCTTTGAGTGCCTGGAAATTCTCTGTTGCCGAAGGGGGGCTGTAGACCGAGATACTAGACGTACAGCGGTGAACCGGAGGTACGTGAACGCTATCATCGCGTAATTCGCCATCGCCGAGACCGTCACGAAGCGTGCAATCCTTGCAGCTGCATCGTAAGCTCGAGAGCAGATGTCAGATCCCGCTCTACGCACCATTGCAAGACCACCGCCGAGGTGTGCTGCAGTTGCAGGAATGCGAGCACGGAGAACTAATGGAGTTACGCCTCAGCTGATCACTACCTCGTATGGTTTCTAATCTCTTATCTTTCTTCCTTTTGATATTTCCGCTACTCATATATATTCCGTCTCTCTTATCGACGCCTCCTCAGTCTCTCCCTACGGTGACTGAGGAGTACGTCCCTATTTAATTCTCTATTTTACTTTACTCATTGTACCATAGTTACTTTGTTTATTAGGTACAGAATACACTGAGTCTCTCCCTACGGTGACTGAGGATTACTTTGTTTATTAGGTTATGGGCCCCGCCCAGCGCTTCTAACTCAACAAATTTTTCACCGTGCACATACGTGCTATCTGGCTCACGGACTATACTGGTCCAATATTACTGCTCGACCCTTTTGACAATCGACAATGAATAACATACCCTCGCAATTTCTTCTCCCGGAGAACGATCGTTTTGCCAACCGCTCCGATCAGTCATACACTCACTGGCGGGGACTTATCACCGACGCCGCCACTGCTCGTGGACTACTCGGATATCTTGAAGGATCAATTCAGAAGCCCACCTCCAATCCGATCCAGCCGATCTATGTTCCTACGCCATGGTTTTCAAAAATGCCATTTGACGAGGAATGGATTCAGCGGGAGGCCACCGCTCACGGCCTACTCTTCGGCAACCTCGTAAACCCCATCGCTCTCGGACTTATCCGTACGGAAACCACTGCGGAGTCTTGGGCGAAGCTCGAGGCTACATTTGGGAAGACCACCAGCTTAGCGTTGGTTGAGGTCCAACGGAAGCTTCGAGGTTCCTTCTATGATGGGACAGGCCATATCGAGGGCCATATTGAGCTGATGCGGACGCTGTGGGCATCAGCGAATGAGCACGGCGCGCAAATCGACGACAAGGCATTCACCGACCTATTTATAACGTCTTTACCCCATTCCTGGGACGGCTTACTTCCCATTCTCGATACCCTCACGGGATCCATCGCCGTCATTGCCCACTGTCAACGTCACTATGCCCGTATCACTGCCAACAAATCCGATATCTCTAGTCCTTCAACGGCCGGAGTCCAAGCGCTTGCTGCGAATACCAAGCCCCGCTGCACTAATTGCAACAAACCGGGCCATGTTGTGGCAAACTGCTATCAGCCGAACGGTGGAAAGGCTGGTCAGTATCCTGATTGGTGGAAAGGGAAGCGTGTATACGCACCGGGAACTACTCCTGTCCAGCGGAGCACTCAGGCCCAGGCTCCTCCTGTCGCAGCTGTTGCGCATAGTACGGCTTTTGTCACCGCTGCTGCAGCTATCACAGAAGCCGATGCGGATGGAATTTGGCTTGACGTTAGCGGCGGCTCTGATCAATTCGAGTTCCTGGCCTTGATGGCTACTGGCGGGTCCGAGCCCCCGACTGTTGGCATCCCCACCGAGAACCTCACGACATCATTCCGTGCTCGGCGTGACGAGAAGCCATACTTCGTCGATTCGGGTGCCAGCGAGCATTTCATCGTTGATCGTGCTGATTTCGTCACATACGAGCCCCTCGCCAACATGACTGGACAGGCAGCTGAAGTCGGTTCCAAATTCCGCATTCTCGGAAAGGGCACAGTCTACAAGAAGGTTGTCATGAATGGCAAAGCGACTGTCTTGGAACTCACCGCGTACCACACCCCTGACTTCGCTGCTAATCTCATTTCTGTTAGTCGGCTCACGTCCAAAGGCTGTACTGTTGTCTTCAAGGATAACGGTGTTACGTTCACATCCCCTACCGGCAACGAATTTATGCTCGGTTCCCTCACCAATGGAACGTATGTCATCCCCATGGAACATTCCCCACTCGCCTTCTTCTCACGTTCCCGCTCCCAGAATCGTCCTGCCGACCTCGCAACTTGGCACGGGAGATTGGCACATGTGGGAGATGATCGAATAAAGTCAATGAAGGGCATTGTGGATGGGCTCGATATCACGTCGTTGGAGACACCCGGGGCGTGTGAGGACTGTATTTATGGAAAACATGCACGTCGTCCATTTGACGAAATTGTCTCACACGAAACGGAAGTCTTGGAACGGATCCATATTGATCTGTGGGGGAAAGCGCGTACAAGGTCTTCAGGCGGCAAATTCTACATGATGTTGTTGACCGATGGCAAATCTGGATGCAAGGATGTGTACTTCCTATCCAACAAGAGGTCAGGGACGACCTTGGAGGCATTCAAACAATACGTGGCAAAAGTGGAACGTCAAACCGGGAAGAAAGTCCGAATTGTACGGGTTGACGGTGGCGGGGAATTTGAGGCAGACTGGGTGAACTATTGTGCTGCAGCTGGGATTATCATTGAAACTACTCCGCCATACTCATCCTCCGCAAACGGTGTTGCCGAACGCGGGATCCGTACTGTCATCGGGCAGACACGATCAATGATGAAAGCTGCAGATTTACCACCCAAGTATTGGTGCGACGTCGCAGCGGCCGCTGTCGAGATTGGGAACTACGTCCCAACTACGCGCAACCCTGGGATCACCCCGTTTGAAGAATTCTCAAAGCATAAGCCCGACATTTCACATCTGCGTGCATTCGGGTGCACTGCATACATGAAGATCCCGACGAAGAGTGCAGCGTGGGGCGGTAAACTGGCATACCAGTCGCTCGAGACACAGCTCATTGGTTATTTTGGGCGTGGAGCATATAAATTGCTTGATAGAATGACAGGGAAGATCTACAAGTCCCGGGATGTGGTATTCGAGGAGGGTGCACCGCATCGTACAAAGCTGGTAGTACCCAATCGGGGAAGCGAAGGGTTCAACAGCGAAAATACTTTTGATTATCCTGAGGAGGATGTATCAGTTCCGGACAATGGAGCTGGAGGTGATGACGCACCTGCTGCACCCGCTGCTCCCATACCCGTTGTAGCACCAGTTGTTCCACCCGGCCCACCTGTTCTTCCCAATGCTCCCGCACAGCCGGCACATGTTCCTAGACGAAGAGCGACCGTCGAAGAGGTGCCTGACGAGGATGACATACCTGTTCAGCCTGCTATACCCGCACAACCCGCTCCCGCTGTATCTGCAGTTCACCCTGCTCCTGCTAATCCTCCGCGTCGCTCGGTACGCACACGCAAACAGACTGCAGCCATGAAAGACTCGACGGCGAGTGAAGCCCGCATCGAGGAAGCAGCAACGGAGCCTGGTAATGCGTGGGCAAATGACGGGGTATCCGCCGCCGAGGACAGAGGTCTCCCGTCGGCAGCTGCTGCATTCATTGCTGAGGTCCATCCGGATGACCTCTGGATTCCGCGGTCGTACAAGGAGGCCATGGCACGGCCGGACTTGTGGGCAGAGGCAATCCAGGTTGAAAGTGATCGTTTGCGCGCCCGGAAGGTGTGGCACTTGGTGACACGACCCGAGGGTGCCAACATCATGAAGACTATGTGGGTTTTCGACATCAAATTTGACGAGAACGGGAAAATCATCAAAAGAAAAGCTCGCCTCGTCGCCAAAGGCTATACTCAAATCCCCGGTCTCGACTTCTTTGATACCTATGCATCGGTCGTCCGCTACGAATCGCTCAGGATGACGCTAGCCATCGCTGCCTCGAAGGGGTGGAAAACCTGGGCAATTGATTTTGTCAGCGCGTATCTGAACAGCAAAATGAAAGAGGAAGTTTACATGGCTCAACCGGAGGGAATGGTGGTTGAGGGGAGCGAAGAGCTGATTTGCCAGCTCGACTTCACCCTGTATGGGACGATGCAGGGTGCGAGCAACTGGTGGGCGGAGCTTGACAGCACCTACAGTGACCTAGGTTACCGCCGATCCCGCGCGGACGAGTCCGTGCGAGTTCGTCTCGGGGAGGATGGTCAGCCAACCACCATCACTAGCACCTATACGGACGACGTTACTGGGATTTCTGAGTCGGACGAGGAGGCAGAAAAAGTCAAGAGCGAGCTCGCGGAACGGTACGACATGACTGATGCTGGCGGACTTACCCGGGTCATTGGCATCAAAGTCGATCATGACTACCAATCTGGCTCCATCTCCATCTCACAACCCGCATATTGCGAGCGCCTACTTAAGCGGTATGGCATGGAAAACTGCCATCTCAAACGAACACCATTATCTCCCGGAGTCAGCCTGACGAAATCTCCGTTCCCTCTTCCACTCGAGGACCAGATCTTTATGTCCGACAAACCTTACCGATCTATTCTTGGTGGCCTTATGTTCCTCATGATTGCGACGCGTCCAGACCTCGGGTTCGCTGTTAATATCCTCAGTAGCTTCGCATCAAATCCAGGACCCTCTCACTGGAATGAAATGGTTCACGTACTCGGCTACGTACACAACACGATGGATTACAAAATTACTTACCACCGTGGAGCAAGCCTGAAACCTGTTGGCTATGTCGACGCAGATTATGGCGGGTTCACGGACACTATGCGTTCGACATCAGGGGAGCTCTACTTGATGGCTGGTGGACTTGTGGCCTGGGGAGCTCATCGTGAGCACGTTGTGGCTCTCTCAACTGCAGAATCTGAATACATGGCCGCGGCGCGCGGTGCCCGTCAAATGGAGTGGATGTACAACTTCATGGACGAGATAAGGTTACCCCAGCTACGTCCTGCTCTACTCCGATGTGATAATACTGCCGCAATTGCCATTGCGGAATCTACAAAAGGGCACAAGCGCGGAAAACACATTGCACTTCGCCATCACTATATTCGCGAGCGCATTCGGGAGGGCGATTTGGAAGTTCGGCATATTTCCTCCAAGGAGAATATTGCGGACATGATGACAAAACCCCTTCCTCAACCGCGCCACGCAGAACTCATCGGGATGATGGGTATGGCTCCCAGTACGTCTTGGCTTAGGGGAGCTACTGCCACTTTTTCTTCACTATTTTCTCGTGCTCTACTGAGTCGAGGGGAGTAATGGAGTTACGCCTCAGCTGATCACTACCTCGTATGGTTTCTAATCTCTTATCTTTCTTCCTTTTGATATTTCCGCTACTCATATATATTCCGTCTCTCTTATCGACGCCTCCTCAGTCTCTCCCTACGGTGACTGAGGAGTACGTCCCTATTTAATTCTCTATTTTACTTTACTCATTGTACCATAGTTACTTTGTTTATTAGGTACAGAATACACTGAGTCTCTCCCTACGGTGACTGAGGATTACTTTGTTTATTAAGAACATCATTGTCACACCGACACAATAGATGGGCACTCCGCGCGCGGTGCACGTCCCCAGGAATCTGGGACGTGCCCCTCAAGTGCCAGCCCGAAAAGTGTGCGGCTCGCGATGTATACGTAGCTGTTACCCGCCGAGAAAATTGACAGCATTACAAGCGCGTTCACCGCGTCCGCGAGCCCGCCAATGTGGAGGCGCTCCATAGCAATGACGTACGGGGAAGTCCCTGCGCCGGGACGGGCCACTGCCGTCGCGAGCAGGCCGGGATCAGTATGCGGGACGAGCACACCGACGGAAAGCACGCCGAGGACGCAGAATATGACGATGCGCGCGGTGATTGAGCTAAAGCTCCTGGGCAGGGTGCGTCGCGGATGGACCGCTTCGCCGGCGGTGATTGCGAGGAACTCGGGTCCTGTAAAACTCGGGGTTGATTCATGGCCGAAATTATATAATGGGCACCCACCGGCGACGGTGAACGAAGCCTGGACCATGCAACCCAGGAATCCCACAAAACGGCCGAGGGATCCTTCATAGACGTATGGGACAAATGGCGCGCCCTGTCGAATAACCTTAGGGATTATGCTACAAGGAATACGTCGTACTGACTGAAACTTTGGAACCTGAGTCGAGTCAGATAAGCACACAGCACATTGGTGGGGAATATTAGTCACCGTCCCAGTTACGAAAACCAAATGCCTTGTGCTACATAAGGACAGGAACGTCAATTAGGTTGCGGGACCCGGAGTCAATTTAAAACGATCACTTCAGGATTACCGCCCACCATCACCACGAACGTGAATACCAATAGGCCAAGGATCAGGATAATCTTCCCAAGGGCCAACCAGAATTCGGACTCTGATCCATCAAAGTCGTGTAAGACAAGGCATCCTGTCGCAACATTGCCGCACCTCCGTAAAATCGAACAGCAAAGAAATTGAGGGCACTGGAGAGGTCAATGTCCGTGAAGAATGATTCATCCCTCGGACACTCACGCATAGCATAGGACCATGAATATGATAACAGCAACGACAGGGATCTTGTCGGTCCAGAAATCGAGCATCAGGTTGAATGCGGTGATTTCGAATGGGATACAGAGCCCCACGTTGAAGAAGAGGTTGAGCCCACTGCAAACACCAAGGGCTTCATCGCAAACCGGTCTGCAAAGCGCACCTGAGAATAAATTACTAAAAGATAGGTCGATGAATCAAGGAGATTGACATAGGGAGAAGATATCGGAATCCAGGTGACCATTTCCACTAAAAAGAATCATCGTGAACTTAGGATTGCGCCGATAGGAGCAGACAGTCTTACGGAGACAGTTATTGATTGCGAGCACCACCGTAGACCAGAGTATGGTTGCGACCAGAAGGCTGCCAGGGCCTCCAATGGGCAGCGCAGTTCCGATTTGCACGAATAGAACAGTGCCGATGGTCCCTTGGACGTGAGCGTGAGCCTTGAACGCCAAATGACAACCAAACGCATTACCCCCAATGGCGATCAATTGGATGTGTCTTGCCTGGACTAGAAATGAGGTAGGTATCGCTGAACATGCGTTACACATACCTTGAGTGTTCTATGAGTCTGGTCTCGTTGATGCCGATTGTGTGGTTCCGCATCGTCGTTTGCTGGGAAGCTCAGTGGGGTTCTACCCCTGGAGAGGTCTTCTCACCTGCGAGCGAGGATTTCCTGTGAAACTGGGGAGAGGCCATGGTGGGAGGAGGCAGGAGCGAAGTGCGCCTAAATGCCGATGTACCTTCGACGTTCCGCTAGCACCCGTAGTTAATGTACGTCCCCGTTCTTCGACGAGCTAATAACAGAACAAATAACAGCATAGTTTCAGCGCCGTAACTTCCCAGTGCATATTGGGTCGATCCCGGGCCCCACTCGTACCCATGGTCTTGCTGGAGTGACACACATGCGCGTAATTTACATGTAGAGCGGGATTCCAGCGGCAGCAAGGCATCCATAGAGTAGGCAATATCCCGTTTATATCCAAACGGTAGATTGACAGCGCTTTACCTTGAGCCTCTCGGGCTCACATTCCAAGCCAAAGTTGAGCCAAGGCGAAGGTCATTAAGCGCTCAAGAGGTCCACCGGATATGACGTAAGAGATGGCGATGGAGACGAAGTGAAATCAAGAGCCAAGGCTTGGACAGAAACCTTCGAGAAACCTGGAAAGTATGGTAGGAGGTTGGCCTGAGGTTGTATGCGTCACTGGCACGTTGTCACAGGCGTGACATTTGGTTGCACGTGACCTACACGTCCATGTGTCACGAGCAAACACCGACAACCTAAACGCGTGGACAACAGAAAAGTCTAGTTCCTACCACTCAGATTGAACGAAGGTCCCAAGTTCTGACTTTGAGTAGAATTGCCTTTTGCTTATAAGCTCAATTTGCACTACATAAATAAGGACATACCGCCGAACTGTGGTTGAAAAAATGGGAGGCCTCGCATCGGTAGTTGCCGGTGCGGTACAGGGGGGCGGACATTCCGAAGTTGTCAAAAACCTGTTATTTTTTCTGCCACAGCTTGATTGAGGACAAAGGTACGATTATGCCGGGTAAATTAAATTCCAACGAACTTCAAATGGACTACCGATCGAAATCATCTTCAAGGAACGCACGGCCAACGCAGGAAGGAAAAAAATGGGAGACAAAGGATCTATCCATCCTTCCCAATGGTACAGTACCACAATCGCAGGTCCTTTCTGATCGGTGA
The DNA here is from genome assembly GCA_029289555.1 of Mycena latifolia. Classification (NCBI taxonomy): domain Eukaryota; kingdom Fungi; phylum Basidiomycota; class Agaricomycetes; order Agaricales; family Mycenaceae; genus Mycena; species Mycena latifolia. The sequence continues at coordinate 214,027 of JARJLE010000102.1, read as the reverse complement.
GACTCGCCGCCTCGGCGGACCCTTTTGGATCAGAAATGATAGTGGCGGTGCAGCCCTCGTTTATTTTTGAGGTGCCAATCTATCGTCAACGCCGTCAATGACACGCGTCAGTGGCCTTTCCTCCTACCCCCATGTCCTCCACGGGCCTTCTTTTCCTGCTCTTGTCCCTAAGCCGCCTAACCAGCGCCCACTTTGCAGCCTGGCACAGAGGTCCGCGCTCCATCGTTATCCGCGTTTCTTTCGTCCGCTGACAATCCCTTTATGAAGGGATGTATTGCCTGAATGGAACGATAGCCGGCGAGGACAACCAGGACACGAACGATATTGTCAATCCATTGTTTAATGTGCGTGGGTCTGCTCAAAGGAGGCAGGGTTTCTGCCGCAGCTGAGCTTCCGCGCTAGATGACCAAAGACGACTGGTGGTTCCACCACTATAACGGAGTCAGTTTCGTCCGAGCTGTTATTGTCAAGTCTTCCCGACTCATAACTCATATAGTGCGATGATTTCCCCCCGGATGAGGGAGACTTCCTAGAACTGTGAGCGCTGGGCTGCGCTCACGTCGACTGATACGCATCTGAGGCGCTGGGTTCCAGACCAGCAAATGGAAATTTCACCGTCGAGCTCGCCGTAAACCGGGCATTCACAACTTTGTCTTACGGGGGTGTGCGCATCGCGGCATTTGGGGATGGCCAAAACTACACCAACGGCCTTGGTGGGGTGGACTGTATAGGGGAGCTGAATAGTAAGCAGAGCACAATCATTGGGCCTCCAACAATTCTCACATCAGCAAGTACACACGCAGAACGAGAGCATGGCAGCCGGGACTGCGTTTGCCATATCATACCAGGTACCCTCGATAGACGTTTCAAGCTTTGACGCCCATTGATCAATCATTGACAGTCAGACCTTTTGGAGGTGACTCCGGAGAACCTGGTTGTCTTCACAACCCTGTTTCAGTGCGTATTTAATTATGGCTTGTTATTAATACTAGACGCTTTATGCGTTTCAACTTCACAGTACGCCATGGAAGCGCCTGGCGACATACCAGGTCCCAAACCTTCCTGCATGTCCCGACGGAGGATGCATATGTGCAGTGCGTACTTTCGCTGTCCTTACATCTACCTATCACTAAGGGTATGATGGTACTTAGTGGGGTTGGGTCCCAAATGGTTGTGGCGAACCGAACATGTATATGCAAGGTACGCGCGACACCCACTCGCTGATCCTCAGCTGCTAAAATGGACCGCACAGGCTTCCGCTGTAAAGTGATCGGAAACACGGGGAGTGCCGCCCTCGCATCCGCAATCCCGCCAACCTGGTGCGAAGACACGCCTTCGAACTGCACGTCCGGCGCGCGCCAGATGATATACTGGAACCAACTGGACGGCAACAACATCGTCGTGGACGGCAGCGACTCACACGGGTCGCCCAAGTCCCCCGCGTACAATTCCGTCTTGGGCTTCCCCGAAGGTGTGTGCACCGTGACTGGGCTTTGCATTCTGGTGCTGATTTTCTCGCCAATGCGTAGGAGCGCAAACGGATATATTTATGTCCGACGGGACAGCCAGTCCGACATCTGTGACGCCTGTCAGCGCCAGTGGGACTCCGGGCGTGCCGAGTGGAGGTTCGCGATCATTCTGGTCCTGCTCCTGGTACGCCTCGTATGCCCCCTGGTGCCTGGTATATTTCTTGGGCGGGTTGCTCTACTAAGGATGCTGGTGCTATTCTCTAGCATCCATTACTTATATCGGGATCCAGCACAAGTTGCTATAGAATAGGTACCTAGATGACTAACTGTAGAGTACTCATGTGTAGGCGGACTTGACGGTAATATGCAATGTGGCAAGAGAGGCGCTGATGCACTGATGGCGCATCGTATATTTCCCCATAAGGATGTTCCTTTCCTCGAGCCGGAGACTCCGAGAGAGGAAAATGGCCATTTCTAGATTCCAACCTAGATACCATGCTCCACTCTAGACTTCCTCGCGTCTCGCCTAGTAACCTCTAGGGCAACACAACAGTTGAATGTCGCATACACACAGTTTATGTATATCCTGTATATCCCGCCTCAACCCAGCCCAAACGTAGTCGCGTGTTGAATAATAATCTACATTAAAATCCGTCCACGGAATATATAGCCTTGATATAAAAGACAGAGCGTGAGTATTTTTTCATCAGTATCGTCTTGTGACGCTGCGGTCAGATCTAGCGAGACTTTTCTGGTCCTGCGACAGAGGTTTAGCCGTGATTCCAAGTGTGGATTTAAATGTGCTCACTAAATCATCCTGAACAACACTCGTGGTATCTATTCGAATGGCGATCGCATCTGCTTGAGGCGCAGTCGCCGCCTCGGTGAGCTGAATTTCTTGTATCGTTCCAGCCGAAGAGACGGTGCGGATGTAGTCCCGAGTGTTAAGCGTCACGAGTAGGGTGTTCGTATAAACTGCGCTCGCGAATCAGGCACGGATTCCACCAGAGGCTTCAGAAGCTCAAACTTACATCGACCCTCTAGAATATGGATGCAGTTGGTCAGGGACGGAAATTAAAAGCGCGGGGGATGGGACGCACGGAGAAGGAACCAGAATATGTAAATGAATGTCTGGGGCCAAGCGTTAATCTACGGTAGACCATGAGCACAAGGGTGGGTCAGCTAATGGGGATTGTGAACCGAAATGCAGGCTGCAAGAGCACAGAAGGTCGTTGGGAGGCCTAGAGGACATGGAATGAGGCCAGATGTGCGCGGGAAAGGCAAGCATACCGGTATTGAAGGTAAACGCAATCTGTTTTTAGGACAATTTAGGGCAGGATGGAGAACCAAGACGAGAGATACGAACTAAGCGATTGAGCATGTCGTCTGTTTTGACAAAGCCGGTCTTTGAGATGTAAAGGTAGTACACCAAAACTAGGGAGATTAATGCGTCGGCCACTGCGGCCGTGATGTTGCAGCTCATGGAAAGTGTCTTAAGGCAAAGAAAATTGAGGAGAGGTTAAAACCGATATGTGATCAACGAACCTTGAGTGTAGTAAGCTCAGTATACGTGGAGATCCCGAGCCTGAGGGAGTGTAAGCTGGGGATCGGAAGCTAGTTGAAGAAATTGATGACGCACGCCCTAACGGAATATACTACGACTTGATTAGAATTGTTTAAGATTAAAATGAGGCGAGGACCCACCAAAAAGAGTAACTGGTCCAGGAGCTAATCAGGGATGCATAACAGTTCAAAGTATGTTAACGCACCAAAGCTCCCCAAACTTATGATAGCCTACATACAAAATGAGCGATAAATACGTAGAGAGAGGTACATAAAAAGGCTCACGAGGGACCCGCTAGCAATCCAGCTTCCGTCGCTCACTGTTTTAACACTCGCTGAGCGGGAGATGTCATGAGAATGAAATGGACTGACGGCGATAAACCCGATAACAGTAAAATCTAGAAGCCAGTGAGGAGATGCGGAAGCGAGCGGATAGGTAAACCTACAGCTGAACGCTCAGGGCGATGAAGCTGCTGAAAAATACTTCAATGATCAGGGTGCTGTTATTCAACGGTCAGGCAGAAAGGGAACGAAGGGCCGATCAACAGGACCTGAAAACATGGTCCAGGATGGCCGGATTCGCGAAATTTGTGACCACATAGGAGTAGACTGGAGATGAATATGGTGTTCGGTTGGTCAAACAAAATAAGAAGGACGAACCACAAGCTACATATCATCCATCAATAAATATCTTACGAAACAGTATTTAACGGGCGCACCTGTGAGGATTGCCTGTTGACAAGTGTCACACACAATGACGAATACGACCTAAGCCACAATGAATCCAGCGATTAACGCGATAAACTGTGGTTCACTCACCAGAGATTTAATATACCACGAGTCCCGCTTTAGGTATGTACGGAAATAAAACCAGGCTTGGAGACACCCGGCTGAGGGACGTTAGTGGTCGAAGGGGTCAGGGAACCGTGCAATACCTCCGTAGAGCCTACATCGAATTTTTCAATCCGCAAGAAAAAATCGCACCCAATTAAATCTCACTCACGCTGCCGATATCACCACAGCATCGAATAGGAGGCCTAATCTGGTCGGGGTGATTCTGCTCAATTCTATAAATCTTTGAATGTTAAAACGACTAACGTGTTATCGAGAGTTGCCATGGACGGGGTCTCGAACGGGTGGCTGACCACCAATTTATCTGACTCGGTAAGTGCGGGCGCCACGAAGATCGCGAGGACGTTACCGCCACTTCTTCATCAAACCGGTGATTAAGCCGGTGATGGTTGAATAGACTTCTCAGTCAGGGTTGCGGAATGCCGTTAAATGTAAAGTCATCTTCGGAGGTAGGACGGGAGGGATCCTGGCATCTTGCTAGTAGAGCTTGGAGGAAGGGATGAAGCGATTACTTGAGGGGGAACATAGGGCTCGGGATAGCTAGGAATCTTCGCGTAAGAGCGCCCGGCTCGAAGGAAGGGCGGCGCTCGGACGTGGAGTGTACGGCAAGGGTACGGCAATCATGCCAGCATGTGAGGGCTCCGTACCCAACGGCGAAGTCTGGCGAACTCCCAGCCAATCGCTTGCTTTCTAATAATAACTATCACCACATCGGATCGCAAAATATAGCAAGCCGGTGGGGCCGCTTCCGAGTCTGTGGGCGCGCAACCCTGCGCAACCCTGACACTGTCGACGGACTTCTCTCCTCTCTTCATTGCCCACAATATGTTCACCCTCACGGCCACTGACGGGATTTTAGCAGCGGCGGCTGTGTCCCTTTGCTACCATCTTTACACCAGGAAAGATGGTTTGCCTCTTCCCCCTGGCCCAAAGGGCTGGCCACTCATCGGAAATGTTCTCGACATGCCCAAGAGCCATTCGTGGAAGACGTTCGCGCGTTGGGGGGATATCTACGGTAACGTTGGCCGTTTAACCCTCCAAGCTACTGAACTGAGTGCATTTCACAGGGGGGATCATGTCCATTACTCTCTTAGGACAACCTTTCGTCATCGTCAACGACCCGGTCATTGCTGCGGAAATCCTGGACAAGCGGGGCAACTTGTATGCCGATCGGCCCACCCTCGAGATGGCCAACATGAGTGGATGGGACCGCGTCTTGAGCAGTGCTAGATACGGACCTCAGTAAGCAAATGTGGTCCGCGATCATCAGAAGCTTGACCGTTATTTACAGTTTCAAGGAATATCGCAAGCTGATTGGCAGAGTCATTGGCACCCGCGGAAGCATGGTTAAATTTTATCCAGTGGAGGACTACCAGGCCAACATGTTTTTGAAGCGCGTGTTGGAGAACCCCAAGGCGTTTGACGAGGTGATTATTCTCAATTACCTCGGCCTTCGTTGATACCCATCTTCCCGGACAGGCGACCAGAAAGTCTGTTCAGTTGTGTCAGATCCGATCCAATCGTTAACGAAATAATAGAACTGCTGGTGCGATGGTCTTGCACCTAACTTACGGCTACAAGATCAAAGAACAAGGGAATGACCCTTTGGTTGATCTTGCAGACAAAGTGAGTCCGTTCCAGCGGCAAACTAAACAGTTACTCACGAACCCGCAGGCGCTCGGTGAATTCTCTGAGATTACCCGTCCCGGCGCGTTCCTCGTGGATGTGATGCCTATATGTCGGTCTCGAATTGCTGGCTAAATCAATAACCTGCTCATTGACTCGTCACAGTGAAATACGTTCCCTCCTGGTTCGCTTCTCTAGCGCTCCCCGTTTCTTCCCACTCTTCAACCCGCGCGCATTCCAGGTTTCCCGGCGCCGGCTTCAAGCGGCTCGCAAAGATGTATACGAAGTCGTGCGACGACTTGGCTGAAGTCCCTTTGGCATACGTTAAGGAACAAATGGTGACTCTACTCACATCGTCTGCCTATCTTCGTCTGAACTTATCGTAGGCCATTGGACAAGAGATAGCCTCGTACGCTTCCAATCTGCTCCACGACAAGGACATCTCCGAAGAACGCCTGTTCCAAATCAAATGGTCCGCTGCCTCGTTCTATGGTGGTACGTGGATTTATCCCCATTCGTCTTTCACTGCGCACCAAGCTTCCTCGATGCAGCCGGTGCCGACACTGTAAGTCGAATATCTGTCTACTGGGCATTTCTCCCAATTCGCACTAGACTGTTTCCGTCGTGACGGCATATTTCCTCGCCGCCGCCAAGTACCCGGAGATCCAAGCGAAAGCGCAGGCGGAGATGGATGCTGTTGTGGGCCGCAATCGGCTCCCGACCTTCGAGGACAGAGACTCACTCCCATACATCGAAGCGGTCTGCAAGGAGCTCTACCGCTGGCTACCCATAGTCCCGCTCGGTACGCTGCTCTCTCATCGCAATCTATCCAACTTAACCAATTATCCGCCAGCCGTACCCCACCGCGCCATGGCAGACGACGTCTACGAAGGCTACCTCATCCCCAAGGGTACTCTCGTAATTGCCAATGTCTGGTATGTTGTCTGTTCCAGGGAATGCCATCTAGTTTCACCGGACGCGTAGGAAATTCCTGCACGACCCGGAGGTGTACACGGACCCGTTCATCTTCAATCCTGACCGCTTTATGGGACCCAATCCCGCGCCGCATCCCACGGATGTCGGGCTTTTCGGATACGGTCGCCGGTGAGTTTCCCCCGCGGAAAATCGCGCGCGCACATACTCACCGCTACGCGCCGCAGGGTCTGTCCAGGTGTGTATTCGCCGGTTCCCCCGCAGATCCGTAGATCTTACCGTACTCCCCTTCGCAGGTGTCCACCTCGCCGACGTCTCCGTCTGGATCAACGTCGCCAAGGCCGTCGCGGGACTCACCATCACGCGCGCCATCGACTCGGCGGGGAATGAAATCGACCCCGTGGCGGATACGACGGACGGGATCATTGCGTGCGTTGCGCCCTTTTATTTCTCCCACAACGCTGATCACATGCCCAGTCGCCCCATCCCATTCACTTGCGCAGTTGCACCGCGGAGCGCGCAGGTCATGCAGATGGTGCTGGATGCCACTGCGGAGGCACCTTGAAGCCACGTACAGTGTCCCATGTGCGAATTTGAGAGCGTGGACATTGCATAAATACAAATAAACTCCGGAGGGACGAAATGCACGGATTCGGAAGGTGCTTGTGTGTTAGGATGTACTAGTTCGGGCTTTCTGTGCATTCCGCGGAAGTTTTGTTGCCAGGTATTTCCCCCTGCGACAGCCGGCGTCCGTTAGAGTAAGCGGCATGTGGCTTCTACATATGCATACCAACATTGTCCGCAGGCAGGCTCCACGCCAAGAATACTGCGAGTGAAGTGGTCCGTGTTATGCTGCTGGCACCATCTTACCCCCCGCCAACCCGCCCGCCGTCCACCTTTTACCCTCCGTACTATTAGAGACCCCTTAGTTGGCCACCCTACTTAGTTGGCCACTTGACTTCTATAAGACCAGGGCTTCATAATTATGACTGGGCATAATGTATAAACAGAATACGACCTCCAACGAATGTTCAGACCAAATTTCAGCCTGAAAGTGATGGGTTGATCGGGAGCTACGGCATCGCGGATCGGGATCCGAAGCGCGGGGACATCAATTTCTTATCAATCAGACCTCTCGCCTCATTTGCCATCGCCATTTCTCCACCATTTCTTCCTTGATCCACGACTTTGGGGGCTCGTTCGGATCCCCCGATGCTGGCCTTCCATATGAAGAGATACTGGACGGCAACTGACTGAACTATCACTCTTAATACACCCGGGAAAAGCACGACTTCATTTGTAGGCCAGTCATGCTGGCACCGTCGCGGTCCACGACATCGCCATGCTATCGGTCTGGAACCTTACACAGGACTTCTTAATATACAATCCTTCATTCCGAGACCCTTTTCGAGATTTTATCCAATGACCTCTGATTGCTCTGGAGGCCATTGTCCAAAATCACCAAATTTCAGTCGTGCTGATAGTCGGATTTTTTGGAGGAGATGTCAGCAACTTGGAATGGAGTTGGGCATCCAGGTACGTCCAAATACTTCCCATTAAGTAGCCTGAATCGTAATTTGGCCCATCGCGGCCTGTTTCTGAGTAGCAGAACACTCATTCCTCCCGCGACCCTAATTTCGAGATTTCCCGTCGATCGCAAGCATGTATTCTGCCCATTTCTATACCTCATATCTACACCATAACTGTTTTAAATAGTGAATATAACCTGTATATATGATTCTGGGTGCAGGCCACTGCCATTTGAGAGCTCAATACGTAAGTTGGCGGGGTGGCCAACTAACCTGTTGTTTGGCTATGTTGGACTGCTGGTCAAAATAAATTCCTTACGCACTCAAATCTTCGAGTATTTCGGTGCTGGCGGACTCGAACTCTTCGTAGGATCAATGCCCTCATTCTGATATAGTTTGGCTCGCATCGGCACCGGTATAACACCAGGGCCGCGGCATAAATGCTTAAGTGGCCAACTAACTGGTCTCAAATAGTACTTTGTGCTCAATTCTGGTAAGTACCGTCGTATCAAATTTCCTCTCATTTCGGTCACGGAAATACAGACTTCCGTGGGGTTCACAAGTGAATTCTTGGAGTTGCTGAGTCGGTCAAAGTGGTGAACGAATGGCTCACTTCGTCCAGGCTATGCCAGCTTGCATTGATGACACTTGTTTCCGACAGAATATTAATTCATGTAAAGCAATCTCGAAGAGGCACTCAGGATTCCACGCTCACATCCCGGAAATTGCGCAGTAATCACACGGAAGTTCCTCATCAAACAACCGTCATGCATGACGTGCCCAGGACACCCTTCCCGTCTGCGTGGTATTCGCGGTACAGAAGCACTACAGAAGCATACTTGTGCGTGCCCAGACTTTCCCAGATTTTCCGTCTGACTTCCCCGGAGTGGAGGAAGGATGAGAGCGATAATTGACTTCCTCGTGGATCCTTTCTCTGACAGAATCTGTCTCCCCCAATTTAATTAGCTGAATTGAGAATGGTAGGTGTTGTGTTACCGCATTCGGCCAGGGCACGTCTCAGGGCCAATTTCTTCGTTTGTGAGTACACGTGAGACTTGAAAGCCCCGGAGGACTCGAACCAAACCCTGGGGTCCTATGAAGTGCGCAGTTGGCTGAATCTCACTCGGTTCGATGTGTTGAAACGCGCTCACGTGACCTGAGTTCGAATTTCATTAAAGCGTTGTTGAAATTGGCAGTAATATTCATCGCAACCTCGGAATTCAAAGCCTTCCGAGTCTCTGGATTCTTAAAGTTGAGAGCTGACACCTAGAGCTTCAGTCACTGTTGCGGGAATATCAAATTCAGTATCTGTACTTCATGTCCATCACGGATTGTAACATTCAACATTGACGTGATATTTCCTGGAAACCCCCATGCGGTTTCACCTCGTTCACCTTCTTTTTTGAGCTTCATTCGATCCTACGAGCGCGAAGACCACAGAGACCTACTCATTCCTGGCTATGGCGCTCAATAGTGAGTCCGCAGATGCAATCATCTTAACGTATTTATGTCTAGCTCAATCCAGGAGTCGTTCCATCTTCTCGCTACAGGAATTGGTGTAAGGCTGGATAAGATTACGGTTACATTCGATTATAATCTATTATAATCCTAGGATTATGATTAAATATCTCCTCCTCGTAATATTATGCTGTTAAAATTATGGTGGATACATTACATTACGGTACGATTACATTACGATATGGGCCCTGTATTTAATCATAATATTAAGCAAGGGGGAGCCGAATGAGTCAAATCCCAATCACACTGTCTGTGATTCGCCTTCTCAAAGAGGATGGTTGAGGTGGCCTTATGGGTAAAAAGAAAGCCGCCGCCTCTCGCAAGGGCTTGCAATATTCCTAGGCTTGGGTCAGGGCTCGACTGTGAGTTTTCAAAGTGCTTTGAGATGTGTTTTCAGGTAGAATTAGTTGTAAATTACACATTCCTCTCTCACAGGGGCCCTTGGTAATTTTCTGTGCCCGTTGATGAACATGATGTATGGGTGTCCTCTTTGGACAAAAATACCCTGTTTTGGTTCGGCGGCTCTTCATGATTTCATACCAGCTCATAGTTGGTTTGGTGAATGATCGTGATGAATCACAATGATCACTGGCCCAAATGTGTTGTCTTTACCGCAAGGACACGGAACCTTGTGCCAAAATCTTGCATTGTCCGACACCATTTTCTGCCAGCGAAACCATTTATTTCCCTGTGCATCACCTTTGACCAGCATCGCGAAAACGAAAATAATCCTGGTTTAATCTTGTTTGGTCAAAGACGGCTTTCGTTTTCGTCAATTGCAAATTCTATTGTGTGTTACTTGAACAGGCTGTTGAATTTCGGAATTCAGTAATGATCATCCTAGACATGTAATTTGACCAAGCCAGGCCAAATCCCGGCATAGTCCGAAACCTTTGATCGACGACCGACGCGATGCCGCCGCAGAGCGGCATCTCCCGACCACAAGCACCGACAATGGGCGGGCATACCCGCCCATCGGAGGGGCCGGTGCCAGGCACCATATTTGACATATATGATGTTGAACTTCACAAATATATGATGTTGAACTTCACAAATATGATGTTGTTCAGTTCAAATATATGATGTACCCAACTTCAAATATGCTTTACCCCACTTCACATATGTGGTCTGCAATTCAAATATATGATGTGGTTCTCTACACACTACTTCATGCAAGATGTGGGATACATATATGATAATGAATTATTTTACAATCCGAACAGCATATGAATACCAAATTGGGAAATGATTTGATTTCGTTTTCGCTCAATGCTGTTTGATCTTCATATGAGCCCCTAGGGTTTTCGGCGAGCCGACTGTGATCACTATGATCACGAACGAAATCAAGAACCCTTGTTAGCCAGACGGAACTCTTGAGTTATGTCCAGCAAGGACACCTATATGATGTGATGTCCCATCATTGAACGATCAAGCCATCAAAAATCTTGAGACATGTTGTTTCAGTCATTCTGCCCTCAGACATAGTTTGTTGAAGGTGATTACATCTAGAAATACCTAATGCGCCAGCCTATGAGTTTCAACCCTGAGCTGCCAAAATCCTGGTTGGTACTGCCATGGGTCGCCAAATCTACTTGCAGGGTGTCACCATGCATTAAATATGATTAAATATGATTAAAATACGGTTACAATACATTATGTTACGCATACTATTAAATATGTGGTCAATCCTTAAAATTATATTACGATTACAGTACATTACGGGCCCAGGGTGTATTTAATCATAATGTTCCAGCCCTAAATTGGTGGATTCAATCATTGCCTTTTTCTCCCATTCAGTCCCAGACTTGCGCTCCTGTGCGCTTGTAGCGACATCATGGGTTTCCCCTGCCCAGTCACCTCTTCGCAGCGGTCGACTTCACTCCTGAATATGTGGGCGAAGAAAGATATCGGCGGTGTCTATTAGCCCTGGAAACGCACCCTCATCTCATTCGATTCGTCCGCCACATCATCGTTTCCGCCAGTCTCACCCGGCTCACTCTTGTTTCATGCATACCCTTCGCCAATGTACGGGAGGTGACGATCCGGTCGGCCACATCTCGATACAGCGAGCGCGTAATCGACAGCATCATGAAGAGCATTCCCACCATTCAAAAATATATCCGGTCGCCCGATATCGAGCGGGTCAATTTCAACAGGTACTTCCCTATTGCTGCCCTCGACAGTTACTTCGAAGGCTGCTCGTCAAATATCACTGGCTTGGGGCTCGACCTCCGCAATATTTCCGATCAGCCTCAAGCGACGCCAGATGAGGGAGAGTCGATAACCCAGCCAAAAATTCAACTATCACACCTATCCTTGCCCCGTCCTGAAATTATGTCTCACTGGCTTCTCCATCCCCGCTGTCGATTTGAGTTCTCGCGTCTCAAAAGCCTCGAGACGACCTCAAGGACCTGGTGCATGTCGCAGGACAGTCCCATGTCCTGTCTGCCTTTCACAGAGTCACTGGTCCTCACAGATTTTTGTACGTTCCGCTTGAGCCAGGGCTGACGATGGATGTTGTCCCAGATGTTAACCATTCTCAAGATCTTGATCTTACCGCATTACCGGCATTACGGCGTCTGGATGTCCTCATCCAGCCGAGCGACACGCATTTCCGGAACCTCATGTCTGTGCTCATCCGCCGCGCGTCCAGCTCCCTCGAAATCGTGGTAATACGGATAGATGTGTACTCTGACGAGTTTGCACATTCCTTCAAGGGATTCGACAAGGATGTGGCGGCTCTGGCGGCGCTGCATCTTGCTCTGCGCCGTGTTGACATCCATTACAATAAAGTTGGGGACAAACCAGAGAGTATGAAATCGTATTTCATGGAGGGAGCGCGACAAACCTAGGAGGCTTTTATGTTCTGTATATCCGAGTCCACGCGTTCGGGATGACGTTTGAATGATTGTGCACGGAAGTTAATCAAACAGAGCTGCGGCTTGTAGAAGCCGTTCTCACGACCTCCGAACAGCACAATACATAAATCATGAATTCAAAGTTATTGCATCTTACATGACGACAACTGTGCTATACTTGTAAGAATTGTTTTTTCCCCCCATTCAAGACGCCTTGGCGTTCGCGAGGAACTGTGCATAGGTCTGGGTGGAGTTGGGGTTGATAGCGAAGGTCATGCCAGCCCCTGTCATTCGAATAACCAGGTTAGCTCAGACACTCGTGTTGTACGGCCTGGGGAAGATACTCACGGCAGTGGGCTCCGGCAGCTTGCATGCAGGCGCCGAAGTGAGGCACAGTGTCGACCACGGTGTAAGTGAATGTGGGCTGAGAGCCGTCGAGATCCGAGAGGCTGTTGGGATTGAGCCTAATTGAAGGGGTCGACGATAAATGAGGCTTACAAGCCAGAATCAAACTTGTTGGGGCCTACACCGCCGACGGGAGGGGGGCAGACGGCACCCGAGAAGGAGGCGCTGGTGACCGAGTCTGTAAAATATTCGTTGAGAATATCTACAGTGTAGTGACAGTCATTTCTTACGGTTGCGCGACAGGCTAAATTTTGAACATGAGCATGCGAGCAGAGAATTTCATACAACAGGGCGACTTACACCGTGAAGGTGACGGTGTCGCCGACCGCCGCAGTAATCGTGGTGGGGGTGAAGGTGAGACCGTTGCTGGCACCGACGCTGACCGCGTGGTCGGCAGCGAAGATCGCGGGGATGAGAGCGAGGAAGAAGACCTTGGAGAACATTGCGAGATGTGAATGGGAGACTCGGTGGGAGGCTTGAGGAATGGGTCGGCCAGCGTTGGCGCCTTTATACGTTTTGCGAGCCCCCCTTCCCGCGAATTTACTGTCGGAGATATGGAGACCCTCACGAATATCTGGAAATAATTTCAGGATTCACATAGGCTCACATCCCTCGGGTATAAGGCGATGGCGAGGCACTCCACTGCGCCGACCAGCATTATTCACCCTTGTCTTCGATCTTGCTGAGATCCGGAAATAGGGTTCCGTTGGCCCGGAGATATTAATGCCCATGCATGGAGCGAATGGGACCGGTGGGATTAACCAGTGTTACTGAATAGGCCGCTAAAAGGGCTCTCGTCTGGAATAAATTGTTTCACTTCTGTGATGTGTTTCCTGCTGCTGTTGAGCCCTGATACATGGGGTTTCTTTTGGTCAGATGTACCCTCGCCGCGCAGGGAGCAAATGAGATCACTGGCATTGACCAGCTTCAATTGAAGCGGCCTCCAACAAAGCTATCGTCTGCAATGTCTGGCAAAAAGATCAAGACGACCTGTGAGAATTCGAACCAGACGCGGAGATCATCGAGCTTCAACATTTTGATGAGTTCGGCAGGCGTGTGCATATCACCAAATGCTCTCGGAGCCGCAGACTTGGGCGAGCAAATGGAAGGAGCGGAATTGTAGGAGTCGCGGGAAGTAGCCCGAAGCGCGCAGTCCACAAGACAATTTGACAAGACACAACACGCGGTTGCGGTCTGGGCTCTCCGGAGATAAGTCCATCCCAGTCGGGCGCCGGCGCGGTGCTGTGAGGTCGCTGGAATACTAAAGATATTGTCCAACATACGGGATTTAATGCGCGCCCATACCCACATTGACTTGGAGAATGACCGGCTCCCGACAAGGCTCCCGATCCAAATTTTCAACCAAACGGTGCTTCTTTGCCACGCGCACTTTACGTCAAGTTGACGGTGCCTGAATTGTGGGGATTGCGGAGTCGCTGTCATAAGGTTGGTTTAGAACCACGACCGACGGCAAAATATGCGCACGGAGACTCACGGGCAGCACCGGCTATGCTAGCGTGGGACCGGGCATAGACATAAATCAGTTCCGAGGGCGCAGCAGTCGTTGGATGATTGGGTTCTGATTAACCTACGTGGGCGCCGGTGGGAAGGCGCCCACCCTATTCTTGCCACCCAACAAGAATATAAGGCGTATAATTCGCAGGTTTCTTCTAGCATTCGGGACCGCGCAAGGGAAGAACCCCTAGAGTAGCGCTAGCGGTCGGAAGGATCTTATCAGATATTTCAAGATTAATAGAAGAATCGCATCCACATGGAAATTAAGCCGCGGCGTGTCAGTGCGCCCAGCTAATCTTTGGCCCATGGAAAAAATGTTGAACCTTTCACCTCGGCCCTGCATGACGTCGACGTTGGCACCTCGAGTTCGGCCGAGGGGGGCGGTAGATGAGTGGAATTGATTTTCGTTAGAGTGGGGAAGCTCTCCATTGTAACGCCTGGCACCAGAGATATACAGTATATGCATGCTGGACGGGAGGAAGCTGAACAACAGCGTGGTCCACTGGGGGGTACAAGTCTTATGGCCGCTCTATCTCCACACGGGGCTCCTCTTCTGTGCGGCAATTGCCTTGTGGGTGCGTATGAGCTCGATTCTAAGCAATCGACCGAATTTATTAGCAAGAAGCTCGAAAAAAGGGGCGAGGAATCCTTCTAAATCACCCACACCCACATCCCTCCGCCACCCCTGCCGTATCGACAGTCGACCGCACTTGGTTTGTCGTGGTGCAGGGCGGGAATGTGGGGCGGATCCGGCTAACGCAATAGGGGGGGGGGTATATTATACTCGCGTGGTCCACAGCCTGAACTACGAGTTTACCGAAGACAAACAGGTGTGCCAGTGCCTGGGGTACGCCGCGCGCACCGGTGCCGCGCGGTCCTCCATCTTCGGTCCATCTTGAAGCAAGTACACGCGGCCGCCTCACCAAACGCCTTGCCCACGCCCACGCCCGCGCCGCCGCGCCCATTCCCCTCGAGCTCACACGTGACCTTCCCCGCGCGCGCCACCGACCGCGTCCTCCTCGGAAAGCGGCCCCGCCGCGCACCCAGACACCCCGGCGAGCGGCGTGCGCGCGCGCGGGTAGGACCACAGACACGACAAGAGAGGGCAGAACGGCGCGGGGCGTGGTGACGAGCTCCGCCCCGTCGGGCGGGCGGTCCTCCCCGCCTGCCGCTCCTCCGCGTCATTCTCCTCGTCGCGCGACCCCGCCCCACCGCCCCCCTGCGCTCGCTGTGCCCCGGCCCCGCCTCTATCGCCGCCTGCCGCTCCTCCGCGTCGGGCACGCCCCACGTGCACGGCCCCCGTGCGCTTGCTGTGTCTCGCCCACACCCGCACGTCATTCTCACTCTCCCCGCGCGGCTGCCCATCCACGACGATCTTCTCCGCGCCGCGCCTCCACCCAGCCCCCGCCCCCGCCGCCGTGCGGCCACGCCCCCGTCCTTGCCGTCGAGTGCACGGTGCACCCCCCGGCCTCGGCCTCGCTCGCAGCTGAAGCCGAAGCTGGGATCGCCAGCCCACGTCCTTGAGACCGTCGTCGTCTCCGTCTCCGCGAGGATCGCCAGCAACGCGACCTGCGCATGCTCCTGCTCCCTTCCCTTGCGCGCCTCCCCCCCCTCCTCCCGTGCGAGCGGCCAGGAGGCTCTCCCGAGACGGACACCGCGCCTCCGCCTCTGCATAAACACCGCTCACGCGCGGCGCGGCGTATCTCGATGTACGGGATCCAGCGGTCCAGCGCTGCCGCACGCGCACCACCAGACGCCAGGGCCGCAGCTGCGTGGCGTGGCGTGTCGTTGTCGCTCAAGGAGGCGCACGGCGTACACGCACGCCGCGACGTCGAAGAGCGGGTCGATCACGGACGAGAAGCTCGGCTCCGCCGTCTCCGTCTGGCGTAAGCCCGCCGGCGAGCAGCGCGAGCGACACGTGTGATGCTGCGCGACGTACGAGTGCCGGTCGTGCCGCGGAGAACTTGACCAGGGGCCGGATGACGCCAGGATGAGCTAGTCTGCGGGATGGTCAACGCGGGAGACGGGGTGAAGCAGAGCGACACACAAAGCGAACGCTCGGTAAATCAGTCCCGGAGCACGTCCTTCGTAGTGGGGTCGCGGATGAGGTGGGGTGCGATGTACAGGATGGGGACCGCAGCGAGGAGGTGCACCAGGAGGTGCCGGTGCGCCGGTACGTGCTTGTCGTCAGCGTGCGTTCCACCGACGACCGCGGGGACGAGTGGGCGTGAGGCAGGGACGAGAGGACGTTGGGCCTGGATGACGGCGAAGGAGACGGACCGGCCCTGTGCGATATGAGCATTACGGACCAAGAAAGGGAGGGGGAGGGACACGTACCCTAATCATAATAGCTAGCACCTATAGGGAGGAGGAAGAGACGCTCCCAGTGGCCCACCATCTATGCTCGACGTCGATGGCAAGACACCGATCGGGCAAGCTCGGGCAAGCTCGGCCGAGCTCGTGTGTGGGCAAGGAACAGTACGGTGCACGGCGCGCGCAGGACCATGGTGGTAACAGAATAGCGAGTTTGGTGAGTTTGGTACGACTGATTGTGCGCGCAAATTGACCGGCGACGGAAAGAAGTGAAGGACGCAGAAAAGCGGGGAATAAGTGAGCCTTGGTAGTGCCAGCCAACAACACACACGCGGCGCGCGCGATTTTCTGTGACAACGAGGTGCAGACCGTCGCTAGCCGTGATCCACGTGCGGCGGATGCATATGATTCCGTCGGCCTCGGCTTGTCTTTTGCGGACGACCCGCATTTACCTAGCTCCCACACCCTGGGTCGACACTTGCTCCTTGAACGTCGCATGACTCGGCGCTACTGTAAAGATTCTTGCCTACTCGGTGTCTCGTCCGTCCCCCTCGGCGCTGCACTCCCGATCCATGTCACTCGCTTCAACCAACACTCAGCCCCGGGGACTCACATGAAACGTTAACGCGCGCAGTCTGAATCTGGCTTTGGCAGCACAGCCGTTCAACGTTCGGTGTGCATGAACGCCGATATGCATACGCATAACTCCCCTCCCCAAGTTGGCTGCCTCGCCGCCACCTTGAGATAGTGGCGCCTCGGCCGCCTCCCAAGGCCCGACGTGCCAGGCACCGCGCGCGCTGCCCAAGAACCCTCTTTAGCATGCCGTTCCCAGCTTAAGAATGAATTTGCGCACCAGCCAAGCTTTGCCTTATCTCAAGTTATGTGCCAGTGCATTCTGCATTCTGCAATCTTCCGAGATAATGCCCGGCCCTTTGACGTGAGCGATCGGGGCAACGAATATTCGCGTTAACGTTTCCGGCCGTCGATCCAGCCCTACACTGACGCTATAATGAGCGACGGTGAGTCACTTACAACATGCAAAGTGCTGCTCTATGCTTACGGCGCCTCGGAGCCATTGGCAGGAGCAACTTCCTTTCCCAGCCTCGGGGTCGACGTGTCTGTTTTGTTTCTATGAAAGAGCAAGCGCATCCGAGCTCGAGAAAATCACCCCCGCAGCCACAGCAGCCCATCGGCGATCGATTTCCAGCAGAGATACCCCGCATTTTCCTTGAAGGTATCCATTGGACGCGCAGGACGAAGCTGAGGCAAAGAGCAGATCTAGGCGCGACGCCTGTCCTCATCCTTCGGCTATCCGTTGAACGAGAGCAGGCGGACTGTACCGAGGCATGGTATCCGTGGTTGTGGTGGTGGTAGGTCCAGACAAAGAAGAAGGCGTCGCGTCCTTACTCAATCAATGTTCGCTTCGAATTTGGTGCTTGTTTGGTCCTTCGGCCAAAGCGGCGCCTCTCCTTCCTCCATCATCCACTGCAGGGGAAAATTTAGTTGCTCATTCGATTTGGTTGAATAAAGTACATGTATAGGGTCTGCAGGGATGCGCCATGTAGCTTGCACAGTCAAAAAACCGAATCCCGCATTTATCCCTCACATTTATTCTTCACTGAGCATCTTGCTGCATTGTTGGGTATGTTTATTTTCCTCTTGTCACTCCGAGCCTTCTTCGCGGGCGGTGGGTTTGCCATCTCGTAGGGAGAAACATTCCGGGACTCGAGATGCGTATCTACCTATCTTCTCTTCCGATCCGTACTTTTTTTAACTCACTGAGGTTTATTTCCTCGGCTTAATGGTTAATGGGCCCCCAGAAATCATGCATAGTGTGCAAAGCCCCTGCGGGTCGGAGCTGACATTGACACCCGTACACTCCTCATGCGAGGCGCATGATCAATAACACCCAGTGTATGAAGCACTCCAGGAAAGCAACTAAGTGACTCCCCGTCCGTTCAACCACCGGCACATGAAATCTCAAATTATCGCCTGTAACCTAGATTCAGCGCAAGGTCGCTATGTTTATGGTGCTGCCTATTCAGCTCTTCCTAGTTTCGAAATTTTCTGATCACAATTGGCCCTATACAGAGGCTCCATGTACAGCCTGAAGTGTGCTAACATTGTTTGAACATTCCGGTGCGCATCCAACCAATCATCTCGCTTTAGCTAGGCTAAGACCTGCGTCCTTCCCTGGACACATTTGATGGACACGCAGCCACCTATGTTGTCGCTCCACAATGTTAGGAGTCTTGGGCAGTTTGCTGCATCGCCCGCGACTTTGTGTACTTTCTCTTTTTAGCTTGACACCCTCCAGCCCATCCTTATTACTATTTCGACAGGCTCTCCCTCTGAGTCTCTCTCTCGACCGCGGGGTTAGGGGAGACCCGTTCCCGCGCGGGCCAGGGCATCCCGCTTTGAAGTTGACACCACTTCGCCCCTCGCGGGCGCGGTCGACGTCGATCGGGACTAAGACAAGTCTCGCCGAAATCTCTATTTAAACTGCGGATGGAGGGAGCGGATGCCCAGCAGCGTCGCCCGTGCCGCCGCCAGCCGAAATGTCCTCCCCAGCCACCGGTGTTGAGCCTGTACTCGTGCTCCCGAATCACGCGCCGATGTGAGCACCTTTTTATTCGCCTTATTTGATGATCTCGTCTCAGCCCTGAGATTTTGTAGAGTGTCCTCGCAGCTCATTGGCTCGCTCTTGAACTTCTTCTTTTTCGGGACGCTACTGGTGCAAGTCTGTGCGTCCTTCCTACCCTCGCCGTGCGCTCTCCCCTTGACGCACGAGCAGATGTCTACCGCATATGCTTCCCAAAGGACTCGGTCGTAGCCAAATCCCTCGGTGAGACAATTCGCCCCTGAGCGAGTTTCAACTCATTTACATTCCATGTGCAGTGTACTTCATGTTGCTCGCAATGGCGGTCTGCACCTGCCTCAACGCGGCAGACGTGCAGTTCTGGTTCGGCGCGGGCTTCGGCGACATCGCGCGCTTCGCAGACCCGCGGAACTCGCGCTTCTACACGCCGCTCATGGGCTCGTTCATCGCCATGCTCGTGCAGCTCTTCTTCTGCTACCGCATCGTCGCCGTCCGCAACACCGCGTGGCCGCTCTCACTCCTCATCGCGCTTGTCCGTGTCTTCACTATGCCTGCCCGCCCCACTTATTAATTGCGCGTTTATTGGCTTTAGATCGCCATGGCCCAATGCGCGGGTGGCATGGGCGGCGGGATCATGTCGTATATTGCGGAGGACGAGGTGCACGACGCGAAGCGCACGATCTTCGTGCACCTCTGGCTCATTGGCGGCGCCGTCGCCGACATCCTCATCGCCGCCACAATGTCTGCCCTTGTGTGTCATCTCCTACGTCTTCAAGTTTTGAACCTCATTATCATTCTTATTTGTCGCAGCTCTTCAAGGCCTCGTCGATCCCCGCGACGCGCGACGCCGTGCGGAGCGTCGTGCGCCTCATGATAGAGACGAACGCGCTCTCCGCCAGCGTCGCCATCGTCGGACTCGTGCTCTTCGTGGGCATGCCCGTGCGTCCCTCGCTTCCAGTTCCATGTCTGTATTATATGCAACTGATCTGCTTGCACGCAGAACACAACCTACTTTGTCTGCCCCACAATGGTCCTCCCTGGAATGTGCGTACTACTCCATCTATCCGCGCGGACACTAACGCGTGCCATACGATAGCTACGCCAACACCCTCCTCGCCACGCTCAACAACCGCGCGATCGCGCGCCTCGCCGCCGCGGAGTCGGGGGCGCTCGAGTTCGCCGCGGAGATGCAGCTGGGTCGAATTCAGCCGCGCGCGCCGCGGGGCTCCCCACCGTGAGTTACGAGCGGAAGCACCAACTCTACCGTGACAGATTCGGAGAAGACGGCCGCGCGCGGGCGGAGCAGCACCGACAGCAAGTGGCATGCAGAGCCGGAGGTCGAGAGCGATGCGGAGGAGCGCGTTTAGGAGCTAGGATGCGCGGAGGACTCATCTGTACATTGTATTATTAGGCAGCAATCGTGATTTCCAACTGGCTTCCAGCAAGGAAAGTCGGGGTACCACATGCTCACAAAGGAATGGCGAGGAATACAAGGATCCGAGTCGCTGAATCTGCGAAGTTCATTCATTCTAGGCTGGTGGTTGTTCGAACAACTCTTTGAGTAATTGCAAACCTAGCGAATGTCCCCGTCAACCCAATTTATTGGCAAAAAAGTTCAGAACAAGAGGCCGGGGAAGTTCGCCGGATACCCACGCTCTACGAGTTCGGCTTTTGTAAGTTGCACCCAGACCCATTTCCCCTTCTTCAGCTTCATTTGTCCAAGCTGCATCATCAGCTCCCTTTCATTTGGCGCCCGCATCACCAGCCCATCGCCCACGAATTGCTGAAGTCGGCTGACCCACTTGGTGTGGTCAACCGTCGCGGTATGGGCGCGGAGGAGGATGCCCCCCAGCCCAGGGTCGTTTATCTGGGGGTACAACTCGCACACCATGTTGTCCTCCATTCGGAAGTAAACTTGCAGTATCCTGCGGTAGCCCGGGCGCCCTGCGCGGAGCCCCGTATCCATCATGGTGTCCAGAGCGTCCAGGACTAGTACACCATTGATGAGTTGCGCCTTCAGCTCGGGAAATCGTGCCTTGAGCTCGGCGTGCGTCGTCCATGCACATCCTAGGATAGAATATGCGAGGCTCGGATTTTCTTGGCAGTCAGGGCGGTACTTGAGCGCGACGAATAGGGCACGTCTGTCGTAAGGGAAATTTTCGATTCCGCCTTCAAGGATGAGTGCGGAGGAGACGGTACTGTTAATGGCGCACTCGTGCACCTGCGGACAAGTCAAGAGAAGAAAAAATAGTCATGTCACTACACCTCGATGAAGTCGGTTAACAGCCGTTTGCGAATCTCAAAGGGAGGGAACGAAGGGGAAGAAGGCGCGTTGGCCATGCGGGCTGCGCTCTCTTTGCGCCACTGACAAAATGTTCTTTCATTATAACAATCTCGTGAATCAGCGAATCGATATCTCTGGGTGATGCGCGTACTTGTGCAGCGGCCATGCTTTGGCCTGACATTCCTTGGAGCAGAAAGAAGCTTCCTGGAGAATTTTAAAAGTTCAATGGTCCTCGTTGCAAGTGAATGAGAACCTTTGTACCTTGCAAGCTGAGCACATTGGAAACGGTTTTTTGGGACTCGGGTCCTTGAAACAGTGCGAGCACCCGCTCATCTTGTCGTAGGAGTCGCCTATGGAGGCAGGCGTAAATTTCATTGAAGCGTCACGACTCATGACTGGAGGAGTTCGAGGATAATGGAAGGGAGGAAGAAAAGCAAAAGAATTGAAAGGTCGCGCTTGGTCACATCAGTCACAGCTCAATATCCACACGTGACTGACGCGACGCGAATTGGAGCCCCAACAAGAGCAAAGTGACCATCACCCGTCACTTCTATCTGGTCTGAACAAGACCGAGAGCTGTAAAAAGTCTCCGTATACGAATACAAGAGGCCAGACCACTTTACATACTGGATTATTCTGCCCTACACATATGGTTGATGATGGTTTAGCATAGGAAATACTTAATACATGCTGCATTTCTAGAGTCTATTACAGCCCAGTTGATCCTGAGTTCTTTCTGCCAGCCACCCGCTCCCATTTAAATGCTCAAGGTCTGAGGAGGACTTGCTTCGACTATGGCCGTATCTTGTTAAACTTAATGCGTTGTTCCGTGGGTCTCCAATAAATTACGGCTCGGTGATCACTCCGTCCTCACGCGCCTTTGAGATATTGAATACCGCGAGAACAGCACTGCTTAGTCTGCACGCCATGAAGAGGGCAGTGTCGCAGCGACCTTCCTAGAATTCAAATATCTCAGTTACTTTTTATGTATATATGTACGTCGGGGGTGAGAATACCTAGGCAGATTCTACATGGATGAAACTTAGGAAGCTGACAGGGAGGCGCGTGCTCTCGCTCTTGGGCGCCGACCTGTACATCCACGGGAGGTGCACGCAGTCTCGCCGCGCGGACTCCTCGACTCGGACGTGTCCGATGCCCGGGGCAGGCACCGGCGGGGCACTAATCTCCCACCGCGCGCCGGTGCATAGCCGCTGGGGTGCCGGCGCACACCCTCGCGCACCCAGCCGCAGGTGCCGCCTCGCCGACACACAGACAGAACCAAACGAACGAGAAAACGAAGAAAAAAAAAGAAAGAAAAAAAACCGAAATCATAAGATGACTCACCCTCCCCGTGCAGCCGCCCATCAAACCGCGGTAGGAGGCGCGCGCGTGCAGCGCCGCGATGCCGGTGGCGAATTCTGCGGGGGGTAGGGGTCGATCTCCGTCATAGCGGAGGGAGAAACGGACAGAGGAAAAAACAAAGAAAGAAAGAAGAGACCGGGAGGGAAAAGAACGACGAGGACAAAAAGAGAGCAGAGGAGCGGAGAGGAAGCACGAGGAGGGAGGGAGGGATGAAGGGAGGACGAAAGGAAGGGAAGGGACGCGCGCTGGCGAGCGTCTCCGCCCGGACACGCGCAGCACGTTAGGCCCGCTCGCGGACAGCTGCGCCTCTCCCCGTCTATGCACCCGGACCCGAGCGCGCGGACGCGACGATGCGCTTCAGCGAGGATGGGCCTCGCAGAGGGCATCGTGCGGCCCGCCCGTCGTTTTGGGCGCGCGAATGCGGTGCGCTCGGGGATTGTGGGAGGGACGTGGAGGGAGGAAAGCGAGAGGGGGGAAGGAAAGGCAGGAGGCGAGGACGACACGGAAGGAAGGAGGGGATGGACGGAGGACGGAGGGACGCAGGGGAGGGGAAGGGAAGGGCTTGAAGGAAAGAGGGAGGGAATGCGAAGCAGGACGCGAAGGAGAGAAGAAGGAAAGAAAGGCACACACGTATCCCCAGCGTACCCCCGCCGACGACGAGCACGCTCCGTGCGGCCGCAAGGCACGCCTGCGCGCGCCTGAGCCACGCGATACCCTCGGGTTTCGTCCCGCAGTACTCCTTCTTCTCGTCCTCCTTCTCCCCGTCCTCCGCCTCCTTCTCCACTTCCCGCTCGCACCCGTCGGCGGCACCAGCCCATCCTGCGCTTGATGAGGCCCGTGCGCCCCCCACAGATCCAGCGTAGCAGGTATCCGCGAGCCCAGCGCATATATCGCGTACGCGAACCCTCTAGGAGCACCCCATCGCTCCCTATACCGTGCTCGGGGAAGCCGCGCGAGAGCGTGAGCGAGTGCGCGGTGAGGGCGAGGATGTGGGCGTGCAGGAAGAAGTGTCGTTATGATTGCGGGGAGGAGGCGGGCGGGAGGTTGAAGATGTTCGAGGTGGGGGCGACTGTGTGGGGGTAAGCTACAGTATATGAGATGTGGGAGGAGGGGGCGGACGCACAGGTTTTGTGCTCGTGCCCGGGAATGACCGCGAGCCGCGGGAGGACGTACACGTCTGCACCCACCGCATTACATTAGATTTACTTCAGCCGCGCGAAGTAACAGAGAGATGCGCACGGGTTACGTGCCTGCCACTCGCGTCAGCATGTACTCGAAACCACGAGGAAGGAAGAAGGAAATGGACGCACCAATTCCTATCTACAAGCACGACGCAAGGCACGACGTGCCGCCCATCCGGGAGACCTGCGGCGTGCGCGCCTGCATTAGGGTTCGGTGAACAACTCGGGTGTTAGTAACGTGAGTTATTAACGTGGTGTTAATAACTGTTAATAACTGTTATTTACAACGCGTTCCGAAACACCCTCCAAAAAGTTGTGAATAACTGTGAATAACTGCCTCCCAAAGAGCTAGTTATGGGCCCCATATTGGCCGCGTCCAGGGTGATCAAAATCATCCTACGTCCTCGGGGAACCCCTTCCGAGTTATTTCCACTGCTATGCTACGTCCGGAGCCATCACTCATCAATCTTCGAGCCACAAGAAAATACATACCCGTTGACGAGGATGCAGCTGTTTTCATTTACACGGAACGGGGCCAGGGGCGATGAGTCTGGAGCCTAAGGGAACTTTTTTGGAGTTAGTTACATGCCGGAAGGTTATTAACACAGTTATTTACAGGTTAATAACTGTTATTAACAATTTTGTTACTAACACCTGTGAATAACCGCCTCCGGAGGCTCCCTGTTACTAACAGCTGTTACGAACTCGCTGGGAGTTATTCACCGAACCCTAGCCTGCATAGTACTCCACCACCCCATTCACCTTGTATATACTCCTTGTACGGCATAGCTTGCTGATACGCTCCGTTGGTCTCCAAGAAACCAGGCTTGGTCGACGGTCTCGGGACTTAACATGCTGCTTGGCTCGCGTCCATCACGTGAAGGGATTCAACTTAGATCACATTTGCCTTTGTACTGTTTACAACTGAATTGAGACTATCAACCACCACGAATGAGTTCCAGTGCCCGTGTGTTCCTGGGTTTCACCGAGCATTTGAAAGGGAGCGGATGGCTGCCGGTCCGTTAGTCAACGGAACGTTATACAAGGCAAATCCGAAATACCTCACGGTTCCCGTAGTTTGCCCCAATTGCGGCTCGACGATCACCCCGCCCTCACGCGCCTTTGAGATGTTGAATACCGCGAGAATAGCACTGCACGTCATGAAGAGGGCAGTGTCGGCCAGCAATTTTCCTAGAATTCAAATATGTCAGTTGATTTTTTTTGTATGTACATATGTACGTCGAGGTAGAATACCTGGACAGATTCTACATGGATAAAACTTAGGAAGCTGACTGAGACGTAGCATTTCAATAATCCTCACCGGCGTCCAAAACCGAACGAAACTCTAGTAGGATCTGGCTCGACTGTCTTTGCAGCCGTCGCAATAAACCTACTTGGGTCGAATACCATAGGATTGGCGTAGCGTTCGGGATCGTGTGTCATTTTCCTACCAGTGAAATTGAACTCGTTGATCAGATTGGTTGGTCTAAGGACGAACCAGATATTCGGAATCACTAAGGAGTCCTTCGGGATGAGCATTGGCTTGGAATCTCCACCTCTGTCGTAAATAAAATCCTCGCGCGCCCGATGCGGCACTCCTATCAAGGTCATTTTAGCGATATAACTGAAGCCAAAGCGATGACATTTACCCGTGGGGGCGGCGACGTGCCATCGCAGGACCTCCTTGCACAGAGCATCCACATACGGAAGCTCAGTGCGATCGGACAGCTCAGGGAGTCGGTCGTTGCCGATGACTGCGTCGATCTCTTTCTGTGCAGCCGCTTGAACGTCTGGATAAAGGCACATAGCGAGCAAGAATGCCTCAAGTTGTGTGGCGGTCTGGAATCCTTGATCAAAGGGCATTCACCGGATGAGTGTGTTCACGGTACCGTATCGCTACCTCCTCCTTGGATTGAGGCAGCTGCCCATTTAATCAAGTAATCGTCGTGCCGTTTTTCGTCTAGCAACCTCGAGGCGAAGGATTCCTCGGCAGTACCCAGGGCCTAAAATTTATGAACCTGGAAACTACATTGGCTGCATGAATGATTACCATCTGCTCCTTGACATAATCCAAACCAGCGTCAATCGTGTCGTAAAGCTGTTTGCCCCAAATCTTGGCCGTGGTGTGAAATCCTCCGCCTGGCAGCCACTCAGGCCAATAACGCACTAGGAGAAAGTGAGATCGCCGAGGTTGCGAAGATAGGTGTTGGGACTCACGAGCAGGAATGATGTCTACCCAGAACGCTCCAGGTGTCGTTGTCTTTGCGAAATTGTTCACTGCGGTTTCAAACATCTCTAAGTATGGATCTTGTCCTGGTCCGTCGACTATCTGGTATCCATAGGCTATCCGCAGAGCAAATGCCCCCGTCGTTCTGGGGGAGGATTTGCAAAAACGACAGAGAGAAGACTTCCAAGTACGAACCTTCCAATTTCATTCATCACCCCGTCAGGATTCAAAACGATGTTCTGCAATAATTTGTGTATCTCGGAAGAAATGAGAGGAGCGAGTGGTTTGATTGTCCCATGACTGCCGAAGAGTTGATGGAAAAGTTTGCGCTCCGTTTTTACGCGTTCTCCATATCTCGGAAGAAATTAGGGGAGTAAGTGGTTTGATTGTCGAATAGCTTACTGACAGAGGGAGAGGGTGTTTTTGAAACCAATCAGCTCCCCGCCCATCGGAATCACCGGCCGGTCAGAAAAATTAGCACCCCGGGCCTCCAAAAGATCCTCCGCGACTTCGGAAGAGTTCACGATAACCATGGTCTGTCCGAACACAGTCAGGGACGAGATGTCCCCTGGTGAATTAATGAGCACAAGCGAAGGAGATAGGAGCATAGACGTACCCCAAACATCCCCTAGCTTCGCGAATTGGAGCCATAGGTCTCCGGACGGCACATCTAGGATGTTCCCCACGAACGGAAGTCCTCGCGGGCCGGGTGGCAAAGGTGGCCGCTTGTTTCTAATGCGCAAGTAGTGAACGGTTAAAGCTGTTGCAGCGATTAGAATTGGAGTCCAGCGCTCGTTAAGGAGGGGGGAAATGGACTCGGACGACATGGTTTCTCGTGAACGGTGGCCACCGTCAGCGTGGCGTTCGGGGGCGCTCGCAGATGTTCCGTGACAGCGTGGGTTTACAAATTATGTAGTGGGCCACTAGTGGGCCGATGGGAGCGGAACGACAGAACGCATGTTCGGCAAATGGGCCATGTTGTACAGGGACAATATAAATAGAATGGAGGTGTTGTCACAAGTCACAGCTTGATACATCCACGTGACTGACGCGACCTGACATTCGAACCACAACAAACGCAAAGTGTATTTACGATGCGGCGAGAATCTAAGGAGCCTAAAATTTCGACATTCACTTGTTGAGGCACCAAGTACTTTCCCAAGGTGGAATGGGAAAACCTCGTCAATAGTCGCCACGGATCTGACCTTCACTCCGGCTATGTACCTTGAAGGAGAGCGAGGGCCCGGTCGCCCCTAGGCTTCACGGAACATTCAAACTGCAATGGTTGGCTGCGAGTTTGGAGTGTGCACATGAATAGATCCAATTTAATGTCGGAGCTCCACTAACCTAACGATCCCGGTGGTTTGTCCCACGGGAGGCTCGACAGCAACTCCGTCTTTGTTTAGTTTGGAAATGTTGAATACAGCGAGGATCATGCTGCAGGCCAGGAATACGGATGTGTCGGCAAGTAGCCTTCCTGTGAACTGGTCAAGATATCGGCGAATAAAGCGGAGGAGAAAATCAAAGACCTGGGCAGATCCTGAGGCAAGAGGCCAGTCAGTAGCTGATAAGAGCGAACATCATATTTTATCACCGCCGCCCAAATCCAAAACAAATCCGCGAAGGATCCTGTTCTTCTTTCTTCGTTTCTGTACCGATGAACCGAGTCGGATCGAAAACCAATGGATCGCGGTATTGCTTTGGATCGTGTGTCATGTACCTGGCAATGAAGAATGAGATTGAACCTTCCACAGAGAGCAACCAAACTCACCAGATGTTTTGAATTATCAGAGAATCCTTTGGAATGAAGAGCGGTTGCTTTCCTCCTTCGCGTTCGTAGATGAAATCTTCGCGAGCCCGATGCGGGACACCTGCAGAAGTCAGTAGAAAGCCTGGCAATTAACGATTAACTCGCCTGTAGGTACCGCATTGTGCCAGCGGAGGACTTCCTTACACAGCGCGTTAATGTATGGGAGATTTGGGCGATCTGAAACATCGGGCAGTCGATCGTTCCCAACTACTTTGTCGAGCTCTCTCTGCGCCTCGGCTTGAACGTCAGGATATAGGCTCATCGCGAGGAAAAACGCTGCGAGTTGGGATGAAGTCTGCCACGTTGGTGGTCATCTGCGGATGTGACATCAAACAAAGATTTTCATACCGTGACAGATCCACCCGCTTGGATGTCAGATGCAGCCCATTTAATTAGATGATCTTCGTCGGGTCTTTCGTGCAATAACCTTGATGTGAATGAGTCCTCCGCAGTCCCGGCTGCCTGGTTGGCAAAAGTCAAATAAGGATCACGACACGTTAGTTTAGCGAGTTACCATTTCCTGTTTGACATATTCGAGGGGAACATTGACAGTGTCTTCCAGGTGCTGGGTCCATGCTTTGGCCGTTTTGCGGTAGGCCCCGCCGGGCAACCAAGTGGGCCAATAACGCACTGAACTCGGCCAGTGAGTGTGGTGGAAACCCAAGACTTGGCACGCACAGGGTAGCAACAAATTGGCCAGAAAGGCTTCTGGTTGCGTGGAGCGTGCAAAGATCTCCGCCCGCATGTTGAACATCTCCAGAAATCGGTCGTTATCTCCTGTGAGCTCGTATCCGTATGCAATACGCAGAGCGATTGCGCCGGTCGCTCTGTATAAAGTGTCTCGGCAAAATGCAAACATTATCTTGCCGAATCATACCTCTGTACGCCCTTCAGTGGGCCTTCAGGATTTCGCAGTAGATACTGCAAGAGCTTGCGAATCTCCGATCTGTGCAGCGGCACAAATTGCTCTATTACCTTGGGAGTCCCGAAGAGCTGGTGAAAGAGTTTGCGCTCCTTTCGAATTGATTGGGACGAGGAACGAGTCAGAAATCAATCAAGCGTCTGTTTAGACAAGCTACCTTTCGAACTCGGTCGGAGTACTGGCACCAAGTGAGCACGTTCTGGAAACCGACAAGCCCGCCGCCGGTCTGGATCACCGGGCGGTCTGAAAAATTCGCGCCTTTGCTCTCCAGAAGGTCCTCGGCGACCTGCAGCGAATTAACGATGACCATGGTTCGCCCTAGCACCGTGATGGAGGCAATGTCACCTGCGAAGGGCTGAGAATTAATTTGTGGGATGCGAAGAGAGTGTGTTGGTACCCCACTGTTTCCCCATCTCCGCGAACGTAAGCCAAGGTGAGTGCGCTGGAAGGCCGAGAATGTTCCCTACGAAGGGAAGTCCCCGTGGACCGGGTGGGAGCGGTGGTCGCCGTTTACGGAGAAAGTGTCGTGCGCACAGGACGGCGGCGATTACTGCAGCCACTCGAATAGCATAGAGGGCGTCAGGCGTGGGCATGAGGGAAACAAGTGTGGCGGAGGACTTCAGCTGACCGGCTTTTATGTGAGGCCGTGGACTTCCGTAGACCTTCGCTCTGTCACTGCGTATGACTTCTGACAGATGTGGCTGGTGATACTCTTTTTTTCCCATACGTGTGAGAAGCGTGTGAGCCGTGGCTGCCTGGTCGCAGGAAGAGTGTTTAGTTAATTCGTGGGATGGGGGCTAGAGTAACATTGGCTTGGCCCAGAGCAGCAACTTAGGCCTGCGGGACGAAGCGTCAAATGGTTCCGATGGTGGGTGACTGGGATGAAAAAGCCGTCGGTGCTGGTCGACTCTGCAATTTCAATGTTAAAATAAAATGTCATTTAATGCGGACTCTTCGCAGTTCCGAATCATACTAGACGCTCCGTGCCCAAAACATTTCCCCAGTCTCAATTTGTAGGCTCAAAATTCACAGTCATCACAGGACGGCGGACCAAGAGTCATCATCGGTGACCTGGTATACGGAGCCTATGGAACAGAGTCGACGGTAATCCCAAGAAATAGACTGGACGCCAACTCACTGCCCACTTGACCAATCTGCTTGGCTGCGACAAACGCCTCGGCGCGTGCCCAATAGTCTTCCCCCACGAGTGCGCCGCGCATCCAATCGCATTCGAAGTTCGACACCACCACTACGATAAACCGCGGGTCGGATGCGAGCCGCTCGCACGCGGGGACAACGGAGGGATTCAATACCCGGCTCGAGGCGCAAAATACAAGATACTGCAGGCGGGGGCACGACGCGAGGATCGCGCCCGCCGCGCTGTCTAGGAAGAGTTCGGCCCAGAAGGAAAAGTGCGTGAGATATGGGACGAGTGAGAGCTCCGCCAAAATGGACGCATCGGCATTCCGCTCGTCGAAGATCTCGAGGTGCGTTATGTTGCGGAAGATGCGATGTGCGAAGCGTTCCGGATGGTGCTGGAAGAGGTCGCCTACGGCGAGTGCGAGCCGGCGAAGATGTGGCATGTCCCCGAGTGCCGCGCAGATTTCAGGCTCCTGAGGAGCGATGAAAAGCCGGGTGACACCGGTGCAGGCAGAGAGGATGACGCTCATATCCGCATGCGGCGCATTCCAGAGGTACAAGTAACGGAGGGTTCTGCTCAGGAAACCTGCAGGTTTCTCGTTTAAAACTCGGAGAAGAATGCCAGACGTGAACTGGGGAAGTCCAAGACTGGCTATTGGTGGTTTGTCCGTCATGCAAACTAGGCGATAGAGCAGAGGTTCGACCCTGGAATTGAACGAAAAGCGGTTAGATCGGAGTCGAGAAAAGGACAGCGAAATAGAAGACTTCCCAGTCCTTGACGCGCCAGGCGACCAACATAAGCTTCGGGATGGTTACAGGCCGAGAGAGTCCACATATTTCGAATATCTCCCTCTCCAGGTCGGGAGGGAGGCGAGATTCTGGGGCAAGGTGAGGAGAATGAGAGTTACCGGAGATTGTTTCAGCCATATTTGAGAGAATCTCTGGGGGATTCGAGCTTGGTAGTAGTGGTAGCAGACGAGAATTATGGCTCTGATGAAGTGTAGCGGGCCACGTGGCACATGGCACACGATCACGTGGTTGACGCTTGCGACGCAGCCATGACTCGGAGGAAGGGGGAAGGCAAAAGAAGATTTGCGCAGAACCGCAAACTCGCCGGGAAATAATCAAGAAATGGATCTTGACGATAACGGGAGAGACGGAGGCTGTCACGGTGAGTTCTAAAACTGTGAGCCTGAGGGCGGCCTGGAACCCTCAGGAAAGTAATGTCCAGATGTAATCATAATTCAACGGGTAGAGCGAATACAATAAACCTACGTAATATCCACTTCAATGATTTATTCCGAGGCAAATAACAGATCTAATGTGAGTGGGGATCATACATCGCGACTTCAGATGAATCAGATCAGATGGAACTATTACATAAACTAGGGATTCACAAATTCCTGCGACATGCAACCGCATTCTTTCTTCAGTGGGTCGCCTCTATCCCTTTCTCCTCATCTCCGTCGTTGGCTGCATCTCCCCGCGGTCCTTTTGTCTCGATCCGGATGTTCTTGATGAACATCGCCGTCAGGAGCGCGAGCCCTGCAACAGGCACGCCGAGCACGAACACGATCCGCAGGCTCTGGGTGTAAGCCTGCACGACGCCTGGTATCATCGCTGGCGGCAGGTCCGTGTAGATCGTGGTGGGCGACTGTCGCACTACGGCCGCGGGCGCCTCCGGGGCGAAGCGCAGCAGGTACTTGCCGAGCTCCGATGCGAAGACAGGCTCCGCGACGCCGAGTCCCAGTGTTCCACCGAGGAACTGTCCGAATGAGGCCATGCTTGTAGCTTGTCCAAGTAGCTTGGGCTGGCTTCTGAATTCAACTCTGCGAGACCGTCAGCGGTTGGTGAAAAATTATGAGTGAATGAATGTACTGGATGGAAAGCAAGGAATTCTGCATCCCCATGCCTGTTCCGACGCCGGCGAGGATCTGGAGGAGGAGGAGGAGGAGGAGTGTATTACTGCGGAGGTCCCAATAAGGAACAAGCAGGTGCTGTACCTGGAATCCGATCAGCTTGGCCGACGTTATATTTGTGTTGATGGTGTATAGGAGGCCGGAGCCGACGCCAAGGAAGATGGGGGCGACAGCTAAAAAGGGCCAGCTGGCTGACGGTCAGCACGTTGACAGGTCGGCCTTTGGGGACGCACTAGTATCCGAACTTGCCCACAACTTGTCCGCAGCTTATGACGGTCAACACGACACCGAGCATGAACGGGAGGAGATCGATGCCGGACGAGGTAGCGCTGCTGTGTCGCACCGCCTGGTAGAAGATGGGAATATACTGTGGTAGAAGGCGTCGTCAGGTATGAAATCGAGCATAGGTAACGGCCAACTCACATAGGAGAATAGGAGGAGAGAGAAACGGGTGAGGAAACAATAGACAATTATGGCATATCTAGCGCGATGGAGTATCAGTCTATGGACGGGGTTAGTAAGGAGTCCCCTACATTGACTGCGACTTGAAAATTGAGGTTGGCGTCATTGCCCGATCGCCAAGGAATATTTCCCAAGAGATGAACGCGCCCGCGAGGACACCGGAGAAAACAAAGGACTGACAAAAATAAGACCCTAAAACATGAAGTTCGTGCACTGTATATAACTCACGATGATTACGGCTTTGTCATTCCAGAGTTTGGTGTTCCCGCCCCACTGCAAGGCAAGCACGATGCATGTCACTGCACCCGCGACCAAAATCGCACCTTTATCGAACGAGGAACGAGTTAGAAACGATAAAGCGTTTGTCAAGAGAGAATAAATCGCACCAACGAAATCCAGTCTCCAGACCTGTCCGATTATATCCCTCCGTGAACGCTTAGTTGGGTCCGATCCCAGTGGCGGCGTGGCCTTGAGTAGGAAGAGGACTGCAGTCAAGGAGACTCCTCCAACCGGGAGGTTGATAAAAAAGCACCATCGCCAGGTGACCTGTGCTGTGTTCAGAATTGTTCGTCCAAAACAGCGAAGAAGGATCGTACATGGTCAGTGAATGCGCCACCTATGAGGTTGATTGGAACGAGGAACGAGTTAGAAATCAATCAAACGTCTGTTTAGAGAGACTACCAATGAGGGGCCCAATGATTGACGAAATTCCGAAGACCGCACCGAAGAACCCATACAACCTTGGACGATCTTCAAGGCGTGTTATTTGAGATACAACCTGTAGCATCGCAACAACTTGGGGTACCATTGGTAATCGTTAAGTCAGGAATAGTAACCCAGACTCACATATCCCTGCGGCTCCAATACCGGATACGATCCGCCCTGCTATTAGCTGGTCGACGTTTTGGGCCACTCCGCAGACCAAGGACCCGGCTTCGAAGATGATAATTGCAGCGACCAGAATCCACTTTGCCGGGAATATTCGCACAAGTTGACCGTAAAACAGAAGGAAAACAGCTGTCATAGCGAGGTGAATGAACATATCACGAGTGGAGACTCCGAACCTACTTTGTGCAAGCGTGAAGGAAGTCGCGACCCAACCTTGCAGGGTAAAAGCTTGGAAATCCTAGAAGAACGTCAATAAAATATTCTCAATGCGATCCCGGCGGTAATCGCACAGATGCAATGCGAGGGAGTGCAGTTGCTGAGGCCCAACAGGGTGAGGGAAGCTCGTAGAACATTGGCTTAACGCATACCTAAGATCGTTTGATCCAGCGCAATGAGTAGAAGTGATAGCAGCCTTCCAAGAGCTAGGTCAGATCGAGGATGGCGAATGGCAAATGAACACACACATTGCCGAGAATACAACAGCCAGCCGTCTCCCCGTCAGAACGGTGCTCTCAGTGGTGACCACGGCCTCCGCATTGTCCCCCTTCTCCCGAGCTTCTGGTTGGGGCGCAGTCTCGCTGGTCTGGTCGCTGGATTCAACAGGGTCCAAATCGCTTGCCATGGGGATCAGGGCAGACTCTGGAAAGGCTAAGGTCGGTCCACAGGGTGTCAATATAGGTGGAGAGACAGCAGACGGACACGCAATACAGCGGTGGTGGGTGCATTCGGAGGGCTGCCACAGTCTTACGACATGCCGATTGCGGAGCGCCTGAGAAGGATGCTAATGTTAGGTCGGGATTGGGTCGGAACATAATATATTCTCTTGAGTTCCCAAGGAGTTTCAGATCTTTGCCTGCATAAAAACGCTTTTCATCGAGTGAGAGCGTCATGAAGCGGATGCTGAACTAGTTTTCATACTCCACTGAGGGGATTGATCGACAAAAGCTGTGCAATCGGCTTTCTCGGTGGTGGAAGTAAGGCGGAAGCACGTTTGACACAGCGTAGGAATTTGTGTACCGAACGACAGTCCTGATTGGCAAGGTCGTGGACAAGTTGCAAAAATCTTGCAAAGACAATACGTAGATGCTGTTTGTAGCCGTCGCTAAGCTCCAGCACGTAAGTAAGAACTCTCCCAAAAATCACGTTAATTTGGGCACCTTGTACCC
Source organism: Mycena latifolia (assembly GCA_029289555.1). Lineage (NCBI taxonomy): Eukaryota > Fungi > Basidiomycota > Agaricomycetes > Agaricales > Mycenaceae > Mycena > Mycena latifolia. Next base: position 179,486 of record JARJLE010000102.1, on the reverse strand, counting down.
AACGTTTATGAAACATAATAGTGGAGCATAGGTGCGAACGATTCACAAAAGAATTGCGGGAGTTCAGCGGACGAACAGGGTTTAGCAGAAAGCAAACCACCCGGGATCAAACGAGTGGAGACGACTTGATCGGATGAATCCCTATGGTCTCTATTTTACTCGACGGAAGCGTATGACGTGGCCGAAGATAAACATCCGGGCGGCGAAGCGGGGTAGAGTCGGTATTCATTTGGCGGGAGGGGATTCTTATCAATTTCGGGGATTCTGGTGGAGCGATGGACTGCCATTGCGCAAGGATCATAACGGAGGCCCGGCGTCTCGATGATATTAGACTTGCATCTCGGCGGATGAGCCAAAATCCATCCATTTTCAGCATTCATTACTGAAAAAAGGGTCATCATGTATTCTCCTCGATGGCTTGGTATGCGGAACCTGCGGAACGGAGTTGAGAATGATTCCAAGAGGTGGAACGGCGACTCACTAGCTATTTCCCCCGCCCGCTTGGCTGCGACGAACGCCTCGGCGCGCGCCCAGTAATCGTGTCCCGTAAGCGCGCCGCGCATCCAGTCACGTTCGAAATCTAGCAGAACTACGACTACGAAGCGAGAGTCAGAGGCGAGCCGGTCGCATGCCGGAGCAACCGGCGTATTCACGACTGGGCTCGAAGAGAGAAACGCGAGATACTGTAGGCGCGGGCATGCTGTGAGGATGGCGCCGGCCCTGCCGTCCAAGAAGACTTTGGACCAGAAGGAAAGGTGAGTGAGACGTGGGACGAGCGTAAGCTCCTGCCACATGGAAGCGGATAAAAGCTGCTCGTCGTCGAAGACTTCGAGGTGTGTTATGTTGTGGAAGAGGTGGTATGCGAAGCCTTCGTGGTATCTCGTGAAGAGATCGCTAATGTCGACGGCGAGCCGGAGAAGGGTCCGAGAATACATGTCTCCAAGCGCGGAGCAGAATTGTGCCTCCCCGGGGACAATGAAGAGGCTAGTGACGCCCTTGCAGGCAGGAAGTATGGCATTTATATTCGCCCTGTGTCGCGTTCTGGGAATGCCATGCTCTCCATCCTCAGGTGGAGTCCAGAGGTATAGGTGACGCATAGAATTTCCGACGAGACTCATCGGTCTCTCGTTGACGAGGCGAAAAAGGACATCAGACGTGAAATGGGGGAGCCCCAGATTATCAAGCGGTGGTGTGTGTGCCATGCAGATAATGCGATAAAGCAGAGGTTCGACCCTGTAATTCCATATACCCATATTAGACTTGACAATAGAAACGATGGGGTGACATTGGTGACTTCCCAGTTCTTGACGCGCCAGGCAACCAGCATAAGAGTCGGGACGATTACAGGCCGAGAGAGCGCGCAGGTTTCGAATATTTCTCTCTCTAGATCGGTCGGGAGCCGAGGTTCTTCTGTGAGATGATAAGCAGAGGTCATAGTTGAGGCTAGGGCAAGGTTCAGCCAGACAAAACTTAGGTCGTGGTGGCTCTGGTCAGCTGCTGACTGAGCCACGTGGCATCAGAGACGCGATCACATGATTCGACGCGACAGTCTCGGAGTCGCTCCAATTCTCGCAGTGGCATGACCCTTGGTTCTTTTACGCAATTTCTTCACGATCCTAACCAACCTGCCACGTGTGCAACGCACCTTGTTGGCTGCGTAGTTGTTATCTACATTCTCCAGCAAGGAATGCCGAGCCCGAAAACCTAAACTATCGCGAAGCACCGTTCCTTCCTCAATTTAGCTGTTTCCTTCATAGCCGCCCCTCGAATCTCGCAAGACGTCTCGATGCTCATGGCAGATTTAGACAGGTGCAGGTGTCCGGTTTCTCAAGCTGGAACCGAGCAACTGTGCAATATTGGCTTATCCTGGACGGACTACTATGTCTGCATTCCCACGGTTACCCTAATGTTCCCCCTATTTATCGTCCCGGCCAATATATTCCGGGAGGCCAATAAAACGCGCATCGCGAAGGGCGATAATAAAAACTGGCCAACATCTATTTCCGACATTGTTCCATTTGGCTTCGACGCGCTCGTCGACGCAACAGGCCAGTGGGCTGTTATTCTCCCGAACCCAACAGCCTTCATGCCTTTGGCAGGTGCACTGGAAGTGTGCGGCCGCCCGCTCTTTACGGCGATTACCAGCGCTCCCACATTCGTGGATCGCCTCATAGCGTCATTCCGCAATACCTGTGCGAGGGCGCGCCGTGCTCGCCGCCGGGACAAAATACCCATCTCCCACCTCTTCGTCATCGCAGTCCTCCTGTTCCGCATGATGTCTGAACGGACCTCACAGAAGAACAGCATCATGATCTGGGTTAGTGGGCGCGAGGTCGAGCTATACCACATCCTTTCTGACGCCGTCACCATCTATCGCGATCCAGTGCTCTCGCCCATGCGGTCCCAGATGGACAGGGACGATAGGACCTGACCGTCAACTTCTTCCACGCTTTCGCGTTCCACTTCTCCGAAGACGTAGAGCGGCCGACGAATCTCCACCCGGACCTCGCGCCGGCACCGGCGACACCGGGCGTGCAGGAAACATTATTCTCCCTGGGCGCCACGCCGAGCAGACGGAACCACGCATGCTACGCGGGCGTATGCAGGCGCTTATTCCAGGAGGTCGGACACGCGTTCCAAAAATGCGGTCGCTGCAAGCATGTTGGGTACTGTAGCAGAGAATGCCAGGTAGTGACGCCGAGTTTCCACACAGGTTTGTCTGCAAGCAGCTAGAAGATTGAGAGCAGGGAGGCTTTTTTGCGGAATTTCAATCATGCTGAAGGAGACAATGTGATAGCCCCGTTGACAGCTTGGTGTAAGACCCGAGCGGACCAGCAGGAGCTTAAGGATCTCGACGCGCATCTCGCGAAATCGGTGAGTGGATTGAGAGAGTTACAGACGAGGATACACAGGGAGAGGAACTTCCGGAAAACTAATCAATTGGATGATGATTCGTGCACAGTCGGTATTTAACTCTACGGTGCTGAGGAAGACGTATAATTACTCGGAGTATTTACTGGTGTCTGACAGCAGCGCGGCCAGCGGCCACACCGTCGGCCAGGGGGTGTCCGTAGGTCTGCCGCCAGTGCCAAATCGGTAAGTCGAGCCCCAGGACGCCTGGTACGCTACAACACCGTTCTCGCAGTTGGGCAAGAACACCGGCTCCTCTGGATCTAGTTCGGCGCTGGGGTCGAGCTCGAGCTCATTGTCCGTGATATACGGCTGGGCGATCATGTGGCACAGCTCGAGGAGATCTTGCGCCTGGTGCACTTCCTCCCAGAGGAAAAGCAGGCTCTTCACGAGCCTTTCCTCAGTGGACCCGTCATCGTCGGAGGTTCCACAACAGCGAGTCGCATGGCATCGAAGTCGATACGATCTAAGCAGGATTCAGGGCACGCGTCGTGCGCCAGCGGCCGGTCCAGGAGGTTGGCGCCGAACACAAAGCGCGATGTCCAGGGCTTCTTTCTTAGCCCGGCCAAGGTTGCTGACGTCCGCTTCAATCGACTGATAAATTGCACTCCACGTTGGATCGAAGGACCGGTTCGCATTTCCTCTTGCGCAGCATGGCGGCGTGCATCTGCGTGGAAAGACAGTGCCGAAGAAGCGTGCTGAGGAAGGCGTGCCTTGGGGTCGGTGGGAGAAAGCGCGGCGCACAGAACGGGGTTGTTTTTCTGCTCTTCCCAGACGGTGGTCTTATCGGCGTTGAGGCGCTTGGTGACGGTGACGCGTTGGCCCCTGTTGGGGAAGTCAAGAACCATACCACAAACAGAGAGGAGCTCCATAAAGCCGACATCCAGATCTGGAACTGGGTGCGCAGCGTCTCCGAAGGAAGCGTTGCCGGTGAACAGCGCATACTGCGAGCATTCAATAACTTCCTCCACCTAAGTCGGGATGAGTTAACGGAGGTATAGGATCCAAAATTGACGCACATACCGTCCGGCAGAGGGCTCGAACGCAGCCAGGACAGACCCGAAATGCAAAGAGATGCCCCCACGCGTGCATAGGAAATTTCAGCGCACTGCGGGTCTTGTAGATGCGCATGCCGAGCAGGATAACGTATTCGCCTGCCCCATCCGCGGGGCGGAGAACATCCTCGATCGCAGCGCGGGAGGTGGGGTGTCGGACACGATTAAGGCAGTGCTTGAACTTCCTCACCGTCGTCAGATCGTGGTCCGGGTCTGTGAGGAAGGACACGACGTCGGCGTAGTTGAGCGCCACGAGCATCAGCGCCGGGTCGGTGTAGATAGCCCGGCAGATGTACGCCCAGACGACACGCTTGCGCTCCTCGTAGTAGCGGGACGTAGTCGAGGAGTGTTACCGCGGTCAGGTTCTGAACTGCTGGTGAACTTGGACCGGACCTGAACCGGACCAAAAGTCCGGTTCAGTGGCTGTGAGGTTCACCGAACCGGAGCGAAGGTGCAGTTCAAGGTTCAAAATTTTTCAGAATTCTCTGAACCTGGCTGGACCGGTTCGAACCGGTTTGAACCTGCCCAAAAATTGGTCACAAGGACTACAAATTTGGGCCCCAAAATGTCCTAATGTATGTAAATGCTCAATGTGCTGCTCCGATATTTTGTGCAACGTCATTGGGACAGGGCCTGTGGCTATTCGTGATGTTACATTGACTCAGTAGAAGTTATTTGTGGACTTTGCACCCCGAGAAAGCTGAGCATAAAATTTAAAACGAGTTAGCTGGCAACGTTTCGACTTGGTATCGGAATCTTTGACCCATTTAGGAACCTTTGACAGATCAATATTCCATGTTGAACATGAGCCGCTTATGGGCCATGTTGGTGTCTCCGAGTGAGGCAGGGAGCAAGTAGGAGACTTATGAGCTTCCGGGGATGGAACAAAGGCTATTTATAGCAGGGCGTGTGGTGTTAAAATATATCATTCATGTCCGACACCTCTAAGTTCAATTAGCCACTTTCCCCAAGGCAGTCACAGATGTTGCTTCTTACATAATGGCCGCGCTAATTTATCTGTGATGTAAACAGGCAATGTGCGGCCTGCTTCCGAGTTGGATGAAGAGGACATTCAGAGTCTCTGCCAGTCAGTTGTACTTACATTTGTGCCGGTTACAAGCTGTACAAATGATTTTGATCAGAATAAAATCGGTTCAAGGTTTGAACCCGGTCTGAACCTGAACTGGACCCCTGAACCTGCGGTCCGGTTCGGTGGCTGTGAGGTTCAGCGAACCGAACCTGGGGTCCAGTTCAGGGTTTGGAAAATATGGGCATGAACTGGACCTGAACCGGACCGCGGCAACACTATCTAAGTCGAGAGCATGTAGCTCGCATGGTGTCGCCGAATTTGGTCCCAGATGAGCTGGGCCTCGAAATCCAGCAACGCGGCGGCGAGATCTTCAAGGAGCGGTGGCTGGATGTTTGTGTTGCTGTTCATGAGCCTCGGCGTGCTCGTCGCAGTCCAAGGATTCTGTGGGCGTCTCGGACTGCTGTTCACGCACCCATTCGGCGTTCTGAGACTCGAGGAACAAGTCGTATCCGCGGCCCACAAGGCGCGCGAGAAGCGTTTCGAACTCCTCCCGCTGCTTCACGAGATAAGGCCAAAATGCGCGATAGCCAAAATCCTAGAAATTGATGAGCCCTAGCTGTGGCGGCAGGGACGCGAGGCGCACCATGTCATTTCTGGGCGAAGAATCAGTCAACACCGTTCAAAGTCGTAGATAAAACTACGCACCCGAAGAACCGCTCAGTAAACCGTTCGCGCGTTTTGATACACCTGGCGGCCAATGCTGATCAGCAGCTTCCAGGTAGGCATCAGACTCGCTCGTGTTGTACCTATCGAGAAGGCCATACCGGGCACGAATGGCCCGATTCCACTCGCGGACCTGTTTAATGCAGGCGCACGTAGCGATATCGGCAACGCTGCAGTTTGGCGCAGTGTACTGAGCGGAGTCGAGCGCAGCGTGCCAGTTCTTGCAGTTGCCGTAAAGTTTGATTCATTCCTGTAGGTATGCACATGGATGAGCGAGTAGAAGGAGACCGAGAGGATTCGATTTTGCATGCCTCGTTGTGGCGGGTACACCAGCAAAGTCCTTCGACTGCCTGTGCCTTGCAGACGGTGGCATGTGCGTCTACTGTAGTGATGCAGTATTGAGGCATAATGGTTTGGGAGGTCAAGAAGTTTGAGGGGAAAGACAGATGAGCTGGGGGCCTCCTTACAAATGCGCCGCTCCTTTAAAGGTCTACCATCGAGGCCCAAGCGCAACGGTAACCAACTCGTTACTCCAAGAATCAAAGCGCACGGACAAAGCGAGGCAGGTGGTCCTAGTGGCCTTAACATTGTGCATTCTCGGATGACGCGGAAGAATTATGAAACGAGTCAAAGCGCAGCTAGCCCGGTGAAGGTCAATGCCCGTGCGCTGGTGGCCGTCAAAGCGAGAGTGGCGTAGTCACGTGTACAATCGCGTTCGGGCTAGAGGCCAAACACAACCAAGCCCAGTCTCATACGAAGGGGAAATTCAAAGAGGGAGACCGTGGTAGAGGGTACAGAATAAAGTGAATGCATAAATCTCTCGCAGCACCCTGAAAATTATTTGAAGTAGCTGACAACAAGCGCTTTGGACGTGGGATATGTGAACGCCCCGCTATATGGTGAGAGGCGGACGAGACCAATGACATCCGTGAGATCTGTTCTGATGACCACGTCAGGCCTCTCTGATGAGACGATCCGCTGAGTACCGAACAGCGCATGACCAGAGTAGGTGAACGATGGGACGGATAGCTTGGGTGCAATGGGAGCACAGCTCCGGCGGTGAAAGGTGACCTGGGCCCTCGAAGCGCTCGGTATGCGGAGATGATACCCGTAGAGAAGCGCAAGAGCATGGCTGCCGCCTGTGTCGACGTAGGAATACGGCAGATAGAGCCATACGCGGTACGAGCCGCGTTCGAGCGGGCTCTCATGAGCCGCCAGAGCAGCACCGTAGTCATTAATGCGCCCGACTCCCATGGTCAGGGAAACCGAGACAACTTTTGGGAGCATTTCACCAGGGATCGCATCGGCCGTTTGGAACTCATTCGGCGGCGTCCAGTGGTTCGAGAGTGAAGTGAAAGCAGCGACACCGATCTCCTGAGAGCCGGACGGGGAAGTAAGAGTGAAGATGAAGTGCCCTGGTACAAGGTCCACGGAGCACACAGATTCCTGTGGGCATGCATTAGGCATCAATGCTAAATAGAGTATAGTAGTTGCGTACGGAGAAAAAGGTAATCATACAGCATGCCTGTGCGCGCCAGTCGACAACAATGAACACCTGCCTCCACAAACTCATGTGGAACATCCGTATGATCGCGAACTCGCCGCATATCTTGGGACATGCAAAAGTGGTCCAGAAGGTTTCTGGACACTCCACCGTCAAGATTGAGTCGGAAAGCCCCGTTGCGAAGGTCAAGGTGACGACCTCCAAAAAGCTGTCAAATGAACACACAAACCCACAGGTCAAACACTGGTGCGGGAAAATTCAGACTACATACTTTCTGGATTTCGCGGAAGGCTCCCGGCTTGTGATAGATAGAAGGATGTTCGCTCGCTGGCCGTCGGCAACCACTTCCGCAGCGAACAAACCGACGGTAGGGTGCGGAATACTGGTGCGATGGGCCCACACCAATGTGTTTGCATCAACACTCCAGCATTCAAGGCCGCGAGAATTGTTGTAGAGGACGTAGTTCCCTCCTCTTAACAGTTGTGCGTGGACTACATTTTGGTATGTACCAGCAGCACCTGCCGAATCCAATACAAAATGAGGGGATACTTGAGCGGTGTGGATAGGCTGTTTTTCTTTGCGACGGGATATCGGCTCCAGAAATTTGTTAAAGATGCGGCCGAGAAATTTGTGTTTTTTCGGCCCGGGGACTGTGGGCGACCAAGCTTCTGGTCCCTCACACAAGCGCTTCACCGTGGCGACCAGGTCCTCAGTGTGCAATCCCTCGAGTTCCAAAATCAATAGACGGTCGATGAATCCTCTGCGCAGTAGATCTTTCACCAGAAACACCCAGAGCGCGGGTGTAAGCGAAAGATGGTGAAGATATCTATTGGTCTGCGGCACATCGGTGATCGACGAAATTCGAAGTGGGTGCTCTCACCTGGCCAAGTTGAAAGACAGTGGATATTCCGCAGAATTGTAGAATGTGTAGGAGCACGTCTGCAGGCAAATCGAGAAACCGCATCGTGGAGATAGACGAAGAGACGATAGACACGTGACAGGCGCCGGCGCGTCAAGATTGGATACAGGAACAAATACACAGCCCGAATCAACTTGAACCCGCGTCGCGTCACAAGAGATAAGCAACTCACAGCATACCACCATGTCGGTTTGTACAAACTGCGGCCATTGCTGCTCGGGGGGGGGGGCTTGGGCTGTCGTCCTCTGCCTCGCACTCTGCTCAAGCACCCGACGGTCATCGCCCCCATCTCGCTCGCGTCGCCCTCGTCAGAATAAAATCTCAAATCATTGGATACCAGACCATCGAGTGGCTCGAGGAGGAATGGAAAGAGTTGGAGGGGAGACTCTCTCTGGTGGTATGCCCCGTCCTGACACTTTCCATCGAAATCACATCTCGCATTTTCGTGCATTGCCTTCCGATGCACGCACGAGTGGGCCCCTCATCTCCCGAGGCATCGCTCATCCTCGCGCAAATTCGTCGCCGTTGAAGGGAGGTCGCGTTATCCACCTGCGAACTGTGGAGCTCGGTCTACATACATCCGTACATCTACCCTTCTCACATTGGTTCCAAAGAGCTGGCAATGATATTGATGGAGTCCATGCATTGGTTCAAACGTGGCTGTCGCGCGCAAAAGGGCACCTCATTTCATTTGGGCTCAGTCATGAGTCCGGGGTCAATCCGGAAGCATTTGTCTCCCTTATTCCGTCGTTCGCCGGACAGCTTCAACGCTTGGACTTGCATCTTGCGTCGGAACAGCTCCGCCGACTTCGCCGACTTCTTACCATCTTATTCTTCAGCACTCTGCAACCACTCATTCATCGGACGAGTTGCGGGAATTTTTGAAAAACCCTGATTCCTTTCGCGAGCTTCGTCTGCTTGGGAGTAATTCCTCAATCAACTTTTCCCTCCCGTTGTTAACGCACCTAGAGATGAAGCAGGATATCTCGAAAGAGACCTTAGCCGTGTTGGCGAATTTTCCGGTTCTTTCGCACTTCAAATTTTTACTCGTATAAGGGGATTCGCACCTGATCACCGACAAATCGATACCAACCACATTGCCACACCTTTCATCCCTCGCCCTCTCTCTATCCTCCAATTGCGCTACCCTTCATCTTCTCACACTTCCCAAACTCCGCAAACTTGAGCTTCTCGGGTTTTATGACAAAGAGACAATCCTTCCGTTTCTTTCCCGTTCCTCCTGCACCATCGACCATCTCGCTATTTCTTTCGCGCAATTCGACAGCATTTCCGTCAGGTAATACGAAGAAGGCTCACGGGTCTCCTGGCTCAAAGCCTTTCCCGCCGTCGTAGTCCTCGAAATCACGGCGTGCCCCGATGTGAATTCCTTGGCCCGGCTTCTGCTCGATGAGTCGCCCTATTCGAATTCGGCGGTGGTGCTTGAACTCCAGGAACTCACAATCCGCACCGGTCTCGGAAACAAGGATATGGATTATGAAAACATCATCTACATACTCCGTTGGAGGACTTGTTTCCAGTTCGCCAAATTGCGGAAATTTGACCTGTATATGGAGCTCGCAGGCTTGTATTGGTATGCCGGGCACCGCTGGTGGCCAGGAGATCTCGCTGCTAGAGAGATTAAAAGAACATTTCATCGTGGCCGGTCTTGATTTCGTCGTCACATTCCAAGGCAGTTTGGACGATGACGATATCGATGACGGCCCCTGGCCTTTCGGGCTGATACTCAAGGGTGTGTCCTTCCTTCCAATGGGTTTACCGCCGGCTGTGCTGGGCTGTTATCTGCCATGTTATCTGCCACTGGGCTAATTGTGGTAGATTTACCTCTCCTAAAATCTCCAAAATATTCGGGGGACAGTCTGAAGCACATATGATGTATCCTGTGTGCACAGATGATATTTCCGATACTCAGAACTGTCGAAATTGCGAGTCGGCAGGTAACATTGTGACATGTTATCTACCCTGTCACATCAGTCACGACCGGGAACATCCCGAACCTACTTGCATTCTCCTCCGTTCTGCCTCGTTTTGCCCTGCCCTAGAGTATTGACCCCTCCCAGAGTTAGAGATGGGGTAATTTGGCATCCCCAAGAAATTCCCAATTTTTTTTACCACTCTGCAGGCCCTCATAGGCTTCAATCCCGTTGGCACAATAATTGCCCCAGATCTCAACTGAATCTGGGACACTGGTTCCTGTTACTTCCCAGTGGTTACATGTACTGTCAGACCTTATTTCTCTTACCAAGTTCAGATTATTTCTGCCATAGAATAGCTAGATCTAAGTGTTCTTTGGGCTATAAATACCTTACATTCGCCTCTGAGTTACCGTGGGGGCGCGAAGCGCGCAGAGAAAAAATGATTCCAGCACATTTGGACCCATACAGAATAGGTAAGACTGAATGCCTTTGAAATCCCTCTGAATCCTCTCTGTCGGTGCGATTTTTGCGATTTTTCCTTTCTGGGATACCCAGTAAAGTGGGGGGAAAACCTTCCAATGACCCATACACCACTGATTTCCTTGACAGACGCTGCTCCAACTTTCCCGTAATTCGCCGTGCCTTCCGCCTTCATCAAGTATCCCCTTTCTTTATGATGTCGTTCGATTTTATCGATTTGCCTGGTTCAGACGTGCTCCACGCATGCCTCAATATGGGGATATTTCCCTTCGGTGTTTAAATGCAGTTGTTCTCAGTGCAAGTAACCCCTTGTGCTAAAGTGTCATGGGTGGGTACAAAGTAAAAGGACTCTAGACTCGGCTCGCAGGGTTCGGTCCGTTGTCCCATGACGGGAATCCATCATTCAAGGATTGAATCTATTTCAAGGATATTCTTGCAGTGGATCGTTATCTGACACGTGGCTCACTGGCGCTTGTCCAGAGCCACTACGAGCCCATCCTCGTCTGTGAGAGCCGCCTCGACCAGTTTCCAAGCACGTTCAAATCGAGCATCGTGCATGTGGCTGAGGACAGATCCTTTGGCTTCCGCGGTGAAAACTTACCCCAGAACTGCTATCCTAGCAAGGTTCACAGGTAACAGTGACAAGTCTAGTGGCGCGCCTGCACACAGTGGGGTTCAGAACTGAACTAATCTGCGGGAGATGCTCGTTCGAATCGAGCCAGGGCTCTGTCGCATAAGGTGTCTTGTTTCCGCGGTGTGAGAAATTTATCCCAGAACTGCTATCCTAATGAGGTTCGCGGGTTAGAGAGGAAGACTCAGTGGCAAATGGTTTCCGCGCCTGCACACAATAGAAGTCGGGACTAGACTATTCTGCAGGAGACGCCCGTTCCAATCGGGCCTGGGCCATAGTGTTGAAAGCTTTTGTTCTCCGCTTCGCGGTAAGAAAGTTATTTGAATGCGATTCCAACGACGAGAGAAAGCGCCCTACAGGGGCGGAGGGTCTGCTGCTGCTGATAAAACCTCGTCTCCCTTAGTCAGACTCCACACAGTTTCAGTCGATAAAACTATGAAATGGAGATAATACCTAGGAGCACCGGCAATACAGTGTGCGTCGCGCGCTGAAATATTCTACGGAGCAGCTGTTCGTTCGAATCGAGCCTGGGTCATAGGCCGTTCAATTCTCAATTTTTCCTCGCGGTAAGCTACTTTCTTCAGTTGGGGAAGTTGGAATTCGATGTCATGGCGCCTGTTAAAGTTTTCAGTTGAGAATTCAACGTAGGTAAGAAATTCATCGTTCACAGCCAGACCGAGCAAGGCAGGACTCCGTGAGTAAATGCCAACCTCCTGTCAGATGTGTACCATTACTAGAATAGGGATATTTCTCATGCCACGTAGCTTACGACACTTCTAAGCTTGAGCCTGCGCTATGGATCCGCCTCCTCAATTCACAGCAGAACCTCGACTCCCTCCCGATCTCGAGAGGGAAATATTCGAAATCTGCGCTCTCTCTCGACCTGTAATCATCCCCAGGCTCGTGCTGGTTGCCTGGCGCGTTAAAAACTGGTAAGTTTTAAATGTCGCGCTTCAAGTTGTCAGCCAAGTCTAGCCTCTTTTTCGATTATTTCAGGGTCGAACCTCTGCTCTATCGGATTGTTTGTGCCTCGGACACGCTGCCGGCTGTTGACAGTCTCCCCCAGTTCAGCTCCCACGTCTTGCTCCGCGCACTTGAGGATAAGCCCGCGGATTTCCTTGCCAAATCTGTGCGGTACTTGTACCTCCGGCCTCCGTATGGCGAGGACGGGCTACACGGCAGACAGCAGTACGGGGCGAACATGGAGGTCGTCCTTCCTGCATGTACTGGTGTCACCACCCTCCTCATCGGCCCCCAAGCAACTGAATTCTGCCGCTCGCTCGGGAACATGTCCTGCCTCCGCCGGCTTACAGTAATGATTGGCTACCTCTTCAAGCAATACCCTGAAGGCTTCGCGCACCCTCTGTTCCGCAACATCTCGCATCTCGAGGTGTTCAATGAGCGGAGCGCCCATGCGTGGGAGGAGCTCGCCCTTGTCCCGAATCTCACGCACTTTGCGTTCTGGAACGACGAGTTCCTGGGCAGGACGGCAGTCACCATCCTTGCAGCGTGCCCGCGTCTGCAGTATCTCGTGTTTGCCTCGCACCCGATGTTCATTCCGCCCGCTGCGCAGGCGTGCGCGCGGCTCGCGGCCAGTGACCCGCGGTTCGTCGTGGTCGAGGTGGTCAACTCCGAGCGCGACTGGATGCGCGGGGCGCTTTGCGGCAAAAATTTTTGGGCGCGCGCGGAAGCCTTTGTGGCAGCGAAGCGGGCTGGGGAGCTGGACAGTGAGTCCTATCGAGTTTACTAGTATCTCCTCCATTTACGGTCAGCTTTGCCCATAGGCGCTGAATACCAGGTTGCCGCTGATGCGCATGCCCTTTCGTCTACCTGGTCATGATGAACCTGAACCCGAATGATTGAGAGTTGCAGGTGCACAACAGAGGTGGCAAAGAGGCATTTGCCGCCCGCATTCATTTTTTTTTCGGTTCTGTCGCAGACATATTTTTTCCAGAGTGCCTCGACGGAATATAACATGCTTGGGGCTTTCTTTTAGCAATATTCTGAAAGACGGAACAGTGCCGCCCTTCAGACTCAGCGCCGAAGAATCAACATGATAAACCATGAACTCGGCGAGACTTATTGTGAACGAAGCGCCCACCCATGCCATGCCCTCCCATATTCGGTCTCAGGCAGTCGGCAAGCGAGAAACCTAAATTCGCTATCCATTGAGTGTCGAAGCAAATGCGAGGTGCGCACACGCGCGCATGTGTACGTTCGTCGTCTATTATAACAGGTTACATACATCTGGCGCCAATGTGGGAAAGCCACGGCGAACGAGTGTGCGGCGGAGCCCTCCCACACGCGAGGGACCACGTTGGATACTATCACGAACGAACCTGAAACCCAAAGAGAAAGGGCGCATCACTGCACGGAGGGCACATCACTGCGCATGGAAGTGGTCTTGGCCCTGCGAAAGCGGCGAGGAATAATTAGTCGTCGTCGGGTGAGGTGGTAAGGAAGGGAAGACACACGGTGGTGTGCGCGGGCGGGACGGGGGAGAGCTGCTGGGACAGGCAGGGTCAATATAAAGACGCGAACAGGAGCGGACGGGCGCACCGGGGCGGCGTCGTACCCGGTGGGTGGGCTGTAGATGCCCGGTGGTGCGCCGGGGGGAGGAGGGTACGCGGCGTCTGGGGGTCCGGGAGGAGGCGCGTACATGGCTCCGGGCGGACCAGGGGGCTGCATTAATGTCATCGAACGATCAGTTCGGACCCACAAGGACACACGGGGGCACTCACGGGCGGGTAGGCGGCGTAGGGCGGTTGCTGGGGGTTCGTACTGATGTCCGTCATGGGCGACGTCTGCGGCAACGGGAGGTCAGAGATGTCTCACTCGCGCGAAGGTAGAAATGTGCGCACGCCGACAATGCCCTTCTCAGCGTCCGTGGCCCCAAAGCCGGGGCCGTATGCGGGGGGCGCATACGCCTGGCCGTAGTTCTGCTGCTGGGGATAGTTTTGCGGGTAACCCTGGGGCGGGGGGTACTGCCCCTGCCCCTGCTGTAGCGGCGGGAGCGTGTACCCGTTGTACCCGCCGGGGCCCTGGCCGGCGTAGTTAGGCGCCGGTGCTTGAGGCGTCGCGACGGGGATGATGGTTGCCGCGACCGCAGTACGCCGGTTCTGGCGGATGCGCGCGATGCGGCAGGCGAGCAGGAGGAGGAAGACGACGATGCAGACTGGTGGGATGTGTGAGTCCGTGAAGAGAAAGTAGAAAAATGAGGGCGTCCGAAAGGAAGGACCGCGTGCGCGTTAAATGAGGGGAAAATGGGGGGGCAAAAAACGGGGGGGAAATAGCACGTACCGACGATAATGATGATTCGCGTCGAGTCCGAGAGCCCACTGTGCACGACGACAATGTACGCCGATGCTTCTGGCGTGAAGCTAGCGAGGGCCAGGAAAACGAGTGCGTTCAGAAAGAAGGTCATGTCCGATAAGGTCGTTGGATGGGGCCGATGAGCGGATAAGGTCGTTCGACTCGCGCACGGGGGACGAGGCCCGGTGGAGGTTGTGATGGGAGGAAGAGGAAGAGTTTGTGTGGCCACTGACTCAGAAAATTTGGGACGCCCGCGTAACACGGTGTTCCTCGGCTTTGATGCAATTTTGATGGTGCCTTGCGCTTGTCTTGGATTCTTGGGCGCTAATTCATCGGATGACAGAGAGAGGCAATGTCATGAATCCTAGTTAGCTGACGGACGGGTGAAAGTTGAACGTAAAAATGAGCTGCAATTGCAGCTCAATGGCGCTGCGAGTCGAGGAGGTTTTCCGATAAGAGCGCGCGAATCTTTTCAACCATCATTCCGCTGCCAAGAGGACCTTGGCGGTGGCGATGAGGCCGAGAAGGAAGATCGACGGGGCCAAGAAAGAAAAACAACACCCCTATGTCTTGCAGAGACCGTCTCAGAAAAAAAAATTAATTAATTCAGAGCTCACAGATGGATTATCCGCGAATTATACCTCCCTTCCCTGCGCCGACCAGCGCGGGTTACCCGTGCGCACTATCGAACACGCCGTCCACAACGAGACGAAGACTTGGGGAAATGGGCTCTTCCTCCATCGGCCACAGAGCCACCGCAACTGCTGAGAAATACATCGTTCAATTTTCTTTATCAACGAAAAAGCAGAGTGGAAAGATGTACTTCTCCCCGCGATAATCCAATATCCCCAGGGAACTTCGCCTGTGGCCTACCCAGCATCAATCCCAGCTAGCTAGTCTGATAGGACCAGACAGACGCACCCAAGATTCACCACGCGCTTGCCATCATCCACCAGTTCATGAATAGGAGCGCGCGGTACGCCGCGCCTAGCGGGTCCTCGAACGTGAAGGACATATGCACATCGAGGTACTGCTCGATGTCGAGCTTGAACGTCGTCACGAAGAACCCGACGCCCGGGAGCACGCTCCTCCCAGCTGGAGGTGTCGAAGCCCGGGAGGTGCCACCCGCGCCGCCCGCCGAAGAGCCCGCTCTCAGGCTCGTTGAACACCCCACGCGTCTTGTCGGGGGATGTGGGCTAATTTGTTTTGAACACATTGGAAATGGAGGCACGTACGCTGTGTAGAGTACATCGTCCTACGAGAACGGCTCCACGTGCGTTGTCGTGCCCGTACTCCTCGTGCGAATGCCACGCTGGCGTGGCAGGGGGTTAACGGCGCCAGCGTGCGTCTGGCGTTAGCGCACATCCGGCGTCAACGCACCCGACGGTGTGTCCTTGCCCATGCGCCCGAAGGCGGTTTATAGTCTCTCTTGACAGATTCATTATCGAATCTACCCCGTTCCTCGTTTGATAAAAGCGGTTTACTGTAGCGCCCGTGTGCGCCCGCCGTACATCTATATCCATATGCCTGCGTGCGTAGCCTGGCCCGCGCGCCAGGAGACTTTCCAATCAGTATTCCAACAGAGGGTCCGGCCGCACCGCCCGCATGCACACTTGAGTCACATCGGAATAGCCCATCCGTTCCGACTCCCCCACACACGGGCAGCACCTTTGGACCGCAAAGCCCAAAGATATATATATAGACATAGAGCTCCGAAGGTTTTCGTGAGCAAGAAACAAGTTTGGAGAGTGCGTCTCAAAAAAAAAAAGACAGGTCGCATATCTCCGTGGAACGAATGGACACGGCAGTAGCGATGGAGTGCGCCGTGATTCACACCATCGAGCGCTGGCCCGCGGCTGCCGCCGGGGCGCAAGAGTTCACCAGGAAGTGCGGACACGGCAATGGTCTGGCTTACATAAATGAACCGCGAGAAGAAACATTTATTCAAGGATCGGAGCCATAAAAAACAGGTTAATCGCACTTAATAAGTACTACGAGACCAGACCCATACCCAAGAGCTAACCTCGACCCATGCCAAGTTGAAATTCTGTAGTCCCTATATGTGCTCGGAATCTCGGAGCAAACCGCCCCCTCCTTCATGATGAAACCTCCGTCATCCGACAGGCTGTACACAGATGCAGCTTGTTGGATAGCTAGATCAGGCGGCTCCACCCGTATAGGCTGTTTGATGCCCCCGTCGTGGAGCCGACTGCCGTCGGGGAGACTTGAGCCTGGGAGAGTGGTGTAATCGCGTCCCTCAACATTCCATACTCGGACAACCGCGTCTTCTGAGGCCGCCACAATGTTTGAACCAGAGAAGCCAATCTTCCATATTGGAAACAATACTGATTCCTCCACCTTTAGTTCATGGGTGATGGTACGAGTCTCCAAGGACCAAAGGCGCACCACTCCATCCTCGGAGCCAGTAGCAATATATCGCCCATCTGGTGAGAAAGCGACGGACCAGAAATGCGATGGGCTCGAGATGCCTTCCAGCATGACGGCCCCCCAGTCCCCTGTGGCCCAAAGGGCAATCGACATGCCGCTCGACACTGCCGCGACGTAGGTGCTATCCGGGGAGAATCTGACGGAGTTGATTGCGTTCTCCGAGTCGGGAGAGGCCAACTTCCGCAGGACTGATTTCTCCAGAAAGCTCCAGACAAAGATGTATTTGTCTTCGCCTGCAGATAGGATGAGGGTATCGTCGTGCGAAACATCAACGGCATTGACGCCACCGCTGTGGCCCCAGAGAATGTCTTGCCTCCCATCGGCTAGGTTCCATATCCTGACCGATTTATCACTTGAGCCAGATACGACATCTTGCCCGGTGCTCGTAAAGGTAGTGTCACGAACCCAGTCTACATGACCCCGAAGTTCGTGCTTCAAAGATCCGTCCATTGTACTCCAAATCTTCAGGCTGAAATCGTACGAGCCCGAGACGAGATACTGCCCGTCTCGGGAGAACGCAAGGCAGTTGATCCCATCCTGGTGCGCGCTTAGCGAGTGACGGGTATGGCCACTTGCAGCATCATAGATCTGAATCTGACCAGCCTGAGAGCCTGAAGCCGCATGAAGACCATCTGCCGAGGCTGCAACAGACCACTGTGGCGAGGAATTTCCTTGCAGGGCGACTACTTGATTACCTGTTGCAAGTTCCCATCCACGAATGCTGTGATTATACGTCTCGGTCACGACAATTGCGCCGTCCCATGAGAACTTCGCTGAGCTCACTTGGTGGGTTTGCTCGTAAATTCCCGTGCATTGTCCTGTGTTGGTGTCCCAAACACGAGCGGTGCCGTCATCTGAGGCGGAGACGAGAAGATGTCCATCATGGGAGAAGGAAAAGGAGTTGACAGTGTCACTATGTCTTTCGGCGTAGTCCTCGGTGAAGGGGAGCCTCAAATCCCACGTCCGCAACGTCCTGTCGTCCGAAGCAGAAAGGATGTGATGACCGTGAGGAAGATATGAAAGGGCATTGATATGGCCCCCATGACCGTCAAACAATTTGTCATTTTCTCTGCAGGCCAAGTCCAGAATGTGGACTTGATTGTTGGATCCCACCGCAAGCTGTACATTTTTGGGTAAAATTGCGAAGCAGTCGATGGGCGACGAGATTTGCAAAACAATTTTGATTAAGTTGCCGGAGATGATGTTCCATAGTCGAACCGACCCATCATCGGACGATGAGATGGCCTCGGCGTCATCCAGAAGCAACAATGATGTAACCGGCCGCGAGTGACCCGGCAAAATCATCACGTTCCTGGTGATTGTATTCCAAACACGAAGCGTAGAGTCCTGAGAGGCCGAGACAAGGAGACGATCGTCTGATGTCAAGCGTATTGCATTCACAGAACCGTCATGGCCGTGAAATATCTTCTCTGACGTTCCAGTGGCCCTGTCCCACCACCGAATGGTGTTGCCCGCAGATCCAGTGACAACTGCTGTCGAGTCCGACGTAAAGACTGCGCATAATGCGGCATCTGTATCAGCGAAAAGCACCTGGCAAATTCCGAGGTCGACGTCCCACACCCTACTGGTTTCATCATCGGACGAAGAAACAAGAAGCGACCCATCGCAAGAGAATTCCAGAGACCGAACGCAATCGTCGTGGCCCTGGAGGGTTTGAGACACCTGCAATGTTCTGGGATCCCTAATCTGAATGATACCATCGTAGGAGCCACATGCCACCATTTCTCCGTCGGGTAAAGATGCCATGGACATGACGACACTGCTGGTGAATACGGACGTCTCACATAACCCCCAACTTCGAGGGAGGCCAGAGAGAACAGCTGGCGGAGGCACATCGTGACTCCTTCGAAGCAACGAGTCTGTCGGACTCCACCGCAAGGCATCAGGAAGAGAAGTGACGAAGGATGAGGACCAACGGGCGAAGTTTGCGCTCGTGAAACGCCGCGCATCGACGAAAGATGCCAGCATTTCCATCCTATGTGTCTGTATACACGTCAGATTGAGGCAAGATACGTGTTGAATGAAATCCTACCTGAGCCCATTGCTCAGCATCTTGAAGGATTCTGTCTGCATGTACAAGCTCTTCGAGGCGACTCAGGCATGCAAGCCAATGTAGAAGATGATCTCGCACAAATGCGCCCAGAAGAATAAGAGTTGAATCTGCCGGGCTTTCGATGAAGGACAAGTGAGAGGCCCAATGACGGCATGCATAGCGTATCGTCGCGGATATTTGTGGAAGATCTTCTATCAACGTAGTGGATGAAGTGCTTTGTTGCAGACCAGACAAGAGGTGCAAGCATCGGATGAGGATTTCTTCGTGGCATGTATGGGGATCAAGGCAGTATTCGTAGGAGCGCGAGGAATCTGAGAAAAATTCCCGGAAAGCATGGTGACCGATTCCCACCAGTGGATCATTTCCAGATCCAACACGTAGAATAGAGTGGAAGGATGAGAGATATGAGCGAACTCCTTCAGGGACGTTCAGGAGCTGATCGAGTGTACCTATAGAAAGAGAGTCGAAGAGATTTGCAATTGCTCCTAAAACCTTGACGGTGTCAGTCAAATCGCGAAACGGAGACCGCAAAATCTTACTTACTTTTCTAGCAACCAGACGTTCATCATCAGCGAGCAGAGAGAAAGTGCTGTGGAGAATATCCCGGTATATGTGATCCAGACGCTCTTGAACCCGAGTAGATGTGAGACCGGCTGTGACGACTTCTCGTAGCCTCTTGGGAATGTTACCCCCGCGCCCACCGATATAGTCACACGCAGCAGAAGCTACAAGGAACATCCCGTGTGCCAGATCTGCCAATCGGGAGACATCGCTGTTGGAAGGCCACGGATGGGGCTCATCAAAATCGCTGCGACCCTCAGCAATATCAACCAGCTGCTGTCGGACAAAGATTGAAATGTCTCTAGAGACAATTGGTGTCCCCGAGTCATGGAGGTCGATAGTAGGGATTCTGAGAGATCTGATCAATTGTCGGATCCTCTGCTCAGGCCTGCAGGTCAGAAGGAGCTTGATTTGCAATTTGGCATCACAAAAAAGACGAACAAGCGCGGAGACTTCTTTGTCATCTGCACACTCGTCCAGTCCATCAATGACAATGATCGGGGAAAACTTCTCCTGCACGAGTCTTGTTGCAACAGGCAACAATAGCTTGGAGAATTGTTCCGCCGATGACTTCAACCCGATATCAGGATCTTCGAAAAGAATGCGTTGAATGATTGCAATGATGAGCGGGTCGAGTGTGCCGAGATTATAGCAGACGGAAGGAAGGATGTTGGACACTCTAGTAGTGCTCTCTGCTGCGCGGGAGCAGAAAAAGGAGGCCCCCAAGAGCTTCTGCCTCTCCAATTTTTGACAAAAGGAGTATGCAATGGAGGTCTTCCCATAGCCAGCCCTGCCCAGTAGCATGAGGGCTCCAGCCTCATTGTCACTCCGAGCCCATTGGTTGAGTCGATCGAGGACACTTTCACGAGTTCCAATAGCGCATGGACCTCGTCGACTGACAGTAACGGAGTTGTAGAAAGCGTCTGGACAGCGTAACCGGGACATTGCCCCTTCCTGTAATCATTTAGGGGCAATTGGCTCTGGTCATATAAATCCTTACGGAGATGAAACGGTCCGTGTTTTGCCGTAAAACGAGCAAGGTCTGAAGCTACAAAGATATTATTTCACATTTCAAGTCACAGGCGACTCGAAACTTACGTTGAGGTCCCGAATGATATCATTCAGAGTATTCGAAGCGCTGCCAAGAGTTTCTGCGATGTGATTACTAAGGATAAGCCTGGCCACTTTCGGTCGCTTCGACTGTGCCTCCAGATCTGCCTTGGTTTTTTCAATAAATCTGAGCCAGTTAGCAAAGAGAATGGTCATTTGAGGCACATTTCAACTCACCCAGCAAGAGTCTGGAGAGAGTTGTTGATGTTTATATCCCTCTTGTCCCGATACATGTCAGCAATCTGTGCGATCATCTCAATACGTTGACCCAGTTGCTGCATTGTCTCGCTGTTCTCCGAATGTTTCTGGCCATGGGCTGTAGTCAGACAAAAATGACGGGGTGAGTGCATGAGATACATACGGCAAGAATCAAAAGAATCGCATGAAGTCCTCCTGCTGCCGCCTTCAAGGGCCCAAACCAGTCCGAGCACTCTTTAAGTAGCTCAACGCTAGCCAGAAGAAATTTAAATCCGTCCTTGCTTGGCATTGAATATTCGACTCGACGGACGCAATGAGGGCAGAAGGCAAAGTGAGGTGGGTCCTGGTGGGTCCCCGATCGATGCCCACACGTCACACCGTGCCACGGATGCGGAAGCGGATGCAGAAGATTGATACATGATGTGTCATGATGTGTCAGAAATCAAGAAGCACTGGTTCGTCGGCGTGAGGGAGCGGCTATACTCGTCTTTGTCGGTATAACCTTGATGATCTCACTTCCATGTTCATGCATGTGTGTCGTGAATCTTGTAGTGAACTTGTAGTGAACGGTGGATTTTGATCGAGTTCTTGTCGAGTTCCTTGTTCTAAATCAACTCTAAATTTCGCACACATAACTAGCCCGATCAATCACGTTAGTGTCACATCGTCATGATGGACGTGGGTGACTTGGCATCCATCCAATCCCTAGAGGCTTGCCCGCCCATCATGCAGGAGAAAAAGAAATTGGAAGTCTTCTGTGCGCTGCACCCGATACCTCCGTGGCCCATCTGATTCTCGCAGTTGCCGGCGCAGCCGAAGACGCCAACTGGTTGTCCGGACAGATCATCGCACATTGTGGAGGGATTCCGTTCAGTGTCCGCCCATAAGGCCTTAAATCAAGGTTTGAGAATCCTTAAGGCCTTAATAAGGGCAAAGCCTTAAATATAAGGGTCGTTTAAGGCCTTAAATATATTTTTCCCACGCCCCTAGGCACCACCGAAATCCCAGTAAACTACGGCCGAAACTCCTCGTCAGAGTCAACTTTGATGGTGCCATTGTCCTCCACAACCTCCACCAGTGAGTGCCCTGAGAGCCTTCCACGAGGCCGGTCGTGGTCGCTCCAATGCTGTCCAGCTGGTGGGACACGCAAGATTAGCAGTAGGTGCGATACACGGTCGAGTTTTGCAGCTCCCCACGCCAGAAATAATCCTTCAGAAACATGTCAAGCGACGCGCAGATGGCAGAGGGAAAATTACATAATACAGTGCTTAAGGCCTTACCAAGGCCTTAAAACTTGGCCGAAAATCCTTAATTTAAGGCCTTAATTAAGGGCTTAAACCTTTAAGGCTTAGCCCTTCGGGCAAACACTGATTCCGTTGCAGGCATTCGATCCCTTGCATGGCAAAGAGGGGCCCAATATGGCGACAAGTAAGCTGAAGGTGCTGTCTCCCCGCCGGACATTAACGCTGATTGTTTCTCAGTTCAGAAATTTGAAACGAAGACCAAGGAATATACGATCACCCAGAAGAGACAGAGCGCTGTTGTGATCTTGATTCACCCTACAAGCATTCCGAAAGAGGAGGAAGCCCTGTGTAGGTGTGTACGTGTAAAGTTCGAGTCAAAGGGAAATAGAAGTGATACATTCGAATTGGGGACGATTTTGGTGGACCACGACGATTCCTATGAAGGTATCGCCAATATTGTTCGCCAGCTTGACACTTTTGCTTAATCAAGCTTAATGGATCTCTTTGTATGTATCTCAAACGGGGAGCTTGGACAACCAAGGAAAACTGAGGAATGTCATTTTCGTTGGCCATTTATACATCTTATGCAAAGCTTCGCGATCTTCCTGCGTCATAGCTAGAGCAATTTCCTCTTGCGCCATTCGAGCGGCGAGTGAGGCCCGTTTTGACGGTCGCACGGAGGGAGTCGCGAATCTGTTAAATCCTTACCTCCGGAATGATGCCGAGTGAGATGTCTAAAGTGAAAGATTGTGGGGCCCGAAGCAAGCCAGGCGAATTATCCCGCACCGTGGGAGCGGCGCAAAGGGCGCAGCAGGATCGCGAAGCCGGGGAGCGTCATGAAATTGATTGAGGAGCACCTATCAGGACTCTTTGATCATATTCTCGCGCGGGAAGACGTACTTCAGGGTTCTACGTGCATCAGGAAAAAATAAATCCTCTGCATTCAGGACTGGGTTGATATCGTCGATGTAGTCGAGCGAAGGGATGTGTAGCCCTATGTAGTGGAAATTACATAGCCGATGTTGCATCACACGTCTGGTAGTCATGAAGGATTGCAACGAGACACCTCCCTTCCCTGTGCCGACCAGCGCGGGTTATCCGTGCGCACCTCCCCGAGCGCACTATCGAACACGCCGTCCACAACGAGACGAAGGCTCGGGGAGATGGGCTCTTCCTCCATGGACCACAGAGCCACGGCAACCGTGCTGAGAAATACATCGGTCAATTTAATTTTTGTCATCAACGAAAAAGGAAAGACGTACTTCTCTCCGCGATAATCCAATATCCCCTCGGGCACAGGGAACTTCGCCTGCGGCCTGAGCAAGGTTAATCCAACCTAACCAGTCCGAGAAAAACAAGACAAACGCACCCGAGATTCGCCACACGCTTGCCCATCATCCACCCGTTCACAAATATGAGCGCGCGGTACGCCACGCCTAGCGGGTCCTCGAACGTGAAGGACATATGCACGTCAAGGTACTGCTCGATGTCGAGCTCGAACGTCGTCACGAAGAACCCGATGCCCGCGCCGCCGCCCGGGAGCCCCTCGCCCAGCGGACGCTCCTCCCAGCCGGAGGTGTCGAAGCCAGGGAGGTGCCACCCACGCCGCTCGCCGAAGAGCCCGCCCTCGTTGAATACCCCGCGAGTCTTGTCGGGGAATCTGTGGGATGTGAGCTACGTTTCGAGTACCTTGGAACTGGAGGCACTTACGCGATGTAGCCGCCCACTTTGCCCTGGACTTTCCAGTCCGAGAAGTTGCCGCCCTCGAGCGCGAAGCCGCGCACGCCGCGCGGATTCTTCGACGCATCGGCGTTGTCTACGCTCCAAGTCAACTTCAGCCGATACTCAAAGTAAAGGACGCACCGCCCTCGGTCTCATTTAAGCCCATGTTGTCCTGCGGAATCCCAATCGTTGTTTCTATCCCTTGTGTATAAAGGAGGAAAATGGTACCTGTACGATAGTGATGACATTATCCCCCAACTTCAACGCGCCCTCGGGGAAAATGAACTTGTCGTCCGTCTCCTCAATGATGTTCATGTTGTTAGTCGAGCTTCGGAACAGGTTACCCATCTATCCATCAACAATTACCGAGGAAGGTCCACTCACTTTCCGTACGACGTGTTCAAGAACACATCATTGAGCCACACGCTCGCTGCGAAGGCTGCGAAACGAGGTGAATATGAGACGTTTAAACGAGCCCGTAAAATGCAGATACCTTCCCCTCCATTGATCGAGAGGTTGACGCTCTTCTCCGTGCCCGAGGCATTGAAGTGCCCGCGCCACAGCACGACGTTCTCGCAGCTGGCGCGACCACCCATCAGCTTCCCCAAAATCAGGACAGACTCGGAAGAACACGCACAACCCATAATCACACCCATAAAGCACCCGTCCGTCGCCATACCACATCTTCTCGGGGACATTCGTCTCCGTGCGGTCCGCCACCGTCCACGCCCCGTCGTCGAACCCCGCGCCAACCTCCGGCAGGCTGTCGCGGTACCGCCACCCATCAAGCGCTGGCACGCGCACGCCCGCGAACACTGTCGCGCGCGGCGCCACGTCGAACGTCCATATCCCCGCCGCAACACCGCGCGCAGAGGCGGCGAAGTCTGCGCCGCCCACGTCTATCCCGTTCCACGTAACCTTACGCACGCCGGGTGGCGCGACGAGCGTCAGCCGCACCTCCTCCCGCAGGTCGCCCGCCAGCGCGAGGTGCCCCCGTTCAAGTGTTGCACTCCGGACGAGGTACGGCCCGCCCACGAGCACCGCACTTGTCGTCCCCACGCCCCAAAAATGGCGGAACGCGTCCTCCGGTGCGCCAGCGAGCGCGGGCGCCCAGAACGTCGCGGCCGTGCCAGAGTCCGCGAACAACACGAGCTGCGTGTCCGAGTCGTGCACCGCCACGAGCCCGCCAGGCGCGCTGCCGGGGAGGAACGTCACGACCGTCCCGACGCTCGGCGCAGCAGTGCGTATGACGCGCGCGTCAACAGCAGGGGCGGTGAGCCACGGGTTTGGCGTGCCCGTGAGGTGCAGCGCGGCCTCGTGCGCCTGGTCCGCGCGCCCGTGCAGGAAGAGCACGTCGCGCGCGCCGATCACGCCTGCGAAGAGCACCGCCGCGGTCGAGTACGCGAGCTTCGAGCCGCTACCGAAAGTGTAGTCCGTAACGACGACCTTGGACTCGCGCCCGCCCAGCGTGAGCGCACTCGCTGCGAGCGGGAGCTTCAGCACGCCCGCCAGTGTGTCCACAGCGAGCGTGAAGTCCACGACGGCGCTACGGCGGTCTTCGTCAGTTCTCCCTCTTTAAATCAGCACGAGTGAGCGGGCACGCACGTCGACGTCGAGTCGTTCTGGCGCACGATGTAGAAGCGGGCGCCCGAGTCCGGGTTGCGCAGGAGCGTGGCAAAGACGGCGGGGTCCGAGCTCGCGGTGAGCCCCGTGTGCGAGTCCATGACCCAGTCGGTCTTGGCAAAGTCGGGTGAGGAGCGCACGAAGAGGCCCTGCAGCTTCATCTCGTCGTACTTGCTCGTCAGCGCGCGAGACTCTGTGATCTGGGCGTACTCTCGAATCAGTGACGTCCATGTTTTGAAAAGGCACACGCACAGCCGCGCCGTAGTCGTACGACGTGTAGACTCCCCTTACCGAAAAATATCAGTCTGAAAGATAACCAAGCTATAAAGCAAACCACGCACGGGAACGGCAGCGCGCCCCAACTTGTACCCCTACACCCAATCACCCGCTCATCAGCTCTACTCTCATTCCGACACCACAAAGAATAAAACGCACCCATAAAGCATATAATAATTGATCAGTTTCGCGTTGCTCGCCCACAGCTGGAGGTTGAACACGGACTGGAAGTCCGGGCCCGTCAGCTCGGCGCAGGGCGCGTAGCCTGCGAAATATCCAAATGTCAATCGCACCTATGTTTGGGTTAATATGGAAGAGGAGACGCACCCGGCGCAGAGGGCCCCCACGCGTCGAACGAGCCTGCTTGGAATTCTATGGATCGCAAGAAGAATGAGAGGAACGAAAGAGAAGGGGGGGAACGCGCACCGGGGATGTACCATGGCTGCGCGGGGTTGACGCGCGCGTGGTACTCGTGGTAGTTGGTCACGACGGGCCGCCACACGGCCGGGTGCGAACAGTCGAAGCGCTGCGGGTACGAGTCCAGCCTGTGCACACACGTATAACCGTTAATCAACTGCAGCCCCCCGTACTACATGTCCCGCGTGCTGCACGTGTAAAGGGAGGGTCGAGGGGTGGACGCACCCATAAAGATCAACCGCGCCCGTCCCGTTGATGAAGTTCGCGCCCTGGTTGGGGTCGTTGTACGTCAGCGGCACTACGATGCCCGCGTCGCGGAACGCCGCCTTGAGCTCCTCGTAGTACTCCCCGTGCCCCGGGACGTCCTGCGTGTATTCGTTGTCTGGGCGTGTCAGTATCCTCCAAATACATAAGTCACAAGACCGGATACCTACCTAGCTGGATGGCTACGAATTCAAATTCGGTCAGCGCGCGGAAACGATTGCAGAGGATGGGGATGGGGACGATGCAGACCGATGACGGGGCCCCCGAGGTTGATCTGGTACGGCGCGGTCTCGCGGATGATGGCCTGGATGTAGTCCTGCCACGCGGCGGTCCAGTCCGAGTCGTTCGTGCGCAGGCGGCCGGCGACTTCCGAGGTAACCCAGTGCGCGATCCCGCCCGCGGAGGTCTCCGCGTTGATGTACTATTTATCCAATGAGCTTTCCGTTCATCCCCAGACGAGGGCAGGCGTTCACCGGTCCTACTGGCGCGTCAGTATTTCGTTCATTTCATTGTAGGTGGGTGGCGAATTGGAATTGAAGACAAAGACATACCGGGGCGCACGACGATCCAGATGCCGGCGGCCATGGCGGCCTCGTACAGCGGCTTCAGCGCGCGGAAGCCATCAAAGTCCACTACTCCACGAGCGGGATTCTGGAGGCCCATGTGCGTGTAGATGCTGATCGCGTTGAGGCCCGCGGCCTTGGTTTTCTGCAGGATGTCGGGCCAGAGGGAGGGGACGGGAAGCCGCCAGGTGTGGAACTCGCCCGAGCTGATGGAATATTAGGAATTTAATGGGAATGAAATGCTCCACCCACTGCAGGAAGACGCGCTGCCCCTTCAAGATGAGACTGTAGTTGTCGAAGCGCACGTCGTCTGTCCGCTCATGGGCCAATTCAACTGCTGTTTCCAAGAGTTTGGGTCGGTAGGATGAGATCTTGGAGGTACGTCAGCGCGTGAATCGAAAGATAGAGCGCTGATACTTTGGAGGTTATCTGGACGAGGAAGACGGCCACGAGGATGCATCCTGCGAGCAAGAAGCGGGGATTTCTTCGAGGGCTCTTCACTCTGGAGGTCGCCGGAGCTCCCAGCTTGTTGTCAGCCATTTCTGAGCCCGTTGACGCGTAATCCACGTAGAAGCGAAGAGTAGGAGGACAAGATGCGGAGCGCCTTCGGTCCGCGCGTGACCGATAGGTGACACTGTGACGTCGTGACACTACGGTGTGACATTCCTCTTTGTAGAGAACCTTCATCTTAGATTCTTTGGCTTTGGCTCGTTCCTTATGCTTCCTCGATAATCCACTGCCCTTTCAGATGTGGCTGTCTGCTTCCTGGGATCATGTAATATCAATGCGTGATCCCCAGATCGTCAAAACTTCGTACCCAATTCGTACCTCTAACTTGTTTTTTTCTCAAGTTTCTTTGTACTTTCTCCAATTGCCGCTTCTTTCTCTCGGTCTCGATATATGGAAGAACATCTTACTTCATTTGCCCCTGAATCGTCTCCAACTTCTACAACAGCCACCTGTTCCATTACCGTATCTCGACGTGCGTTGTCATCTCAGCGCTGGTTGGAATGAAACTTTTTACTATGAAGCTATTCTAGGTACACCTCATCCCATCCCCTATTATTCAAGTCAGGTTAACATCAGCCCAGTGAAATATCGAAATTCCCGATTAAAATGTGCCTATTTAGTCCAGAGCCCAACGACCGAACGCGCCGTAGAAATGAATGGAGTGCGCCACCCTAGCTCCTCACAATCACCCCCAAAACCACCAGCTCCACCCTTCATCCCCACTATCTCTGAAATTTCCGTTATCCAGGTCGATAATGCCATGTCACGCACACCGCGCCTCCCCATCCAGCACATACCCAGGCCTGCAAAGCCTGACGACACACACCCCACAGTCGCACACCGCCTCCGCCGCGCCCTCAATACTCGTGCAGTCTTCCCCCCGCTCGTGCTCGTGCCCTTTCTGAGGGAATCGGCAGCCGCCGCCTGCCGCGCCGTCAGATCTCACTCGAAGGACGGGAGAATGGTGAAGGAAGAATCAGGACGCACAGCTCCGGAAATCGTGGTCTGTGTCGATGCACTCGACGGTGCTCCCCTCGTCGTACTCGTGATTCTTCCTGTGGCGCGGACATGCCGTGGTAGAGCTCGGACACTTGCCGATGTCCGCGCGGGGGGAGACACCCAGGCCCGTCGCCTCAGGCAGGTCCGCCCCGCGCGTAACGAGCCGGTGAGTCCACGCTATCGCCGTCTCGCTGAGCACTAAAACAACAGCCAGGGCGAATGCGAAGAGGCGCATATCCGAGTCGGTTATGTTCGGAGCACGAATTCTCGCACCCCCGTAGAGGCAGACCCGTCGCCTTTATATGCAGTGTGGCTCCGATCCGCACATTCGGTTTGGAGCGCCAAGAGAAGCGAGCCTCCGCCTTTTATTGGCCATATGCCTCAAATCGGAATGGGTGCGGTCCAAAGAGTCGGTAAGTCTATGTTTCGAAGCACTCGCCGCTGCCTAAATTCAAATTTGACGTGTTCCTAGACAGTGCTAATAATGCAGTACCGAGGACGAATTTCGCACCCAGAGTTGCATTTGGGCGATCCTGCCCTCTGCTGCACTTCCTCGACATACATCCGATGATCCGCTCTGATGTGAGGGCGCTCCTCGAGCTTATCCGTCCAATAATGCTATGACGACCCCTCCTCCCTTGCGCCCCACTGGCAATTTGCACCCGATTCAGTCATATTTCAAAACCTTCTTCAAGTTTCTTAGACACCACTGTCAATTGCGACACTATCTATCGATGGGAAGATTTCGCTTGGCATCCAATCTCCGGCCCTTCTCGAGGATATTCATTTATTCGCCTGTCGAATGTTCTCGAATTTACAGTCCGGGCGCTATCACGTGCTAGGGGAGTATGCTGCCTTTTGCGTTTTAAGCGCCTCAATTTCCCTCCGTTGTGCTATATTTGCGACCCTTTGCAACGAAAGACAGCAACGAACGACAGCACAGTGGGCAATGATGTTACCGGTGGACCCATCGGTATGTACAACGGCGGCGAGACCAGATATGATTCAATACTACAGTTCAATTTAATGAAGACCCCCGGAACCGCGCACGGGGCGCTTGGCCAATTTCCCTTGGCGCGTGTTGTGCTAAATTAACTCGATGCGCTAATTGTTCTCATCCTTTCTATACAAGACCGCTTTCCGTTTGCGCCGGCCTACCCCCTCGTGGGGGCACGATGCCGTCACTTCCAGACTCAATCGACGACAACCATAATAGCTGGCATGTGTGCTGCCTCCTCTATATGCCGAATGCACATCCTAGACTACATGCCTATCACGCCCTAAAGATCTGCGTCCCATTTTGGAAATAATAGTCATGGTCGATACTCATCTCTTTGAAGTCACCAACCTATGGCGGTCCAAGTGCACTTTTAATCAAGCGAAACTTTTTCGGTCTTTTTTCGCGTTTTGCGAAACTTTCATGGCAAATTTGATGGTTTGTGAAACTTCTACTGGGCTTTGCGCATGCCAAATAAGTTTCGCAAACAGTGCTATTCAGCGAAACATATGTTCGGCCGAACTTGACTCGCGAAACTTTTGTTGATTGCCCGTCAAACCTTTATTACCCGAAGTCACACAAGCGAAACTTTTATTTGCCGGAGGACTTGGCGAAACTTTTACGAGCTTGCGAAACTTATTCGCGGTTTTGGACTTGTCAAAATTCATACAATGTTACATAAGGTCGAAAAAAAAAGAGAGAAAAAACCCGTAAGGGACTATACAAGGCTATGGTAGTCTCCCGTAATCACCAACCACGCAGCGCCGTGCCACCGGAAGCCCATAACCAGTGCCGAGCTCCTCCGGCCGACGCTGCGCACCCAAGGCCCGTGAGGACGACGATGCCGAGTCGTCTTCTTGGGGTACAGGGCACCCGCCATTCATGCAGGAGGAGAGCATGACACTGGGGGCTTCTGGCGCAGGAGACTAGCATAGGCAAGCCTTGTATAGCTCAATCATTTTTTTTTTTTGACCCTGATATTGGGTAAATGTTGACAAGTCCAAAACCGCGAATAAGTTTCGCAAGCTCGTAAAAGTTTCGCCAAGTCCTCCCAGTAATATACCCGCAGGACACGTGGTGATGCCGAGCCATCGGCCTCCGGTGGCGATCATCGGCATTTACCCTGTCCGGATCGGCAGTCATAACATCCCGATGTCCAACAACGACTCACAATGAATAGTCTATTTACCACTGACTACCGCTGACTTTCAGTGATTTTTCAGGGTTTCCAGTACTCAATGAAATTCCCATATCCTCTTCTTTTTCGTGCGGTAGATCCAATAATAGCCAGTGGAAACCGCCGGCACTCAGCGGCATTGAAGATTTCAGTGTGCCGACGATAGTCAGCGAAAACCATTGGCATTGGCTGACTCTCACATTCTCCGCATTGCCAGCGATAGTCAGTGGAAACCGCCGGCACTCAGCGGCATTGAAGATTTTTAGTGTGCTGCCGATAGTCAGCGAAAATCGCCGGCACTGGCTGACTGTCATATTTTCCACACTGCCAGCGATAGTCAGTGGAAACCGCCGGTCGAAGATTTTTTACTGTGCCAATGATAGTCAGCGAAAACCGCCGGCATTGGCTGGCTCTCTGATTTTTCCTATTTTCAGTGATAGTCAGTGGAAACCGCCGGCATTGGCTGGCCCTAGAGAATATCACTACCCACTTTATAGTCAGAGAAACAGGTTTGAAGTGGCAAATAGAGATAATCATTGCTAGCTGCCCCATAATATTGTTTAATTCGCTGAGACCATGTCCAAATTGGGCTAGATATTCACGTGTAGGCGTAGTGGTCCCATAGATGATGTCATACATCAAACAAAGGCTTTTCTCCTATGCCGCCGACTACCAGCGACTTCTGTTGGCAACCGTTGCATTTCACAGCGCATATTTAGTTAATATCCATCTCTCCGTTAACTGCAGCCCAGAACTCCGGTGACAATCCTCTTCCTTTTGTCTCCACCTTCTTCTCCACTTGTTCCGCAAAAATCATCATCAAAACATGGACAAAAAAATTGTAGTTGACATCAGTCATCTGGCGCAATTGAGATTCAAAGCCATTGAGCCAAGAATTCAGCTGTTCAGCTGTTTCCGTATTGAAAGCCCGAGTTTGATGAACTACTCCATTATCATCTACCTCGGTGAGTACCAGATCAGGTTGACTGCCATCGGTCGGAGCTGGATTGCATCGTGTCCTGCACAGTATATCATTGGCCCGATGCCCAATATAATGCTAGGCGTCGACAATGAATTTGGTGGTTTTGAGCCAAAGATCGCTCGGATCCTGCGTAACGATATGCCTGAGTAGGTCGCAAGCTTTATCATATACCATAAAACTTGGCCTCAGCTCGGGTTCATCTTCCCAGATTTTGTTGAGGATTGAAAGTACCTGAGGCGTACTTTCAGCCCGAAAACATTTTCCCCAGCCGATAGGCACACCGCAAGCCCATTGTACTGTCTGCAGGCAGTAGATGGACTTCGCCTTGAATGTATGAACAACCTGTTCCCCTGGAATCTCCCCCAAGGCCTGGAGCTGGACTTGAAGAGAGGGTCCACGTCCCTGGGGTGTTATCCCTCCCTCTGCATCTATTCCTGCCTGGCGGCGAATAACACGCTGCACCCCGGGGAATGAAAGACGATGGAAACGGTCCTCGTACTGCTTATGCCAGTCGATGTGAGATTGCTGATTGCAGGTGAGGGCACCAGTGGAATGGACAGGACGGCCGCATGGAATAATCCCGCATTGCAGGCGCATAGGGAGGTGAGTCTCACAAAAACGACCATTTTTGTAGTTCACAAGGGGACCCCGACAATCGTCCAATGCACATTTCTATGTAATTCAGGTAAGCTTTGCAATCTTTCCAAGTTGCAAAACATACCCGATGTTTCAGGGTCTTTCCATCCATAACGGCGAGCCTGGTGTATCCCCGAGGAGACCCTTCTGGAGGTGCCTCCTGTTGAGCAAGAAGCTGAGGGATAAGTGCGGGTAGAGGTTGCTCCTGAACTACTGCTGGATCGATCTGTATTTACTTCGGTTTTATTTTTTTTCCCTTTAATTGAATAACTTACCGGTTCAGCTGGGGCTGCCTCTGAACCAGCGACATCAGCATCTCCAGCCAAGATTGCACCTTCCCCCTCTAGATCTGAGCGGTAACGCTTGACGTGTGTGCAGTCTATGCAGCCATGGTGCAAGGAAGAAGGTATTACACCCCCGTTAATGCCAATTGCTTCCCGCACTTTCTCAGCCAGCAATTTCGAGCTTGCATGTGCTTCACAAGCAAAAGAATCCGCCTTCTCGTGGGCAACCAAGAGTCGCCGAGCAAAATGCTCCAGGAACAGCCGTTGGGATTGGCGATATGTGAATTGGACATTTATATCATTGGTCGAGTCATTCACCCAGTCCGCAAAATTGGACCAGCCAGAATGGAAACGGTGCAGGGCCTTTTCTTGAGCCACAGCAATTTTTCGATGGACCCAGACCCCGTGTTTTGAGACTCGAATGAATTCCGGCTCGTACTCGAGAACCTCTGCTCGATGACGCCCCTCCCCAACCCGAGTAATCCGATCAGGATAATAGTCAGCCTTGCAGGTTGCACAATGAGCAACCAGCAGGTCTGCAGACACCCATTGGAAGGTGGAATCCAGAAGCCACACTGCCTCATTCCCCCCTTTTTTACGGCGGCGGAGAGAAGGGACGAGATTCCGATGAGCAGGAAGACAGAAACGGCAATTGAGCTGCTTTGTGGCTAAGATGGGTCGCGCTCGCTGAAATAAGAAGGAGGATAGATCCCTGGGGGATTCATTTGTGAGCCCGATTAGGGAATACAGGTGTTCTATATCAGCACAGAGATAATCGGTGTACTCTGGTGCCAAATCAATTCCAGGGGCTACATTGAGCCCAGCTGACCAAGCCTCAGAGTTGTCCATGTCTGCAATAAATGCCCGAGCAAGAAGAGTGCGAACACTCCTTTTCCAGCCAGTTAAAGGAGATTGACGCCGAGCCTCATTGAGTTGATTAGCATGAAGCCGGAGAATGGGGTACAGGGAAATCAGAACATTCAGAACATAGAAAGCTTGTTGGACAGCCAGTTCGGGTGGAAAAAAGAGCTGAAGGATAAAAATGAGTTCGCGAACCGAAGCTCCCATGGTTGTTTGAAGCAGAGAGGCAAGTGATGGAAAGCGGAAGCATTTGTATTATTGGTAATTAGCACAGCATCAGATGGACGGTGTATCCAATGTGCCATTAGCTTCCTGCACTTGAGTAGGGATTTCCCCAGCAATTGAAGTACAAACACCCTCCATACGGCTGTTAGTTATAGTAATTGGGGTTAGAAAGGAATCAGATATACCTGATCTTCCGCTTTAGGCGTATATCCGTGTGTCAAAGGCAGAGGCATGCCGTGCGCGTTACACCGGCGTTCGTGAATACAGCAGCTGTGGGTCTTTGAGTTCTCCGAAATCGGTCAAGAAATGATTCAGACATACCTGTTTTTCCGGTGGGGAGGATAGAGCGCCGCAGGAGAAGTACTCCTCGCATGCGACGCAATTCCTTGAAGCACGCCAATGTGCTGGTGAATTAAAGCTGCACCAGGGACATCCTAAAGCAGCTGTTCATGAGTCATTTGAACTGAATGGGCGAATGAACGGAAGAGAAATACCATTTTCCGCTGTGGGGGTGTATTTGGATACTCCGTCACAGGCTGCAGCATGGCGCGCGCGTTGGGCCAGGCGTCTGCGTAGTCGGTTCGGGGACATCATAAAGCAGCCCTCCATGGCTGATTTCTCCGAAATCGGTGAATAAATGGAAGAGAAATACCTAAATGTCCACTCTGGAGGTGTATCAGTGTACCCCATCAAAAGCGGCGGCTTGCCGCAGGCGTTTCGCACGGCAGTCGCGAATATGCAGTATATTCGAGGCGGGAATACCTGATTTTCCGGGTGGGGTTGTATTTAGATCCCCCATCACAGGCGGCGGCGTGGTGCGCGCGTTTGGCAAGGCGTTCGCGAATACACAGCGTAGTCGTTTCGGGGACATCCTCTAGAAGGGCTGAATTCCTTATTTGTACCCAATCGGGGAACAAATGAATCAGAAATACCTGATTTTGCCTGGGGGTGCATATTTTGGTACCCCCTTGAACCCGCATGCCTTGCGGGTGCGTTTCGCAAGGTATTCACATAAACACAGCAGACTCGCCATGGGGGAGTCTTACGGTAGCCGTCCGTCGTTTAGTTTCGGCTAATCGGTGAAGAGATGGGCGAGAAAAAAGAGTTTGTCGTGTTTGGGCGGTGTTTGGGTACCTCCATCAAACCCAGACTCGTTTGAGCGCGTTTCCAGCGGAGTCCACTCAGAAAAAGTATCATCACCTCGGGGGGATCTTATAGCAGCTGGATGACACTTACCTCTAGTGAATCCGCTGATAATTGAATGAGAAATACCCAATTTTGTGTTAGGGATGGTTTTGGCTACCCCATCCGACTTCAGTAGTGTCGCAGGCACGTTTCGGAAGTCGTGCGTGAAAACTCACGATAGTCGGCATTGGGACGTCCGAGAGAGGACCAGGGAGTGACCGAGTTGCAGTGAATCGGCCTAGGGCTGAATGAGACATACCAAATTCTTGCTTTGGTAGTGTTTTTGCTACACCGTCAAATTGGGCTCCTGGGCCGTGCGTTTCCGTGAAGGCGCTGTTGAATAAGTTGGGGAGCATACTAGAGGTCTCATGCGTCTCTGAGTTTAAGCAAATCGGTGAAGAAACCAGCTAGAAATACCTATTTCAAAACCTGTTCCAAATCCACCAGGTGGTGGATTCCAAGCACAAATGTGAATACCCTCTAAACCCTAGCCTTGAATCGAGGTCATAGACAGGACTGCTTCGTTTTGCTGGACACGCAGATGTGCACTGTGTCTCGTTGGGGTGTGCTTGGCA
Organism: Mycena latifolia; assembly: GCA_029289555.1. Classification (NCBI taxonomy): domain Eukaryota; kingdom Fungi; phylum Basidiomycota; class Agaricomycetes; order Agaricales; family Mycenaceae; genus Mycena; species Mycena latifolia. The sequence goes on along the minus strand of JARJLE010000102.1, from coordinate 144,057 downwards.
TCTTTCTCGCGATCGTTGGCGGGGACTCGGGGCCGTCCTAGCAGTGCAGCGGGGGGCGGTTTGCGAGGTTAAAGGACCCAACGAGAAGAAAAAACAGGCATCTCCTGCATGCAGATGTTCGAGTAGAGCCCATGCAGCAGGTCCCAACATGCGTTTGGACAACGGTTGTGGGCGCTTGTTGGAAGGAGGATGGAAATTCCCTTTTTGGGACCTCCCCAACTGCTACCATGGGACGCGTCGGCGGGTTAACCCTGCGGGTGGCTCTGTGACAGTTCGCGTCGTGTTTTGGAACAGCTTTGCCAAAAACTAAATCCTCTTTCTCCCTTATGGCTTCTACACTCTATGTTCCTTTACCCCGACTTCGCTGCTTCTGTCCTCGCTGCTCTCTCTGCCCCTGGGGCCACGGTCGACCCTTCCTTGGCCGAACTTCGGATTCGTTTAACGGCGGCTTTGGGCGGCATGAAAAGCCCAGAGCAATCCAGTTCTCCGGCCTGTGCCTCTGGTACCCTCGACTCGGATGCCGTCTCACGCAGTCTCTGCTCATATACTAGTAGTTACTCATAAATAGAAAGCCCTATAGAGGAGTTGAATCCAAATAATATTTGAAAGTAAACTACGAGTTGAGTCGCAAAACAAAAGAGAAAATAACAAAATATGTGAACTTATTCTTAGTTCTCATCAAGCTCGTCGGAAGAGAGCTCCTTGTGCTTCTCTTTCGCCTTCGCCTTCCCCTTTCCCTTGGAACGTCTATCCTCCCCATCCTCTCTCTTCTTCTTCTTCTTCCTCTCGTCCCCCTCATCTGACTTCCTGCCGCGTTTAGACGAGCCGGCTTTGGGCATCTGTTCCTCAAGAAGGGACGCCTGCCTTTCCCTGATCTCCGCCGTCTTCTGATCCACCAGGGCCACGAACTCCTTGTCCTCGTAAGGCGAGAGTTCCTCTTGATCCTCCGCCCCTTCAGTCGCCTGGGGCCTTGGCGCCTTAACCCATTTGCTGATGTCCCCAGGAAGGCGCTTGGCCTTCTGGAAAAGCGTCACGGTGTAACGGGTGGACGTGGGCTTGAGCCCAGAAGCGAGAATGACCTCTTTCTGGGTGAAAGTGCCGTTTCTATACTGCTCCCATCCTTCAGACGTCACCCACGCAGGGGCTTCGAAATCTAATCGCCCCCCTGAGCAATCGAAATAATCATAAAATTCAATTGAGCGCACCTTCGGGTATAGCCCAACCAGCATTCCCCTTACTCCAGCCCTTGAGTTTTTCCAACAGAGGGAAGAAACGCAAGAATGAATCAAGAGCGTTCCCTGCTGTCATGTTTGTTGTCGGACTAAGGCGGGTAAACTGAGTATATTCCAAAATGAAATTGCGAAAATGGGCTGAGTCTTGGATGCTATGCTTGGCTGGAAGCGTCTTGGCTTGAGATCTTTGCTGAGCTATCTCTATAGGGATGTCTGTCTTGGCCCCAGTAAGACTGGTCTGAAGACCTGGAACGCTTTGGGTCTATTGAAAGTCAGCAAAAGAATTGGTCATCAATAGGAAAGCGACGCACTGCTGCTGGCTCATAGAACAATTCAGCGGAAAAGACATCGTCCCCGAGATCTTCGAGTGTTAGTGTGTTTCCTCTGGCCCACTTCAGGTTCGGCGGCAGAGGGCCACCGTCAGTGTGCTGAGCCACTGATCCTATAGCCATACGCTCCTTAGCATCGTAAACCCCAGGGCGAAGCAGGCGTCCGGCCCTATCAGCTGGCAGGAAGAAATAATTAGTCAAGAACGGCACTTGGTCAAGGCGTTACCTTTCATGGGCGAATGATTCTTGAGAGCCATTGGCAGGAGGTGGGTGAGCGTAGCTTCATGCTTAACCTTGCCTTCGTCCAATTCCGATTTGGTAACCTTTACGTTCTCGACAAAGACCTCTTGAGCTGGCACCCGCGCATCTGTGGGGTGACGGAATCTAACAAGAACTAGAGATGGAATTAGAGATGAAGATATAAAAGAGAGCAACTAACCTGAAGCGGGGGTTTGGGTAGTCTTTGGAACTCCTAGGTCCTTGAACGGCTTGTTGGGGGCCTTTTTTGGAGACGGACTATCCGACTTCCCGTCGTCGTCTTCATCTTCCTCAGTTTCGCTGGCCACCTTCTCCTTATCTCCCTCCTTGTCACCTCCTTCCTCTTCCTTTACATCTCCGGGGTCTTCGTCAGAGTCGCTATCTTCCTCTGAGTTGCTGTCTTCATCCTGACTCTCTTCCCCAGGTGCATCGGGTTTTTCAGAGACGGCAGCACTACTCGAGACGGGGGTACTTTTCGGGGTCGAGAGCGGAGAGGAGTCCTGCTTCCTCTCGCCTTGCTCTGGATGAAATGTATTAGCCGCATTCATACATAACATGGAACAAGATGACACACGTTTCGTCGCCGGCCCAGAATTCAAAGGTCTAAAACTGGGTGCAGGATCTGTAGTGACATTCTGCTGCGAGAGCTTGAGAGTAGCGCTAAAAAGGTGTTAGCAAAAGTCAACTCAGAAATGGATAGGGTAACCCAGTCAATGGTTTCACGGCCTTGGACTGCTCTGCCAGATCTTCAGCTGTTTTCACAGCACTCGTCTTCTTGGGTTTGCCCTTCTTCTCTTTCTTTTTTCGGTATTCGTATAGGCCGGCGAACTGAGGATCTTCTTCAAAAGAAGGGTAGGTATCCAAGATAGTGTTTACGAGACTGATCAGGGCGTCCTTCTTCTTTTTGGCAAGCTCATCCTTCTCGACGCCTAATGCCTGGCAAAGGAGAAAGAGCTCGTCCTTTTTAAGTTTGTCAACAGCGCCCGTGTAAACTGTGAGGCTAGCAGGAGGGTCGGGGACCGACATCGTTGAAGACAAAGACAGAGACAAAGATCACGCAATCTTGAAAATTTGAAATTTGAAGACCACTGGGGGCCATCGGTGGCCATCGAGAGTCAGCGATAGCCAGCGGCGATTCTTAGGGGCTTATTCTAAACAAATGCAAAGCGATGGCATTTGCCGAAAAGCATTATCTAATCTTGCTCCCCGCCGGCAACCGTTGGCCACCGACAGCCACCGGCAATCAGCGGTGGCCACCGTTGACCGGGTGTCCTGCGCGTATAAAACTCAGTCCTCCGGCAAATAAAGTTTCGCTTGTGTGACTTCGGGTAATAAAAGTTTCGCAGGCAATCAACAAAAGTTTCACGAGTCGAATGTATGTTTCGCAGAATGGCACTTTTTGCAAAACTTATTTAGCATGCTCAAAGGCCAATAAAGTTTCGCAAAAGCACAAAAAACACGATATAAGTTTCGCAAAACCCAAGAAAGTTTCGCGCGAATAAAAGTGCATTTGGACCGCCATACCAACCCACATCTCCTGCACGTTAAAAGTATACATTCAGCTCCGACAACAGGTGGATGGGTGAAGTGGACAAAAAAAAAACGTCCCGAGCAGGACCTTGCTGAGCGTGCTGCTCGCCATGGGGCGCGCCTCCAGGTCTTGGAGTCGAGGTCTGATATGGGAGCGACACATATTAGCGGCAATTTCAGTAGCGTAAGGTGGAATTATTATTTCCTCTGAATGGCCATGAGAACCATGAAACATGGAGAGTTCCATGTGAGTGATACATATAGTCTCAGGAAGTCCCTGCATTTTTTGTTAGATCTTCCCCAACCCACGGAGTTGAACAGTGGCAGAGCGGCTGTGCGCAACCAAGCAACAGCAAATGAAGCCGACACTGCCACACCGCCACATTTCTCCCTTGACATTCATCTCGACATGACGCAGGAACTCACGCTACCTCTCGATCTGGAACGAGAGATATTCGAAACGGCCGCATACAGAGATCGGGCGATGATCCCTACACTTCTCCTCGTTTGCCACCGGGTTCATGCCTGGCAGGTCTTCCAAAACGCCGAATCACTTCCGAGTCGTTGACGTGCCTTTAGGATCGAGCCACTGCTCTATCGAGTGTTTACATTGACGCACGGCGCTGAAAATCTCTGGTCCGCCATTGAGTCCGCGATCGAGTCCAAGCCAGCAAATTTCTTCCACACCGCTGTGCGGCACGTTTGGGTCTCCTCCGTTTCCAAACGAACGTCGCTCGTCAAGAACCTGCTGGAGCATTGTTCAGGGATAACCAATCTTTGCATGGATGATCCATTGGACTCCGATCTTCTGCCTGCCCTCAGCGCCATGCGCCTCCAGAGGTTCGCCTTCACTTTGCCATTACCGCCGCCGCTGCGATTAGATCACCCACTTTTTCTATCTGTCACCCATCTCGATATTTATGACGAAACCTTCGATGACGTGAAAAACTGGAAGGACTGGTCTCACCTTGCATCCCTGCCCGCGCTCACGCACGTGTGTTTATCGGAAGAAATGGCGAAGGCGATCCTCGCCCAACTCGTCGCGGAATGCCGCAACCTTCTTATTGTCCTCGTAATTGCGGATATCAACACCCTCACCGTGACCGATCCGCGCGTGGTAGTGGCATCGCTTGACTATGCTGAGGACTGGACAAAGGGCGCATGGGGCGGGGATGATATGTGGGTGCGCGCGGAGAGGTTCGTGGCTCAAAAGCGGAGGGGTGAGATATCCAGTACGTCTGTCTACCTCGCTCGATTACAATGGAGCTCCTCATGAAGAGTTTACAGATACCTGCTATATCCTTGAGTGATAGCTCTATATATTTGAATCGTCACCGCACTCAACACCTGTATCCTCTTCATGAGTACAATCGTCTTTTATTATCTTTCGTCCAATCTTGCCCCGGTGCGCTGCTAATCTGGCGTCCGTGTAGCTCCAAACCCGAAGAAGTAGACACAGATTGCCATATTCCAGATCACCAATAGCCAACTGAGAAACTAATAGCGTGAAAACTCTCAGTCTTGCATGGCTATCTACTGATATGCAGCAATAGCAGTGTTGAAACCCCTGGAGATATTGGTCCTAAGCTGGATTAACAATGGCCAACTCAGAAACGATAGCGTTAAGACTCTCAGCCTTTCATGACTATTCACCGACATGCCGCGATAGAAATGTTGAAACCCCGGGTGATGGCTATCGAGTGTACACAGATTTCCGGCATTCAAGATCATCAAATGAAAACTGAGAGGCTCATAGCGTTCAGACTCTCAGTCTTGCATGACGATCCACCAAATAAAGCAGTAGCAGGGGGCGAAATTCTTACGGGTAGGATGGCGACCAATGCGGTGGAAAATTTAGCGGTATCCGTCTTGAGTGTCGTGAGATCCTGGAGGATTAATACGGGATTCCATCAATGGGTAAAGCTGCCTGCAGACTAGAATCTAGACCGGTGACCGTCTGTCTATGAAAGTGTCGATAGACCGACAGTTTACTTTCGGTAGACAGGCTGGATTCGAGCCTAGCTAGAATCATAAATATCATGGGAACTGGCAATAACGAGGGATTGATACAAAGGCAGCCTGTTTTACAGCAATTCCTTTCAGGGCATCAAAGACGGTGTGCTCAAAGGCCTAGTACTAAGAACTGAAGTCGAGGAAAGGGGCTATGTTCGGCCAAGCGACAGCAAATGAAGCTGACATTGCCACACTGCCACATTTCTCCTCTTGACATCCATCTAGATCTCGACATGACGCAGGAATCCCACATCCAACCATGACTGAAGCCTCCACCTCACACACCACACCCACCGTAAGCCGCGCTCCCTCTCCGCTCTACCGTTCGTCTAACATTTTCCTTACGCCACTGCGCTCGTAGCATTGCGGTGTCTTGACCTATGCTCTTCGAAATTTACGTTCGGCTCGTGGTAGAGGTCTTCGTCCCAAGCTCGATTTTGAATTCGTTATCAATCCCCAGCGCATGTATATCGAAGCAATTCAGATGGCCCTTCGCGTCCACGCGCTCCTCGGGGACGTTCATATTGCGCCGAGATTGCTCCAAACAGGCGGATCCTTCTATTCTCAGATGGTCTGCTCCGACGCCACGCGATGAGCGCTTCCTCACACTGGCCGCAGAAACTATGCTCCTGAAAATTGTTGACGCCATGGATTGTGCATTACCATTCTTCTTCTTTTTTTCGAAGTTGAGCGGGAGAGGCAAGCGAGCCAATAATTGCCGATCGGAATGATGCCATCAATCCACTTTGAGCTCTTTCCCACTGATGACGGTGCCGAGACCTTGAGATGTGACTCGGAACTCCGCGAATCTGCTCCCACCTTGCTCCCAGCATCCATGGCTTCTCAGCAGTTTTTCGTGCGCGAGGCAACAGAGGACGACATTGAGGGTATGCGCGTCGCGCTCTGGGAGGCGTTCCAGCATGAGCTCCCGCGCACTCGTCCGCTCGCACTCGAAGATCCTGCCGGGTTCGCGGCTTGGACCGTGCGCCATCTCGCTGCTATCCTACTCTCTCATTCACCACCATCCAGACGACTCGCACACTTGACACCCTTCGGGATACCTTGTCGCCAATGAAGTGGTTCGTCGCAACGCCGTCTGACATGCCGACCACGATCGCCTCCGCAGTGCTCTGGGAGCGCGTCGAGAATGCGAACACAACGCCTTACGAGCCGGAGACGACTTCGCCGTGGGGCGGGCCCACGCAGGCCGAAGCGCACAATGAGATCATGGTGCACTATCGCGCGACAGTGGGCGAGCTACCGCACTACGGTGAGCGGTTCTCCGTCTTGCAGTTCCCTGGCACTGGAATGCTTATGTCCAATCCGATGCAGTCTTGCAGGTGATGGCAACGCTTCCTAGCTTCCAGGGACAAGGCGCGGGTTCTGCGCTGCTCCGCTATCTCACGAAGATCGCGGACGAGGAGGCTATGCTGAGCTACGTCGATTCCTCACCGCAGAGCATGCGCGTGTACGACAAGTTCGGCTGGAAGGCCGTCGGGCGGGTCAAGCTTCCCGAGCCGTCGACGGGTGCCGGAGAAGAGCCGGTGTACGTGACGATGATGTTACGCGAGCCCAGTGCGAGCATGTCGAGGTCATAGCCTACAGTCTGGTTCGTGTCTACCAAGTCTTGAAATTGAGTTGGTAGATCTCGAACACAATGTACTCCAGCGTAACATCTTGTTATCGAGAACGTCAAAGTTGAACGGGGCATCATGAGTGACGAACGGGCACACGCAGGCCGGGGGTCTCGCAATTCTCAATCTCCGAAATTTTACTTCAGAACTCGTCTTCTGCTCAGTTACAACTTGCCTTCGACGATCACCTTGTTCGGTCCAGTATAACATTTCCGATTCGGTTCATTGCACGTTTGCGCAGGTCGGTCAAGTCGAGGTTCGACAGCACATTTTTGCAACCAAACTGGAATGATCCCGCGAACCGGACTGGGTCTGCTTGGTCGACGCGACTGGTCGCCAAGTGCGTTTCAGCGAGGTAGCTATAGGCCTACGAGATACGACCGATTCTTGCTACGCCGCTGACCTGTTACTTCGTAACTTTGGTTAAAGAAATATGCTGAATGGCCAACACTAGATTTTAGGGTGCAATCTTGTGAAATTGAAATTTGTGAAAGGCGTCATCCTGCCAGAAAAACAGGGTATTTGCTATACTAGTTTCGGTGGCATGGCATCTAATATGGAACCTCCGTGTATCTCGAGTAATCAACCATCCTGACAGCATGCTTACTGAAGCTAACATTCACAACCATTGGTTGAAAAATATCAATGTGGCCCTTGACGTGACCACATTCTGACAGACAAAATTAAATTTGGGCCACTAGCATTGAAAAACAACTGGTGTTAAACACATGGATTGGCCTACTCATGGATGAGCACTCACTGCCGGATGATTGGACAAGCACAGAGGGGGTTTTAGTGGGTATGCGGCCCATGATTGATAGAAATGGAATAGAATATTTTTTTGGCCGGAGCCCCACACTCGTTTAAACATGTGCGTAACGGCATTTCCTCCTGGACAACATTTCTTGGCAATGACTGGCTCACAACCAGAAACACAAGCGGATGAGCTTGGAATGCTTCTGCAGACTAAGATTCATTATTCTAAACGTTCCAAAGATATAAATAAATAAAAACAGTGGGTGCGCTGAATTCGATGCAGGTCCTAGCAAAGGAATTTACATGGGGGGCCAGGATGCCAGTGAGTTGACGATGCGTGGATCCGCTTGCGGTCCAAGGCATTTTATACCTTCCCGAACAGCATGTGCCCCAAGTTGGCGCCGGCGCCATCGCGGCGTCTTGTCTGCGGATGGTCAGAGGACCGCCGTAGAAGTCTACACATAGAGTGAAAGCGCCTGCTGTGGCAGTTTGCTTTCATATAAAAATTGAACCGGATCCCAACGGCAGTGTCGTGTTTAGTTTCGGGCCTGAAACACGGCAAATAGACGCTGCAAACAGACGCGGGAGGGGTGATGGGCCGCACTTCGTCCGCCCAGGGTAAGAATCATGGGCATTGCCAGTGACAGGCACATCAGTGCCTGCTTCGGGTTCGCGTGGGCCTTGGCGGAAGCAGCCAATGCTTCCTTATCCCGAGACGTTTTATGTCACCGACTTTGAAACCCTTAGTCGTCTGGGGTCCAAAATCGTCTCCCTCCGATGCATCGAACTCGTCGTTTTCATTCGTTCAACCCACTTTATGTTCAAATTGCTCGTTCCTTTCATGTTTTATCAAAGTGCTTGTCCTTTACATACAATCTACTTCCAATCTCTCTCTTTGTCGATGAGATCCCTTTGTTCCAAGTCGCGCCAAAGGTGGTTTTTTCTTTGGGGAATCTGCGCTTCTCACTCACTTGTGTTGAACTTTGCGGATCTGCACAAAGGAATTCTCATGAAGAGGCTGGTCTTCCGCCTCCCAATCACCGAATCACGGTCCGCTCATGATTATGTTGTGCAACTCACGTTGAACTCGCGATCCCGAAAATCCGCGCGAACTTGCCGCCGTGGTAGGCCTCGGCCATCAGTGATGGCCGCGAGCCCTGACGTCATCGTCCCACTTTTCCCCGAGTCTCATCTCGTCACTCCGCGTCATTGTTGGGTTCCTGAGCTGGGGCCTGTCTACTATTTCCACTCGCAGCTGGTCGCTGGCCCTCCCAAAATCAACCAATTTAGGCAATCCTGAATTTCGGGTCTCTCTGTGTTGAACATCAATGAAGACCACCTCGGGCAGGACCGGTGAGTATGGTTCAACTGTCGATTTCTTCTTCAAAGCTATGTTTATCGGTGGGTTATCGCGCCCGGAGCACATGCATACACATATGCTCCCCGTATCGCTGATGTCACCGACCTCCGGGCCGCCTGGGTCCCGACTCGTATATATAAGTCCCCCCCCCTCCTTAATCTCCCAAACCCATACTCATTCCCACATCCAACATGACTATTGAAGCCTCCACCTCGCACATCACACCCACCGTATGCCGTTCCTCCCTCTCCGCTCCGCCGTCCGTCTAACACTTCCTTTGCAGGCTACGGCGTCCACTTCTGCCGCCGCCCCGCAAGCAGCCGCTGCCCCGACCCAGACCCAGACCCAAGTTGAAACTCATGTACGCTGTCCCTTTTCGGGGCACACGAATTATCGTTCTGACGTGGATCCCAGCCGCCGGTTGACCCGCCCAAAAAGCACGGCGTCGCCGCCATCATCGAGAAGATCGTGCACCCCATCCACGGCTCGAACCACGAGCACTCGCACACCGACGCGGTCTCGGTGCCCGTCGCCGTGCCGGAGAAGCCGAGTGATGGCAACGCGCACCTCGCGCCCGGCGGGAGCGCCGTCGGCGGTATCTTGTAGTTGGGCTCGCAGCTGGTCGTCCTGTATTCTATGGTCATTAATTGCGTCGTATAATATGCACATGTAAACCAGTCTATCGGCAGAGCATACCATTCTCGTTTAATATTCTGAACCAACTCGAAGCCTCATCACGCAAGCATGCATGCTTAATAGAATATTGCACATGTCCATCGATATCGGCAATTCCTTCAGTCCTCAACGGCATGAAAAAAATGAACCATAAAATCTCCTGCAGCTTACGATTGCTCGTGACTATCCATCTAGGTCACATCCTGTTCAAACGAGCGCTTGAATACTGTCTCTGTAAAGTACAAATAGGGGAGGGTACGATTTGAACATTGTTTGATTTAACCCCTCGTACCATGAGCCTTTCTTTCGGGCGGATTTGCTACAGATCGAGACTGACACTGAGCCCTTGTAAGCGGGTTGTGGACATAATTACATGTCAGTCACTCAAGCTCATTGATCAGGCATTTCACGGGTTTGACCTCTCCCGGCCCTTTGTCCTCGTTGCTCCCCTTCATCAGAAGAAACACGACAGTAGTCCAGACCTTGAATTCCAACGTCCTCGACTGCCCGGTCTCAGGGCGCCTATTATTTAAACTTATTTTGAGTTGAAAATTCAACCTAGGTAAGACGTTCATTGTTGGCAGCCAGAACAGATCGTGGGAGGACTCCGCGAATAAATGCGAAGTCCCCGAAGGAAAATTGGTGGAAAAGGACGGGCGTGGGCGCACGGCTTTCAATCCCACGTCGGATGCGTACCATTAAAATGGGGATATTTTCTCATGCCACGTAGCTTACCACGAGTCATAATACTCTGACTCAACCCCCCCTTATCGTCTCGCCAAGGGATGCAAGAGCTGGACCTAACCTGCGCTATGGACTTCCCGCCTCCTCACCCCCCAGCCGAACCTCGACTCCCACCCGATCTCGCGCGGGAAATACTCGAAATCTGCGCTCTCTCGCGGCCAGTAATCATTCCCAGACTCATGTTAGTAGCCTGGCGCGTCAAGAACTGGTAAGTCTTCAAATTTGCGCTGGTCGCCCACACGGTGCAAATCTAGCCTCTTTCTGGATTATTTCAGGGTTGAGCCACTTCTTTATCGCATTGTTTGCACAACGAACACGCCGCCGGTGCTCGACAGTCTCCCCCAGTTCAGCTCCCACGTCCTGCTCCGCGCACTCGAGGATAAGCCCGCGGATTTCCTCGCCACATCTGTTCGTTACTTGTATCTCTGGCCGCGCAGAGAGCACCACAGGGCGAACATGGAGGTCGTCCTTCCTGCCTGCACCGGTGTCACTTCCCTCCTCATCTCTCCCAAGGAGACTGAATTCTGCCGATCGCTCGGGGACATGTCCTGCCTCCGCCGGCTCACAGTAAACATTCGCTCCCTCTTCAAGCAATACCCGGAAGGCTTCGCCCACCCGTTGTTTCGCAACATCACACACCTCGAGGTGTTCGACACGCAGAGCGCCCATGCGTGGGAGGAGCTCGCGCTCGTTCCGAATCTTACGCACTTTGCGTTTCGGAACGACACGTTCCTGGGTAAGGCGGCAGGCACCATCCTCGCGGCGTGCCCCCGGCTGCAGTATCTCGTGTGCGCCTCGCACCCGATGTTCATCCGGCTTGCGGCGCAGGCGTGCGCGCGGCTCGCGTCCAGTGACCCGCGGTTCGTCGTGGTAGAGGTGGTCGACTTCGAGCGTGACTGGATGCGCGGGGCGCTTTGGGGGAAAGATGCCTGGGCGCGCGCCGAGGCCTTCGTCGCGGCTAAGCGGGCAGGCAAAGTGGACAGTGAGTCCCTTCCTTCGAGTACCCATGGAGTCGGTATCGACTTTCTTCGACACAGGCTCTGAATACCGGGTTGCCCACGATGACCCTGCGTTCACCTTCCAGTGATGCCGATGAACACGAAATTGAACTCGCGGACTCGGAACAGAGGAGGCTCAGGCTTGGCCTTGAGCCTTGACAAGTACGCAAATTCCAGCTAATAGCTGAAATCTGAATTCCGAGTTCCTAGACTCCGCGATCATCTCGATTATCTTCTCAAATATCGCAGTAAGGGTTCATGGAGGCGGACGAGCTAAAGGTTCATCGGAGACCTGGTATTCGGACCCTGTGAACTGCCGTTAAAATTGATTCCAGGAGATGGACTGAACTGCGACTCGCTGCCGACTTGGCCAATCTGCTTGGCTGTCACAAACGCCTCAGCGCGTGCCCAGTAGTCCTCTCCTATCAAGGCGCCGCGCATCCAGTCATACTCGAAGTCTTCCACGATCACCGCGACGAACCGCGGATCGGCCGCAAGCCGCTCGCAGGCTGGAGTAGCTGAAGTGTCCAGTACTGGGCTCGCGGAGATGAACACCAGGTACTGCAGCCTTGGGCACTCCGCGAGGATGGTGCCCGCTATCCTATCGAGGAAGGTTTGCTCCCAGAAGGAAAAGTGGGTGAGGTTTGGGATGAGCGCGAGCTTCGCCCAGGGAATGGTTGGATTCGGCGTGTCAAAGACCTCGAAGTGCGTTATGTGGCGAAAAAGCTCGTGCGCGAATCCTGCGGTGTAGCTTTTGAAAAGGAAGGCGAGGTGGACTGTAAGACGGCGCAAGGAGGACATGCTCTCGAGGTACAAACAGAATGGAGCCTCTTTGGGAGCGATGAGGAGGCTGGTGAGACCTGTACAAACAGGGAGGATCACGTCCATATTGAACCTGTGATGCATGATGGCGAGTTCTCCATCCTCGTACGGCGGAGGCCAGAGGTACATGTGGCGAACGGATTTTCAACCACAGGCATATCCTCGATCGCGCGGCGAAGGATTTCAGAAGTGAATTGCGGGAGACTATCGATAATCGGTCGCGAGTTCGTTATGCATACAATGCGATAGAACAGAGGCTCGACCCCGAAATGGACCAGAAAGAGGTTAGACTCGAAATGAGAGCAATTCATGTTGAAGACTTCCCACTTCTTGACGCGCCAGGCGACCAACATAAGCCTCGGGATGACTATAGGCCAGGAGAGCGCACAGATTTCGAATATTTCTCTCTCGAGCTCGAGGGGGAGGCGAGATTGGTGAAGTGCCGTGGTCATAACGCTGGGTTGGAAAAATTCGAGGCTGCTCCAACAACAGACGAAAATTAGGTCGTCGTGGCTCTGGACAAGCAATACTGAGCCACGTGTCACGATCATGATAATGATCCTGGAAATTGAATGCGAAAAAATATCCTTCAAATGAATAGAGGTTGTTCGCGGCAATCAGTGGCACCGACTCACCTACCAATGTTGTGCATCTATTCATCAAGTCTGGACTGTTCTGGCCGGGTACATCGAGGCTGTGGTTTAACAGCTATCGAGCATTCTGGAACGAGTGACTCTCGTCAAGGGATCAAAAGGACTAGGCGCTACGACCCGCCGCCAGCGGCGTCAACGGATTGAATTTGACCAGAGTGGCCGTATGATAAGCACCCATAATATCTTAAAAGCATCTCATATCCAAAGGAAAGCTTCCACGCTTGCAGTTGAAGCAGGTATTGAATCAGTTGAATAGGCATCTTTGACGAAGGCGAAAGACACGGCGAATTACGGGAAAATTGGAGCGGTTTCTGTCAAATCAGTGGCGTCCGGGTCATCTGGAAGGAAGTACTCGCCCTCGAGCTCGAAAGGCCAGATGCCGTCATCTCAACTGCCTGCGAGTGTGATGACGAAATCAAGACCGGCCGCGATGAAATGCTCCTTGATCTCCCTTTCAGCGAGGGCTCCTGGCCACCAGCTGTCAAAGCGACAAACGCCTGAGAAGCGCATTTCGAGGTGAAATTTCTGCAATCCTGGGGGGACAGGTCTTTCGGTAGTGCAACATGACGACGATGTTTTCATAGCGGATATCCCCGTTGTCACCGATTGTGGAGTGGATTGTGAGATCCCTGAAATTAGGCGCCACTACCGAACTCGAATAGGAGAAGTGTCATGGCGTTCACGTCTGGGCAGGCATTGATTTCGAGGACTGCAACCGAGGGAAAGGTTTTGAGCCGAAAGGCAATGTCGTCTGCGTCGCCATCGAATTGCCAGAAGGAAATAGCGAGATGGTCGATGGTGCAGCAGGAACGGGAAAGGAACTCGTTAACTGTATAGTATATTCGTCATACAATCCGTGGAGGTTGGGAAGTGTGAGAAGATGGAAGGCAGCACAGTCGGAGAGGGTGAGATAAAAGGCGTGGCAATGTGGTTGGGATCAACTGATCGGTGATCAACTCCGAATCTGTTCTTGCGAGAGAAATTTTCGAGTCCGAAAGCATCAGAAACGTTGTCAAGATAGTGAGGAAGGTCTCCGTGGAATTGCATTCCTTTATCTCCAGGTGCGTCAACAACGGGAGGGAAAAGTTGATCGAGGGTTCGTGCCAAATAGCCGAAGCTCGCGAAGGGAAGGGTTTCAGCAGGTCCCCCAAATCTTCGTGCGAGGAATGAGAGGTTGCGAGGTGCTGAAGGATAGGGAAGGAGGTATGGAGCGGGCGAAGTCGGTGGAACTGCTCGGGCTGAAGGTGTAACTCCAGGCGTCGAATCTGCCCGGCGAACAATGAACAAGAAACACAAGTGCATCCGATATGATTGGCTCAGATGTGTACAAGTGAGCTAGGTCATTCAGGCCGAAAGAAATCGGATGCCCTTTAGCGCGAAAGAGCCAAGTGTGAGTCCTACGAGAAGGGAGCCAATTATTGATGTGAATGGAGCTCCACAGTTCGCAGGTGGACAACGCGACGTCCCTCCAATGGCGACAGATCCCGGCGAGGACGTGGGGTAACACGGGTCATAATTTGGCCCCACACGTCCGGCCGGAAGGCAAAAATGCGAGAGGTGATTTCGACGGGGAGTGTCAGTACGGGGTAAACCACAAGAGAGAGGCTGGCCTTCAGATCGTGCTCCTCCTTGAGCGCCAGGATTTGGGATTTTATTCGAGCGAGGGCGGCGCGCTGCTGTGGGGGGGAAGATGGGGGCGGATGGGCACTTCGAGGGAGTCCACGTTGGAGACATGCCCGAGCTCCACCAAATTGTAATGGCCGCAGTTTGTACAAACTGACATGGTGGTCGCTTGCTGGGTCACCTTCAAATCGAGTGTGACAGATGCATGACCCGCGGATGATACCACCCGGCACTGATGCCGATTGACATTGATGTGCCGAACGTCGCCAACTGAACGCATTGCTTGCCTGAACCGCAGACGGCTGAACCTGGCAATATTGGTGGAGACAGATGAGTCAGGCTCCCGACGCAGTGGGTGCATGAATACGATCGGGCGATCATCGTCCGGTCGGACAATCTAATGAACAATGTAAATGTTGAGCTTTGGTTGAGCTTGCGTCTTGGACTTGCATCTCCTCTGAATACTGGCGCTGAATGGGCTCATTCCCCTGGGATGTTCTCACAACCGCCGCTGTCTATTACTGACCTCGTGCTCGGTTCAAACTCCCAAGGTCTCTGAGTAACCGAACAGGACATCCATCAATTTGGGCCCGGGGACAAATCATTCAGACCAAATTCAGACTGCGTTCTCTGCGGCGTTGGACTCATTTATCAATTATAAAAGCAGCCAAAATTGCACTGTAACACACTCTTTCATTAACCGCTGCCGATTTCTGTTTCTAAAGCTGCTTCCAATCCTCTGGACTTGTCCATTTATCATGTTCTCTCCTGTGTTCGCCTTCCTTGCTTCCCTGGCGGGAATACAGCACACCTCGGTCGAATCGTCCAATGCACACACTGAGATGCACCACTTCACAGGAAACTCGAACTCTTGGGGAATCCAGAGTGCCAGCTGCGTTAATATTTGATTGGACAATTGCATGTTAATTCGGAGTGGGGAATAAGTGTGCATGGTAAGGTTATCCAGGGTAGAGCCCTGCACCACGGACATCATACCAAAGATCACACTTTCTATTCGAGAGTACATAGGAATATTAACCAAGTTCAAGATTACCGGACGTTCACTCTGGAACCCCGTATCTCCGAGACTCTAGGACTGAATGTGCTACGTTGTCTGTCCGCTCCATCTCGAGGCATAGTTTCCCTAGGTGAAATACCAGCGATCTCGCCAGGATTATCGTATGTCAAAACCAGTTGCCTTGCGGCCTGGTTCCCTTTGTGCACGAGCGGAAGAAAACTTAAAAGCATGGACCCGGCGGGGAATATGATACTTACTTTTTTGTTTGTTTCGACGATTGAGGGGAGGAATGGTATCTGATACAGAGATCCACGACTTATAATACATTCAGCTGTCACAATATCCTACCACTGTTCGGCTAGTATTCATCCTCGTCCCCGTCCTCCTCGTCTTCCGAGTCTGGATGACACCACTCTCCAAACTCGATCTGAACAAAGGGCCTGCTTCCATCCGTGTAAGATCGGTTGTCAAGCATCCTCCTTATCCCCATGCTGCACTGCACCACGTAGCCGACAGCAAGAGTCAGATCGCCCTCGGTCTCTGTGTCACTGTGCCAGTGTATGCAGAATGAGGACACAACACGATCGATGAGCGGCACTGCGATGTCGTAGAGGGTGCCCATGCGTAATGACAGATCGTTTAGCACCGCGCGCCGTTGGGAGACGCCGCCCCAGCCGTGAGAGCTTTCTGTGACGACCATCGTCTGCGCCGGGGGCTGCATGACGAGCATGCGCCGCCAACTAGCGTCTGCTCGCTTGAACGCAGCGGGCGCCTTGGACCATGGCATCGCCATGATGGACTTGGCGTTGCCGGGCCCCCTTGACCCGGGATTTAGGCCTCCTGGGGCGAAGAAGGGACCGAACATCTCCACCAGCAGCGGATTCTGTACACGCTCCGACTTGGAGTCGGCCTGGAAGAAGAGAGTTCGCTGCAGGGTGGGCGAGAGCGTGATGGCCTGCCACATTTTGCAGACGAGCGGCGCGGTGACGAGTAGATCGCGCATAGGGAGCTGAGCGAGGGTGAGCTCGACGAGCTCTGGTGTGGACATCACGGCATCTTTGGCAGTTGACATGGTGGTAAGTGCAACACCTGTAAAAAGCTGTGCATCATTCCCACTGACCTTTTTAAATATCCCCCGAGAGGTCCCCTGACACGCCGTGATCAGCTGGGTCCCCTGAGACCCCGAACTACCCTTTCACACTGTGATACTCGCAAAGTTCGAACTATGCGCTCGCACACTTCAAGAGGCTGGCATAATGGTCGGAACTCTGCGGTGCGTAGATCGAATCCGCTCGCCAATCTGCTTAGTACAATCCAGTTGAATTCAGTCATTTCGAAGCAAATGGACAGCTGGCGCTGGGGTAGCGTACATGGAGTCATCAACGGGTTGCAACAAGAGCCCACCTCCGAGAGCTCAATCCTCGCCCTCAGCCTGGACGCAGTCCGGCCCCAGTTCAGGTTTATCTTCGGACGCATCACCGTTATCCCCAGGTCGAGGACCACAGATCTAGATCTTGTGAAGAGCATTCCACGTCAGAATGGGCTCCACTGTTGGCAAAATCGGCGGCGCTGTCGGTGCTTTCTTTTCCTCCACGAGCAGAGGGAGGTACTTGTTTAGCCTCGGAAAAAGTTGGGAAAGGTGGGGTCTCAGGCCCTGAATCCGACCGATGTCCGCCAACACGATACAAGTCCATCGGATTATGTCTTCATCGTGAACTGAGCTGTTTTGGACAAGTCGGTTTGCCCAGCCGTCCTTGGCTAGTGACGTTCAAGCCAACGTTCACACGTAAGTTGGACAACCGGAAAAATCCAATCGACTCACATATGCGCCGAATTGGAATGTACACTGCATGAGCGCAAACTTCGGATTTCGCACTGATGCACACCAAAGCCCTCGAAACGGGCCCATCGGCGTTGAACTGTGGTCTAGACTCTAGACCGCGCCTCGACGTCGGCCAATTTCAGGATATCGGTGGCGAGGCTCAACGTGACGAAGGAGGCAACTTCACAGGCTCCCAATAGCCTCCACTACTGATGGAACGGAAAGCGTATAGTGCGGACTTTTGGAGTTCAGGGACTCTGCACAATGTATATCAAGGAGAAATCCATGAAAGCTTCAGACTCACCAGAGTTTCCATTGCAGTTCTTCGCACACATTTGTTTTTGCCACGAGCTCATTCAGGGCTTCGGAATTAGAAGCAATAATGTGGAGCAGAAACAGGATAGGGTCGCAACATTAAGGTCGGAACCAAGGGATCTTATAAGATCGAGAGCAAGCCCCAGCGCTTCGGAATGAGCAATTGCGTGAGAAGCTATCGCGGAGCGGCTCATCATGCACAGAGCGTCAAGCGCCACTATACAATCTAAGCCACTAGTTGCACCAGGGTCAGCACAAAACCGGACCAGAAAATCAGCGACGAACCTGAGAACGGAGGAGAGTTCGCTGCAGAAATTTGTCCGAGGGTCTACGGTGAGACTGTGTATAGCCTCCGATTGCCAGTGGAAATCTCCTGGAATAGGTATGCGTGCAAAATGGTGAGAATTCTCGGGATCGGCTTTGAGCACTTTCCTGGGCAGGCACCTCTCGTTCTCCTTGATCCCTGAACAGACCAAGCTGAGCGAGGGTGAGCTCGAGGAGCTAGGGGGTGCTCATCACGGTATCTGTGGCTGTCGACATGATGGTAAGCGCGAAACCTGTGTATGATTCCCACTGGCCTTAAATACCCGCTGGGTCCCTTGACACCGGAATTAGTTCGGGTCCCGGATCACTAGTCAAATTCGAACCAAGACATTCAGTTTGATTCTAGCCCGCTCTACCTTCAGACACATTTCACCAGTTCTTCATATGTAGTCGATTCTACCAGCGTTCGGGCGGAAAATGGATTCGCAGGGGACACTAATCATCTATTTAAGTAGCCTCAGACACCTTCATTTCACCCTTTTCACAATGGTGGTCGGTGGTCCCACTGTACTTATCACCAAGTTCGTTGGTGTCAGCAAATACTTTATTAGCTCATCTTAAGTTCTAGGCGGCTCGACCGCTTTTTCATCTTAAGTTGTGATACATCTGTTAATGTAGCCTACCTACTGTACCCTTCCTACATTCTACATACCATGCGGTCATCCCGAACTTAAGTTCCCTCCGTGCTCTTAACTTCCTACCTCGATCTCAAGTTCGTGCATGACTTAAGTTCGACCCCAGTCAGAAGATCAGTTCATATCATATAAATATAATATTTTCAATTGATGAAGTACTTAAGTTTTGACCAAACTGAAGTCTGTCTTCAGTTCCCGGTAGTAAACTTGAGTTCCAGAAGGTGGCATGAATCCCTGGAATGGCCAATAATATTAATATTGAGGGAAGATGAAGGACACAACACAGAAACTCGCCAGGATAAATAATACTGTGGACCTATTGGGTCGCATATTTAGTTCCTGATTTTATAAACACAGAGAGTGTGGCATACCAGAATGCCACCAGACGGCAGGAAGTCTTGAGAAAGTCACTGAGATCAGAGGTCTGTCAAAGGTCAGTCTAACTGAGCTTGAGCTTGCATAAAGTGATCTGAACAGATTATGGTATATCACTGCGTTCAGCGGGTTGATAGCCGCAGGTTCGGCGAGCTTGAACGCCGTGACTATATATAGTCTAGTTGTGGCTAGTTACCTAGCCAGGGCCACATAGCCACACCCTGATTAGCTGTTGCGAGGTCATGGCCAGCTCACCTAGCCGCACTGTGGGTAGTCCCACCGCACAACCTCACCAGCCCCATCGCCCCGTGCCCAGAAGTGTGGCCAGGTATGTGTTGCTGTGGCTAGCTACGCACTGTCGGCCGGCCAGAGCTGGCCACACATGGCTCGGCCGGCTAGCCAGAGCTAGCCCTATGTCCTCGGCTATCTCCAGCGAGGCGGCCCTGTGGTTATCTGTCCTCTGAACGCAGTGTATGTGAGGGCAAAGTGTCGAGGAGAAGAGTGACGAGCTAAATTGGAGTTATGGTCGTGGGCGAAGCTCACCTAAATGACAGCCGCCACCACGACATTAAGAATCTCTTCGGGAGGTGCCTGAAAATTGAGTTCTCGGAGGACCCTCGATCCCCCAATGCGGCTGGTGTTGCTGTCGTAGTGAACAGAAACCTGATGCGCACAGATAACATGAAAGTCATCAAGGTCATACCTGGCCGGGCAATGATCCTCGAAGCGGAATGGCAAGGGGAACACCCCCTCTCCATCCTTGGTGTATACGCACCCAATACACCTGAGGACAACGCACAATTCTGGAAAGACATAAAACAATTCCTGATGAACAACCCGAGCGTACAAAAACCAGATGCAATGGGTGGAGACACAAATGTTGCGGAACATGCAATAGACCGACTCCCAGCGCATACTGATTCTGATGCTGCAACCTCAGCACTGGACGACCTCAAATCGTACTTAGGCCTGGCTGATGGATGGTGCCATACGTACCCAAGCACGAAAGCCTACACATACCTTCAAAAAGCAACGGGCTCACAGTCCCGCATAGACCGCTGCTATATAAAGCACGAATTGCTGGAACAGGCATACGAGTGGGAGATCCGGACAGTGGGGGTCCCCACCGATCACAGAATGGTATCCATGCGTCTTACGACTGTGAATGCACCTACCATGGGCCCAGGAAGATGGGTACTGCCCAAACATATCATGAAAGACAAAGAGCTTTCTGCTTTCATACAAGAACGAGGCATCACTCTCCAGAGGCGACTCCAGAAAATCGAAAAGCATCCTGTCCACAATCCTCAATATAACCACCTAAGGGAGCGGCGACGCAGTCACGTGGTGGCCTGTTAGGGGGGGTTACCGTGTATGAGTCAAACCCCCCTAAGAGGCCGGGGTAGGCGTCGGAGGGAAGGAGGTCGTGGCAGTACTTCCACGTGCCCTTCTCGGCCGGTCCCGCCCGCCGCTGTGGCGTGCCGCCTCCCACCTCCCGCCCACCTCCCGCCCCTCCTCCCGCATCTCCGACACCTCCGACGCACACATCCGAGTTTTCTGTATCATCACTCATTGGAATTACAGTAAAACATCATTGTTATTCCCAAGTCTTGAAGAGTATGTATAACAAGTAGTAGGCTGCCAAATGTACAATATATATATATATATATATAATGCTACAGGTGCACGCAAGTGAGCGGAGCGGAGCAAAACATCACAAGTGAGTGCGTACAATACGGTGAGCAGTGCCAGATGGTGAGCAAGGGTGAGGGCCTTGGTGCACGGGGAGCAGGGAGGAGCAGGTGGTCCGACACTGCCCGAATCTGCCTCGGTGCAAGCCCCCGTGGTCCGAATCTGCTCCAGCACAAGCCCCCTGCTCTTCAGCGCAGTTGGCATCACCTGCACCAGCATGTTGAGTACTAGGGCCTCACCAGGTGGATCCGAAGGAGGCGCAGGAGGTTCCGCAGGAGGCACAGTAGGCGTGGGCACATCGGGTCCGGGGGCTGACAATAACAGAGTCAATTTGAAGGGAGCCAGGGGGGCTGTCTCACCCTGGCCAGGATTGTATATGCTCCTGCTTGCCTGCACCTATGAGCGGGTGGTCCGAAGGCATTGCAGGCACCTTCGACGCCTTCTGCAGCTTGTGCACCTTCTTTGCTGCTGACGCACACATGAGGGAGCCAATATAGGCCGGACTGTCAAAGAAACAGTTGGGTGGCCAAGTCATCGGAGAACAGAGGCTGAAGCGGAGGCAAGACAGGCGGGTGAAAAGTGTGTCCAAAGAGGACATCATGGGTCAAAAGAAGGGCTAGATCACCCACAGACGCGGGGGAAGGCGCTCTTGGAGCCTTGTCCCGCAATTTCTGAGGGAGGGCATAGACAGGAGATTGTCAGTAAAGAAATCTACAAAAATAGAGTACTGTTACGCACCAAAGCTTCCGACTTCTACAAAGTGGGACTGGCATAGACAGCACAAATATGATACACCACAGGAACAGCCTGCAACAGGCAGAATCATAGATGCATCAGCAAGAAAAATGCAAAAGAAGTGAAGTGTTTGCTCACCACAAGCAGCCTGAGGAAGCAAAAAAGTAACAAGAAAGCGCGAGTCCAGCAGTAGAAAGGCCCAGTAGCAACCATTAAGAGGCCTAGGGGCAGCAGAGTGCTGAGCATGATTGCTCACCACCAGGTAGAGGAGGCATGGAGGAGGAGAAGGAGAGAGACAGGCCGGACCAAATATTTGGCCAATGCCATCAGCCTCCCATCTACGTTGCGGCCTCTCCCCAGCTCCAATCGGGCTCCATCTTGTGTACTCATAGCCCCATATACTACGCATTTTCTGTAGATTGCCTGTTCCTTGCATTGTTCGGATTAATGTTGAAATGCCCGATGTGTCGGAGGCCTTCAGCTTTCCTCCACTTTGGTATTTGTGAATCATAAAGTGTATTCCAGTGACTTTAGCTATTCACAAGGATGGCAGGGTCATTGCACAGGTGTATAACCATACCAGTAGCTTGTTCATTCCAGAAAAATCAGCAGTGCATGAGGCGATGTAGGCCTCCATCCTTTGTTTATTGGTCACTTGTCGTGTTTCAAGTGGTGACAATCTTGCGATTTCATACCAGTGGACCACTAAAATTGTCCTAACGGTTCATTCCAGGCATGGCTACTGGCATGTTGAATATGCTCGAGGTGGTCGAAGGCCATCAAGGGAGGCGCCGAAGGCCATCGGAGGCCTCCCACACCTACCAAAGAATGATATTGGATTCTAATATGAGCATTCATTCTTATTTGAGGTAGATACATGTTGGAGAAGCGAAAAAAAGGCCTCGCCATTCACCCACCATTATAATAGCAATGCCCGAAGAGTCGGTGAAGGCCGGGCCGCAGATTGATGGGCCAATCAGAACACGAATAACCATGAGCTCAATGTAAAATGTTTCTAGTAAGCTCAATATTGGATGGAATATCATGGGACATGGACCAAATGAAAGCTGGGCGATGCCCGGGCACTAGATAATCAACAGATCTCACCCTGAATCAAGTTATTTTTCGATGCACAAATATCTGGCAAAGTCAACCAAGGTCTTAGGTTGAACATTGCACAGAGTAGCAGAGGATCAGATTCAACATCTTTGAAAAAATTTCCAGTGAAAGAACTCTTCACCTATATTGTAAGAAGCCTGTACTAAGTGCCAAAGGTGGGATTTATACTTATTCCAGGTCTCAGACCACAAATATAGGGGGAAAAACATCGAAATTTGGCACATGCCTTAAGGATCATGCACATTGCTGGTTAAACCAGCTCTATATCTGCTGGACAGTATTAATTCATCATCCCAAGTATGGAAAGTACACAATCAAATCCTCTTCGACCGATGAAAGCCCAAAAAGGATGATGTGGAAGCCTCCAACGACCTTCAGCACCTCCAACACCTCTCCAATATCTTCAACATGCCGTGAATTGTGCACAACCATTTGGTCTGGTGGGAATTTGGTGGGGCATGCATGTTTCACAGATTGTGGTCATTGTTCATATGCAAAAAAAGCATTTGGTTGGTTGGAATGTAGGTGTCGGAGGTGTGGAAGGTGCCCCAAGCCCACCCAACAATTGAAGTCCTTGTACGTCACCTTGAATAAATATATTGTTCGGAAATGCTTTGACTGATTGGCCAGATTTAGCAGGTTCAACCATAGATTATAACTTTGAATCGCCATATGACACAGATTCCTGTGATGACTCAAATTACCTCGAGCATCCAATCAGCACAACTCGATTGCCCGGAATTAATTTTATGATGTACCACTATCAAACTGGTGGCATAGTGGAGGCCTCCGATGTGTCGGAGGTAGTAAGCCTGATGCTTTGCTATCACCTCTAATGCTTTGGGAGGCCTCCCGAGTAATATCAATCAAATTCACCTGTGTCTTGCAAATTTATCCTGAGTACCACCAGTCGCAGGAGTACAGGATGCACAGTGACTGTAGTGGCCGGCGCACACCAGCTACCACCTATACCCACCTGAAATTCTTGGATTAGGCAGGGGAGGGAGGTGTCGGAGGCCAAATTGGAGGTGCTGGAGGTGGTGTTGTTCCTTGAACTGCTCTTTTTGTGTGTTCAATCGGAAGTAGAGACTATTGGTACTACATGTGAACCTCAAGTAAGAATAAATATTCATATTGGAAGCCAGTATGTCATTATTTGGGACGTGTCAGAGGCCTCCAACGGCCTCCGACACCTCCAGGATCTCCAGTCATCTATAATATAATCATATAAACCTTGAAGATGGTAATTGATTAGTGGGCTACTGGATTCATATATTTTCCTGCCATATACAAGGAAATTTTATTGAATGTGGTTGAGCTGTAGCCTACCAGAGGTCATAGGCATTGTAAGCTCCACCTGCAGATTAAACCCATCTTAGGTCCTCCATAATAGGTGCATACAGAAGGAAAACGACCAGAACCTCTGTGCTTTGATCTACTGGCCAAACTCAACCACGGGGACATAGGAGGCTCGCTGTTGATTGTGAATAATTTTCCAACAGGCCCCTAGACTCATGATGACTCAAAATTATGTTGAGCATCCAATCAGAAGAGCTAGATTGTCTAGAATCAGCTTTATCATGCACCAATATCAAAGGGGAGGTGCCACTCAGGTGCGGTGTAGGCCTCCGACGCAACCTCCTATATGGTGGAAAGCCTCCTGAGCAGTTCAAACATGTTACAGGATGAATCAACCTATGTGTGCAGACTCTGGGGTGCTTTGCGAATAGATAGATTCACTGGAATTCATTCTATGCTGGATCAAATTGGCCGTGAACTGCAGCTGGAGGCCTTCGACACATGCCAGGAAGGCTCCCAAGCAGTTCTAGCATCCCACAGATCAGACCCCTATGTGTGAGGCTGCTTCTGATGTTACTTATCAATAGCTGGAGTCACTGGAAGTAGCTTTACAGTGCATGAATATTGGACTGGAGGCAAGCCGGAGGCCTCCAACACGTTGATGTTAATTTTAAAACAAGCAAGGATCATGCTTTGAAAGTAATCTAAATCATGCACAGTATATGAGGCTATAAGGGCATAAACAGGAACCAAATTAGAGGCAGGTTATAGGCTGCGATGGAGGCCCCGAAGCCGCCAGCAGAGGGTGGTGGGAAACCGAAGGAAGATCCCGAAGATCACGCGAAGGGCATCTATAAGCAGATGACATAATAGAAGCCACGATACCTCCTTCCCTCCGACGCCTACTCCGGCCTCTTAGGGGGGTTTTACTCATACATGGTAACCCCCCCTAACAGGCCACCACGTGACTGCGTCGCTGCTCCCTTAGGTGAATATAACCCACAGACACTGTGGGCAGACTTCAAACGAGACTTTATTCTCAGAGCAAGAATGAGAGCGAAAGTGATAATCCCGCGAGCAAACAAAGGAATAAAAGGAGTTGAGCTCCAGCTCGAGACAAGTCTTGGGGACCCAGACACTGGGGGCAAAGGCCGGGGCATGTGGACATCACATGCGCAATACGCATGTGTTCCTCATATGTTCGGCATGCACCAAAAAAAGGCTTTTTGGGCCCGGATCAACGCATGCCGAACACATGTGTCATCACATGCATATTGCGCATGTGATGTCCACATTCCCCAGCCTTTGCCCCCAGTGAGATCTGCCAGATGACGAGAAACAACTCTCAGCGGCGGTCCTCACTGAGAAACTTGCGAGACTCTATGTACAACGACACAGGAAAGCCAGAATGAACACCCAAATTCGCAACAGGGGGTAATAAGCAAATACTGGTTGATGATCAATAAACCCCAAAAACCAAGGGACATGGTCCATCGTCTAAAGAAACTCAGAGGCAACACACTGCAGAACACACCCGTAGAATATGAAAATGACTCAAAACGCATGGTGGACATTGCAAGAAATTACCACAACCACATCCAGAAGGACAGGCAAGATCTCCCGCCCAACTCAAGGGAGCCCATTATTGAGAAAGTCCTCGGCCGCACGGCATGCAGAGCCACACCAGAGCAAGTCGAGGCCCTACAGAAGAGACTCAGTAGGGATGATGTTGTAGAATCCCTTAAAATGTCTGCGAATGATAAAGCTCCCGGGGAGAATGGAATCACGTACGAAGTGTGGAAAATAATTGACTCCCGCTATCATACTTTCACATCCCAAAATAAAGCGGCCTTCGACATTATCGGTACTCTCCAAATTGTCTACAATGACATTGAAATATATGGAGTTGTAGAAGGCACAGGCTTTGCCAAGAGCTGGATGGCTCCTATATATAAGAAAAATGACCGAGCGAACATTAGACAGGATGTGCAAAGCCACACAGAGCCGCATGCGGCTTTTGTGCATTGTGCAAAGCCACGTGATAAACCAAAGGATTTATGAGCAGATCCTTGGTCATTCTGATGAAATCTGAGTAAATTAGGTGCTATGCAGTACACTGAACCACTTACCCAACATAAAGTGCACCACTTTCATGTCGTTATTTGGTTTCGCCACAGCCGCTGTGTGGCTATGGCCGCAATTCTGCCCAAACAGGGCATTTTTCAACCATTTTCCACACTTCCTCCTTCCACCTGGAGCCGGAGTCAACACCAACAGCTTCAAAGCACTCTATGCAAGGTTTATATACTTAATGGATAAGGAATCAAAAGCCGCACGGTGCCGCATGCGGCTTTGCACAATGCACAAAAGCCGACTGCGACTCTGAGCGGCTTTGCACATCCTTTCTATTGCCAACTACTGGCCAATCTCACTGTTGAATATTGACTATAAAATATTCTCCAAAGCACTCACTATCAAGCTCGCCAGGGTTGCTCCTGATCTAATACACCCAGCGCAAGCCGGCTTTGTCCCGGGCAGACATATCTATGACCAGATATGGTTAACCAAGCGTATAATTGATCTTGCAGAGGCCACAGAAATCCACGGAGTCATTGTTGCCCTTGACCAAGAAAACTTATGATAAAATCGAGCACGACTACCTCTGGTGGGCTCTCCAGAGCTTTAACATCCCCAATGAATTTATAAACACAGTTAAAACCTTATGCAACAACGCCTACACCTCTGTTGCTATTAATGGGGTTTTTAGTGAACACCCTTTCAAAGTCACCAGAGGCGTGCGCCAGGGTGACCCCCTTTCATGCCTACGCTTTGACCTGGCAATTGAACCCCTTGCAGAATCTCTCCGGTGCTCAGACCTCAAAGGGTACCCAGATATGAGTTGAATTTAACTTCTGAACAAAACTCGAGTCTTGGCAGAGCTTAAGTTCTAGTATGCTGCCTGCTGTATGCTGGCTATGCACGCATGCTGGCACGGACGTTACCGGAGACTTAAGTTTGAGCGGAACTTAAGTCCGTAAAGCGGTCGGACCGCCCAGAACTTAAGATCAGCTGGTTCTATTTCGTGTGTCGGAGAGGTAAAAGTCCTCGGCCACCCAGGCCTGCAGGTAGTGAGTGCCAGGCTTCTTGTCCACGGGGATGATTGCCTAGGAGGTGGCGTCCCGTAGCTGTAGGGATCCCGTCAATCTCGTCACCAGCTATTCAAGGGACGCAATTCTTCGGGCACATTTCACCAATTCTTCGTGTGTAGCCGATTCTAATCAAATAACAGCGCACGATCACCCAATCACAGAAAACCTCGTTCGTGGTTACATCAGTCGAAGGTTCAAATTGTCCAACTGGGCACACTTGGACACCCCCTTCCCGTCGAAAATATTGCGGTTAGAGGCAGCTATTTAGGTAGCCTCCGACAACTTCATTTCGCCCTTCTCACAACGGTGGTCGGTTGTTCCACTGTACTGATCACCAAGGGCGTCGGTCCCGGAGAGGTAATAGTCCTCGACCACCCAAGCCTCCATATAATAAGTACCGGGCTTCTTGTCCACGGGGATGATTGCCCAGGAGGTAGCGTCCCGTAGCTGTAGGGACCCCGTCAATCTCGTCACCAGCTATTCAAGGGACGAAACGCACGCAGACGCTCTCACTACACGCGACTACGCCGCTGCCATAATAGTTATATGCAACGAGATACTGACGAGCGCATCAGCAATTATTTTGTGTTGAGTTTGAAGAAAGTACATACGTTCCCAGTGGAGGACTTGAACTTGTAGTAGCTGTATCCGCTGCTATATCCATCGGGAATCGCCTCCCACTTGGAACGCTCCCGGCTTGCTCCTGAGGTAGCGTCCCACCAGACTTTCCACTCATCCCATACGACTAGCCACGCATTTTTGGGACTGGTGATTCGCACGTGGCTGGGAAGAGAAACATAATTGTCGTTGGGAGCTTCGGATGGTATAAGCCAATTTCAGCTAGAGTCAGTGGAAAGACTAACATGCGGCAAACACGGCCGGTGCGTGGTCTTTCGGCATGTCCCGAGCAGGCATTAGCTGAAGGTGGGCAGGAGAGGGTAGTTCTTGTTCAGCGGACATTGTGGGATGGGGCATTCTGCACCGCAGGAAAGGTCCTCTTTATATAGCCAACAGTGGTGATGATTGTGAAATTACGCAATTCTTCATTGACTCGGCAACGCGGCGCCCGGTCATTCTTCCTGCCACAGAAAGAGCGCTGGAAGCCTGAGCCCTGAATTTCGTCTGTAGCCGACCTGCCCATCAACGCCTGCCACCGCCTTCTTCTTGCCATTATATGAATATCCTGCGTCGTGTTGTACTTCGGCGCTATATGCCGTGGGGCGCCCACTTTTTGCCGAGGGATATTGACAACAGGAATGCTTCCTCCGGGCCCAGGAAGGCCCGGCATAGTCAGTTGACCCGCGATTCAGATTCTGTGCATGAATATGGGGAATTGGGCATGGTGGGCTGTTCTGTGAACCATATAGCAGTTCCAATGAGTGCCGTAGAGACGAGGAACAACGGCAAGCTGGGGGCTCCCAATTCAGAGAAATTTTTGAACCTGTATTCGGCTGTTACCTTGCTTGTCAAGCAAGGTCTCTCCACCCTCATATCGCACCCGGTGATCCTACAATACCCGAGAGGCCCAGACTAGGTCGAGACCCAATACGTTTGTCAACTGCGACTACATCCTGACTCAAATTTACGTCTTACTGAGTTGTTGTCAAAGCTGCGAGCGATACGCAGCGCGCAGCAAGAGCCGGCGGTCGGCAATGAGCCGGAGGCACGGGCGGCATCGAAATGATTGGTCGGACTTTGAATGTCCTTTGCGGCCATTGAAATACATTCACACTGCTTCAACTAGAACTAGCTTCAAGCTCACGAGATACAACAGGTAATATCCCGTGAGTGCGCAAAGCCGCCCGTTCAGCAGTGTCGCTCACCGCAGCGCACCGAGCTTTCGGCTCGCGCCTTCGGCCGATCGGCCGATCGCCGATAGCGTTACCGCAGGGGAGTTGCATGAGATCGCCTCGACACCACACTCAGGTGCGGCGGTGCCATTTTTGACGCTCTCGCCACCCATCGATTCTTATAGCCGCAAGTGGAAGCGTGCAAGTTGAACGGTTGAACCTCGGTTGAACCTCCCGATTTGTCCTGCAAGCAAGGTATTTGCCGACGCAGTCGGCGCTTCCTAGTTATGAGTGCAATCTGATTCCAAATGTTGCCTGTGCACCAAGTTGGATCGCCGGGTAGAAAACTCACGGGTCGACAACGTCTGAGTACTTGCAACTTTCCAAACATACTCTATGCTGCAGCAGCTCATTAGATGAAAAGAAATAGATGAACGTCCCACACACCGTCCAGAGGCCAACGCTGCGCGAAACCATTGGCGCCTGAGGTAGGGGGAAAGGGGGCGAGGTGAACGTATTCACTGAACACGGGAATCGCGAGTGGTGGAAGTGATTGAGCCTCCCACGTACCTTCCAGTCGAAGCGCACACTGGTGTATATTATAGCGGGGGGAAGAAGCCAGGTACTGCCCAAATTTCAGCATAATGATAAGATGCGTGACACCATGCGCGACAAAAATCGGGCAACAAGCGAGGAGTGCAAGCCAAGTCATCCGAGGTTGTCCAGCGGGAACCTCAAGCGCACGCAGACTTAAGCCACGATTCATGGAGCGGTGATCCGATTATTTAACTCAGAAATGTGTCGCAACAGGCATCTACATGTAGTTAGCCAAATATTCAACTTGCTCGTGAAGGAAATGCGAAGAGAACGAACCTATCGAGTCTATCCCATCGACGTGTCCTCAATATTCATCCTCACCCGGCCCAAAAATCCCCGCGACCGCATCTCGTCCAGCCGGGAACACTCCGGATTAGAATTGTAGATCTCGTAGCTCTCGGGAAGGAGCGTCTTCAAATGCTGTATTCACATATTGTCAGCAAAAAGGAATGTCATTAGCAAAAAGCGGCCTCGGCGTATGTATCAACGGACGCACCGCGATTCGCTCTGGCGTCGGGGGATGTGTGCTTAGGAACTTGGGCACGTTCCCGGCCTCGAGCTTCTTGAGATCCTCGAACATTCTGTCAATGGTGCGCGTTCGTGAAACATCTTCCTGGGAAGCGAGCGATGCCTACCGCGGTGCGGCGCCCGGATCGTAGCATGCGCGCGACATCAGCCTGATGCCCACGATGTCCGCTGTGAAGCGGATGCAACATTATCTACTGCACGCGCACGCAAACGAGTGTCAACTCACCCTCTGTTTCCAGCGCCCGCGAGTGCGGCAGCGAATACAGATAGTTGTGCAGCATCGACGAGACCCATAGGTCGATCCCGAGCAGGGAGAGGAGCCCGACGATGGGTAGGAAAAGCTTGGCTTCCGATAGATGTTCGGCTGTGTGCCTCATCACGACGTGCCCGATTTCTGCGGATGCATGGGTTCCAGCTAAGGTAGGAGGGACCAGGCGAACATACCGTGTCCGATGACGGCAGCGAGGCCTTCCTCGTTCCGCGCTACGGGCATGATCCCGGTCGACACACACACAAGGCCAGGCGCCGCGAATGCATTGACGAAGTTCTTGTCATTGACAACGAGTACGACCCACTCTTTATCCGGATGCAGCGTGTCAGGCCGGGGTATGTTGGCTGCTGGGGCATCGGCACTCCAGAAATCCAACAGCTGCTCCCGTTCCGGCCCCAAATCCCCTTGGAGGTGGCCCAGATTCGAGGAGGTGATGATGCGCCGCGTTATCCGTCGTACTTGTTGGGTTATCGGATGATTGTCCGGAAGGATTTTGCCGTCAAATTGTTGGAGGGTTTCCTGGAGAGTTTGCTTGCGGATATAGTCCTCCTGCTGCTCCGACACTGCCATGAATCTGCGTCGACCGGTTTCTGGCGCGTTTTCTAAACTTAAAGGGAGGTGAGGAACAGCAGCTCCAAGAGAGGGAGAAACACACTGTGCAACGTAGTACCCCCCGAGTAAAACACCAGCTGTGACCCCGAGATAAGTCGTAGATGTCGTATCAAGCTGTATCCGGCCAACCCTCCGAAAGGTGAACGTGCTTCGAGTCGGTCGTGGAGAGTAGAGGCGGGTAGGAGTGATGTGGTTACTGATAGGTCGGAATGATTGTCGGGTCCATGGTTGAGAACGCGATAAAAATTGACGTAAGGCCTTTGACCACAGTAAGTTACTGTTTTTTCAAGTCTGAGACCACTGACGAAAACCATTCCGTTTCGTGAGCGTTTCGGTGTCACAGGCTGTTAGCGATGAAGGGCGAAGTGAAGTGATTGTGAAATGGCTCCAAAGTTGCTGCGAAAGATAAGTTCCCAAAGGCCTTGGGATGGCAAGAGACAAGTGGCGAGTGGCAGTCCAGTCGGCAGAATACGCGTCACCGGCCGGGAACTCCCGGTCACATGGTGACATCACAGCCCATAAACAACGTTTGAGGAACCTTCACATCTCACAGGCTGGTATTGTTCTTTTGCTTTGCATTTATTCTTCTAATGTCCGATGATGATCTCCAAGCGATCCCAAATCTCTTTCAGCCGTAGCAGGCTGCAGATAATAAATATATGAAGTAAACCGCAGGGTCGTGATATTCAACCATAACTGTTGGCGGAGAGCTGATATGCTATTCAACGCAGTGGTCGCAAAATCCGTGTCCGCGGAGCAGTTAATTAAATAACACTTCAAGCTCGGCATCTAGTCTAACTACCCTATTTATTCCTCGCAGCATTCATGCACATCAGAAAGAAAATATTCCAAAGTCTCTAATTTTGTATCGGGGAAGCAGTGCCTGGATTACAACGAACCCGACAGTCAGCTGGGTGTGGCACGCTTCCAGGAAGCCAGTGGGATCCGACGCCGTGAGGAGCTCTACGACTCGCTTGTGACTTGCCCTCACCGACTGGGCAAGCTCGCCCACTACATCTGCCCCAGTTACGCCTCGCTGCTGCGCGATTTGTGCGGGACGCGTGAACTCGTCGGCGAGGACCTCTTTGTAGTAGGACATGATATCTCTGGAACTTTCCTTTAGCTGTGCTGTTAAGGAGCAGAATCTAATCTAAACACGTACGCGGTGTCGTTGTGGATCGCAATTGCGTCGGGGAGGCCTTGTATGTAGCTGGTAAACGGTACGGTGGGCGGAAATGATAAGATGTACAGCGCAGTCGGCGCAGCAGTAGCCGTCTTCATGACGTCCGGAAACGCCGGGGCAGCACCACTGACCGCCCACTGCATCGGGGTCAGCCGAGTTCAACGACCGAAGCATAACCACACCCACCTCTGTACCCGTGATGCGCATTTGCTCCTCAAGGTAGTTGCCCATAATAAAACCCTGATTTGACATGCGCAGGAGGTCGCCAGAGACTGGGTGGTACATGTCTGCGAGCTCCGAATTCAACGCGTTCAAGTCATCGAGTCCCTTTTCCAACTGCGGGCGGCCCGAGACGAGACGAGAGCCGTATTCGGCTAAGGCCTGCAGCGAAAAACCGAAGTCGTCGATGCAGAAGTAGTAGCCCACCCAGATAGAGCACAAGACCGCCATTTTATGACTGACGAGTCCTGGGATGAACCAGGCGTAGTGCCCCAAGGTTGCGCCAGTGCGGACATGTTCTTCTCGGAACGACTGAGGCGAATCGGAAATATAGTTGCGCCTGCGGGCCTCTTCGATGCAGTCAATAATGAAAGGTTCGAGTGTGGACGTCTGCTCCAACGGGACGAGGGATAGAGGATCGATGTCCAGCACGTCCATGATGTCGAGGACTGCCTCTTTGATCTGAAAACAAACAGGTTGGCTTTCGGATTTCGGGAGGACTAATGGGACTCACCTTTGCAATTGACGGTGGAGAGCTGAACATGAGGGGTGTGAGTAAGGTGCGAGTTTACGCGTCGTTTTTAACTTGCTTGCTATCAGCAAAAGCAAAAAAGGCTATATTCGCGAAGGAATGACAAATAGCTCAGGATAATATTAGGAAGCAGTCCTCATTTAACCTTGCTCTCGATATCCGTGGTTAGGGCCGGCAGCTATCGGTCACTTTTGTATAAGCCACTTTTGAGCCGCGATTGTAAACTTTTGCATTGAGCCCTAGTTTTGAGTCAGATCGCTCCGATATTTTGGCTACCCTCCTATTTTCAAATATAATACATGTCCCTGTGTTCAAAATATTTTTTCTTCGGCCTTGAGACGTCGAAAGGAATAAATTATGTTGGAGATCCATGATGTAATTGCGATTACTCACTGCACTATTTTAAACACTTTCTCATGGGACGGAGGTACCCCCCGGCCCGCGATCAGAATCCTGTTCCTCCTCGTCTGCACAGCATGTTAAAACTTTTGGAGGTCGATGTCGGCAATTCTAGTCCCGCGTGCCTCTTGATATAACTTTTTCCGTGAAAGACGGATATAGGCCAACTTGAAGAATGCCGGACAGATCAAGCACGCTGCAGGCGGCCCCTAGAGCGGGAATAAAACCGCTTGGGTTCTAGATTCATATCGAGGAGGCCCTGCCGAGTCTGGGGAGATCGATTTACTTGCGGTCTATGCGACTAGCGGCATACCCAACGTCTTGATATCATGCTCTAAAAAGGAAGACGGCGTCGACCGGCGACCGCGGTCGGCCTCTACTTATATTAGCACCTTCCATAGAAATCTATATCAGGAGGTAGCTTCTATCTGGCAAGTAATTATCCGGATATGCTATCTCCGTGAGCATCGGCTTCAAGGACTTCGTCTTCGATCTTACAAGCCAATAGTTTGCCGGATTATTCACAAGCAAAATTGGGCGTTAAGGGATGGAGGAACAGCAACTCTAGACAAAGGACGAATGCGCGCAAAAAGACTTGGCTCATGGTTGGCTGGACAGTAATATATTAGGGGTGACACGAACACAGCCCTTCATAGCTTACATCCCAGCCCTTCGCAGCTTACTACCTCCGACTCGCTCTTATTCCGATGGATTCGCGTGTGTCTTCCAACATAAATACCATCTGCCCCGCCTTCAGCTCTCAGTTCTGTCCACTTGTCGCCCTTCTCTTCATAGCGAGCGTTTAGCCAACGCATCTGCTATCGTTTTCATTCAGCTTTCCTACTACTTTCTCCTTGCGATGCCAACTATTTCCTTGGATGGGGCGTGTGTAAGTCGGTCAGATGGCCGGGCATATCAGGACGCTAACACAGCTCATAGTTGTTAGGAGGCATGCTAAATTCCATGGGTTATGGTATACTGGTAGTAAAAAAAATCGATACGCCTCGCCACTCATATCCCACTCACCAGGAATCCTGACGGTCATGACCGGCTTCACTTTGAAGTCTCTCCTCGAAAACAAACAGCCGCGCTACCCGAGCCGCCTCCTGCTGAGCGTGTTGTCCCTGATATGGATCCTATCCACCGCGGTGTGTCTTCCGCTATGACGAACTACACCTGGGCCGCCTACTCAATACTTTCCAGCATTGGATTATCAATGTCTATCGCGCCTATCAAGCATTCATCAAGGTTCCCGAAGGCGCAGCTCATTTTTATAGCACACTGTCTATGCCATCGGACACGGCAAGAAATGTTGTGTACTGCATGCTGACAGTGGTCGCAGATACGTTCGCAGTGAGTGCTCGTTGAAGGTTCAACTCTTGTCTAGTCGAGACGAGTGACTCCGGATTTAAAGATCTACCGTGCCTACCTTGTGTGGAACAGAAAATGGTACATGGTGACTGTTCCGGTCATCATGCTTGGAGGAGCCGTAGGTACGTGCGAGAATATTCTTAATTGGCCTCGATGCTTATATTATTGTCAAAATTGATAGTCACCGCCTGCGGGGCAATATACCACTTCACCAAAGGCGATGCGTTATTCGACACAACGATTTTACCATGGGCTACAAGTTGGTTTGTAATGACTTTTTCGACAAATGTGGTTTGCACATGTGCATTGGTGTCTCCTACGTATTCTGTGTTTGACCATTCATATTTGCAGGTCTCATCGGATACAGAATCATTCAAAGCCAGCGGTCCATTCAAAAATTATCTGAAGTCACAAGCGATCGACTTTGGAATACTCTCATTATTATTGTGGAGAGCGCGGCCATCTATTCCTCAGTCTTGATCGTCCTGATAAGCTGCTACCTTTTGGACAGCAACGCGCAATATATTGTATTGGATATGGTATGCAACCCTAATTCTCCTTGCGAATTTCGGCGGTTTATCATTTCACAGAGTATTTCAACCATTGTCGGGGTTTCCATCCAACACCACTGTGCATGTATTAACGAAACTGTCACAGGGCATAGCGTTCACGATGATCATTTTGCGTGTCAGTCTCGGGATCAGCAGCGAAACTCGATATAACGGAGCCAGTGTGGCGGAGACCATGAAGCTGCCTGTTAGGCGGGGAGAGTACGCCGTGAATGTCTCGAGACTGGTGGAGGTCAACCGGGGGACTTATCCTGATTCTGGATCGCACCTAGTGGAAGGTGAGGAGGTGGATAAGAACTCCTTTACCGAGGATCCAAAATCTCGGTTGGACCATGTGTAACTCAGAGTCCCATCGGTTTCAGACTCGCATTATTTTCCTTGGGTTATTACAGTTAATTACGGTCGAAATTTTTAATAACTGGAATGAGCAAGTGGACTGAGTAAAATCACATATCCCCAAGATCCACTGCGTCGTAGTTGCAGCTCAAACCCGGTAGGCTCCTCCGTGATGGCCCCTGGAGCGTCTCCATCCCCTACGTGCGTTTTACTTTCAAATCATCCTCTAACCACCAACGCTTACTGCTCAGTAGCGCCGTAAGCAAGGGCCGAAGAAATACGCCCTCCGTCAGAACGCATCTGCCTCCCGAGGCCTCCCGCTGATGTTGAACTGAATTGATAGAAATCTACGCATGTCCGGAAATATATGAAGAAGCGGCCAAGAAGCGGCTTGCGGCGGCAACTGGCCCGCAAAACATATGATGCCGTGCCTGCCGAGAGCTCTTCCGTCGCCCAACCGTCGTGCCGTTCCCATCGCGCGGTCCCTCCCGCTCGGTTGCCGCTGGTCGCCCCCGCCCCCGCCGCGCTTGCGCGCCTGATCCCGGGATGGAAGTCACGGCGATACTACCCGCCGCCATATTGCGGAAGAACCGCCGCTCCTGCTCGCTCCGCCTCGCATCACGCGCCCGCTCCCGGATAAAGTCAGCTGAGCGTCGCCAGCCAGCTAAGCGCTGCCGCCGTTAACTATAATAATACCATCACCGAAATTCATTTTGAAAATTTGAAATTTAATTGTACCGAGCGCCCGTTCCTCATATCCACCTACGAAGCCGATGCAGCCCTCGTCGATGACGCACTGTTCAATTGCTGGACTGTGAGGTGACGCCTGCATGAGATTCAGACACAAAACAAAAACACATGAAGACTCGCAGAAAAGGGTGCCATGCCGTGTGCGCTCCCTCCCGGCGAACTAAGAGCAGAGATGGGATGCGGCATGCCTTTTTAATAAAAAACCAGCCAGCTGGCTGCAGACTTCCAGACATCTCTTTACTCAGAGTCTGACGTCCAAACGAGTTGTCGTGGACAGTGTTCGCCCGAAGGGCTAAGCCTTAAAAGTTGAAGCCCTTAATTAAGGCCTTAAATAAGGCCTTAAGGATTTTTGGCCAAGTTTTAAGGCCTTGGTAAGGCCTTAAGCACTATATTATGTAATTTTCCCTCTGCCATCTGCGCGTCGTTTGACATGTCTCTGAAGGATTATTATTTCTGGCGTGAGGAGCAGCAAAACTCGACCGTGTATCACACCTACTGCTAATATTGCGTGTCCCACCAGCTGGACAGCATTGGAGCGACCACGACCGACGTCGCGGAAGGCTCTCAGGGCACTGGTGGAGGCTGTGGAGGACAATGGCACCATCGAGGTTGACTCTGACGAGGAGTTTCGGCCGTAGTTTACTGGGATTTCGGTGGTGCCTAGGGGCATGGGAAAATATATTTTTAAGGCCTTAAACGACCCTTATATTTAAGGCCTTACCCTTATTAAGGCCTTAAGGATTCTCAAACCTTGATTTAAGGCCTTATGGGCGGACACTGGTCGTGGACGGTATAGTCACCTGACCAGAGTTGGCGCTGTTGACCCTTGTTGGCGTAAGTATCGCCCTCGCGTTTTTTTTTTCATCGACCCACAAGACGCTCCTTGGACGCACCCACCGCCGCTCCTGCCCGCCGATGCCTTCAAAGATGTTTTTCACCGCGTATGTAGGCTCCTCTCCCTTACCTCCCCCCTTGCAGCGGCGACATCCTGATTCCTGCAACATCCAGCGGATTCCACTGGCAGCCTGAAAGCGCAGTATTCAAGTTTTCTAGCACCCAAGCACCGATCCATCTGCGTCTCCTCTCCAATGTCTCCTTGATGTCACGGGCCCTCCCTAGTAGCGCATATTCGAGAAATTCATCGGGCTTCTACACGGTTGACTCGGCGAACTATATTTAGTACCCTTCTCGCCCTTTTCGTCTGGAGGTTCTTCAGCTGGGCGTTCGGGGCTGCATTTTGCCACCTGTTAGTTATCCGACCGCTCCGCTGTTAATCCTCAACGTCTTCCAGTGATTTCCTCTGGACTTTTTTTTTGTCTCATCCATTGTCGAGTCAGAATCCGAGAGTGAACGACTGCTTGCCCCTAGATTCCAAGTCTCTCAGCTCAACTTTCATCAACTTTCAGACCCCGAAAAAAGGAAATGCCAATTCAAGAAGTGCTCCGTTTTAGGTCTGTCTACCATCGAAGGTCTGGGGCTTTGTGCGGGGCTGGTTCCCCATTTATCGCGTCTCCCTCTATCCCCTCTGCGTAACTCCGTTTCCTGATGTGGTCTACGACTCAGCATCACCTGTGGCCTCAGACAGCTTGAACGCTCTCGTCCGCCCGTTGTCCGCTAACTCAAGATGAGTACTCGATGGTTCGGAAGACCGTACACGGGACTCCGTGGAAGAAGAGCAGGAACCAAGTCGGGGAGTAATTTCTCGGGTCTCAGCGAAACGCTTCCCCCTTCTGACATCGGCATCTTAGTTCAGGTGCAGTTCCGGCCTTCTATGCATTTTCATATTCGCTAAGCTCCATTCCCTGCAGTTTCCACCGCCCGCACCCCCGCTCCCGACCGCCGGGTTGGAATCGTGTGCGCTTTAATTTTGCCCTTGTTATATATTAATGCGCAATCTACCTCCATTCACCGCAGGGCTCACTTTGCGCTCTCATTCAGCGCTCAATGGCCCGCTCCCGACCGCAGCGTTGAAATCGCGTGCGCGTGAATTTTAGGCCTCCAATGTAATTCTCACTGTGGCTTCCTTCGCTGGCTTCCCCGCGCTGTCTACCCCGCCCCCGCACTCGGACCGCTCGCCCGCTCCCGGCCGCCGCGTTAGATTCGCGTTGTGTCACTTAGCGGACACCGCCACCGCCCGCTCGCAAGTTGCTTGAACATCGGGTAAGTCACGTGCCGTCGGCCGCCCGAAATCCTCAGGCACACAATCTTCTCGCTGAGAAGGCAAAGTGCCTTTTATTGACCCAGTGTTCTCTGGTCTTGTCCTCATCACCCCTACTCAATCCTGCATTTTGATCAACGTCTCACAAGAAAAAAATGTACCCCAACGGTCCGTCCGTCTTCCTCTGGCTTCTCTTATGCTACGTTCATCTCACTGCGCGCCTGGGGGCATCCTAGAAGAATCGTCCTTTGGCAATGCCCTTCACGACGAGGATTACGATTTCGAATGGAAGCTTGACCTAGGCTCCGGCGCCACGGAATCAGCCTGCTCAACGCCGCAGATCCCTCAGCTTAGGGGCCCCATTTCGAACCGACCTTTTCGACCGCCACGCAGCGCCCTCAGCGTGCCGAAGGAGGCGGAGCGCGACTGTGGCATCTGGTGCGGCCTCTCAGCCCCCTTCCTCCTCCGCAACCGATCTGCCACTTACACTCACCGTCGCCATCAGCTTCGAACTCGCAGTGGAGCCGGTCCGCACGTTGTGCTGCGCACACTTGTTCTGCGCCGAACACCTCGATGCCGTTCGTCTCGTTTTCTTCTTTCTCCTTGCTCCCTTCCTCCATGCCACCGAGCTAAAGATACCTGCATTCTCAGTGGCTCCACGGCCCCAACTCCGACGGTCTCTGCCCCGCGTGCTGTGCGCCGCCCGCTCCCGAGAAAGACTTGGGGCTTCTTGAACTCGGGCACTCCGCGCTTCTCAAACGCCCGCGTTCGCGCTCGCCGTCGCCGTCGGTCTCCTCCTCCTCCGGCTCCTCCTCGACCGCATCAACTGTTTTGTGCTCATCGTACCCATCCTCTCCCTCTTTGACGTCATCGTCCGAATCAGACGAGGAGGACGCGACAGTCTCCTCCCCCCCCGCGCTTGTTCACGCACGCGCGCTGCCGACGCGCCACGCGCCGCCCCACCCATCCCGCAGCGTGCTGGGGCCAAACGGGTCCTTGGGCAGCTTGGCGCGCGCCGCCGGGGGCTTTGCCGTTGTGGCGGTGTTAGCGGGGCAGGGGCGGTGGGCGGCTCAGTGACCGATCCTGACTTTTTGCGATTCATACCAAATTCATACCCATCCTTCGTCATCCTGTCCTGCTTTCCTGTGCTACCTCTCCCCTATCCTATCTATCACCATCCTTAGATTCCTTACGTCGCCTCTGTACTTGTTGTATGTACCAGGTTGAAGCCTAAAATAATTTTCGGAATGCCTTCGGAGTCCGTGAGCCAGGGTCGATCCGCTCCTGCCAAACTAACCTCGATCCGGACTGTCATGCAGTGCGTCCCAGTCGTGTCCGGATCCGAATACTCAAATCCACCCTGGCAATTGCGAGTCCCCGTACTTAGTCTTCGCCGCTCCAAGACGTCCCATCATATAGAGCAAGGCCTATGCCTGCGGAATGCAACCTCCGTGGAGCGTGAGATACGTTTTTTCCATGCGTCCCGTCTATTTTGACATGGGTGCAGATGGGTGCCATGTACGTAAGTACGCGTACGTGTTTATTTTTTCTAACATCGGTGCTGTGATGATTGCCGGGACACCGTGAGTCCCATTCAATTTGTTATATTCCGTGCGGCTGATCAGGGGATGTTTTCTATTAGGTGCGGGGGATTAACGTCGACCGAGTGTTCATTGGGTGGGCTAGTATGGGTTAGTTAGCGTGAGGTACAAAGCAGGGATGATCGGATTTCGGGGTGGGACGCTGGAGGACGAATGAGGTGGGGAATAAAATTAGATATCATTCGCTGGCAGAGCTTGCAGCTTCAGAACCACCCAATGAGCTGAACCGAATTACTTGGCTTACTGTAGCTGTTACGCACCAGGTGCTCCATATTGACAGGGGCAGCATGGGTGTGGTGAAACCGAATTACTGAGCTTACTGAGCTTACTGAGCTTACTGTACCCAGATAGCAGATGCTTAGCTGGAGTCGCTGACGGTGACCCCCGGCGGCCGGAGATCGCTAGGATAGGTAGGTAGCCGCTTAGAATTCAGCGCGGGTCGAC
Source organism: Mycena latifolia (assembly GCA_029289555.1). Taxonomy (NCBI): domain Eukaryota; kingdom Fungi; phylum Basidiomycota; class Agaricomycetes; order Agaricales; family Mycenaceae; genus Mycena; species Mycena latifolia. Next base: position 103,587 of record JARJLE010000102.1, on the reverse strand, counting down.
AGGCTATTACCCCATGCATCCGCCTGTACAACAGCTATAACATCGAGGATTTATAGCACTTCGGAACTGAAAAGTGCCGGAGGTTCGAGAATGAGAACTTTATGAGCATTTGAGTCTCGGGTAAAGACAAAACGGTCTCTTTCAAGGTACCACAAGCCGAATATCAGACTAGTACTGATTTGAGCGTTTAAGCGTTTAGCTTCCAGCAGAATTCACTTTCCAAGAAACCGGAGAACGAACATTTATGAGTATCAATAACTTGTGAGCGTCTTCATGATGAAGGTTTGCAATACCGCGCTGGATTCAGCGGCTTGATAGCCGTGGACCGGCCAGCTGTTGATTGCCGCGGCTATCAATAGCTATCAAACCGGTGAACGCAGCGAGAGACGGCACCATCGGCATCTTGAGCGGAGGTTTAATCGGCTTGAGGGATCCTCCTCCCTAAATCTTCTCCCTGCATATTAATCCTCAGTGATACGTCGATTCTGTGTCTTATGAGTAGGGCGGCTTTCGCCCTAGGAGACAGACGGAACTGGGCTTGAACTGGGCCCCAATAGGAATCCATGTTCGCAATAGCGCATTAGATTACATACCTCAATAACGGTCCAAGTCGAGCGTAGAATTTGAGGACCACGAAGCCAGCCCCAAGCACTCGGGGTGATGGCCGTAATGCCCGAATTGATCCACCTCTAATTTCTTTGGGCAAGTCTTTGGGACGTTGAATGTGCCGCTGCATTGAAGGAACTTCGGCTCAGTGCGCCGCCCGAATACCTTCCTTTCGCCCCTCTTACTCGAGAGTATCTGTAGCAACGAAAAATAAATACGAGATTTACCGGACAGGGCTGCGGCCTTCGCCTTCAGGCTTCAGCGCATATGTTAAACTAATTTGATTCGATAAAAATTTCCGGATGCGGCTCGCGGCCCTGCAATGACTGAAAGCGAATGAATCAATGGCCCCGCCAGTACTAGTGTGAAACACCATAGGTTGAAGTCTAGCAATACAATTTTTTACGGCGGCCGAGTTGAATTTGAACTGTGACATAACTGGTCCCTGGGATTGGGATGATTAATGAATGTTCGTATTAGCTACGCCGGGAAAATCGCACACATTCACATAATACTAGGTAGGTACGTCAGGAAGCACGTTCCTCGGGGGTTGAACCAAGGTTCAACGGAAGTGAGGGCAAGGAGCAGCGTGCAAACACCGCATATACACATCTAGTTACGACCTTCGGCCGCGGGTCGTTTCCGGTCGCCAGCGAATCTACATGAAGCTAAGCTGGCATACTGCTACAATTAGCCAAGTAATACCGTTTAACCGCACCTATGCGCACTTCTTGATCAACCACGCTGGACACTAATAGCTCAGTCCAGTAAGTGCAACCCCACGAATCACTTAGTTTAACTCATCGCCTGCGCCGCGGGATGCCGTATTCCTATTGCCAGCAGTGCTGTTCCACATCGCGCGGGCTGGCATCTGCATCTAACTTTATTGCACAGCTCATTCGCCACTGGCCCCATACACGAGTACAGAGCCACCGTCGACTCCGATCATCCCCGCCACAACTTTCCCACTCGGCCACACTTCCAACCAATGAACCTTTATCAACGTTAATCGACGTTAATCAACAAGCCGGCAGGCGGCGACATGACGGCATTTATGACAGGACGCGTCCGACAACCGGTATAATTACGCACTATAATTTATTTCAGGGCTGCGCGACGCACTCCACGGAGGTTTGAGTTCCGCCGGGGGTATCGGCACCGTGTCGGCCACTATTCGGTGGAGATCAAATCCATCCGGATCGAGCTTAGCGGAAGCAAATCAGGTTAGCGCGCGGAGGCATTCCGAAATTGATTTTTGGTTATGGGGTACACATGAAGTCGTGAGGGTCGTAAGCAACGTCGTCAACGAGAATGCGGGGGGGATGAGGTACAACAGCAGAGCCCGGACGTGAGCGCGGGCGGGATATCGATGGGATGGGTAGAGGTACAAGTGCAGGCGGGTGAGTACAGGAAATGCGAAAGCCATGGAGGGATGTGGGCAATGGTGCAGGATCACTCAGCAGCGGCAGCCCAGTGCCCGCGGTTTGCCAAGACCGCGACGACGAGCAACCACCCGCCGACGCGGGCGACGCTGCCGAGGCCGCCGCGAACGCCGAGCACGCTGCTGAACGGGTGTGGAGCGTGCCGGCGCGTCTGCAGCGCGCGCGCGTGCACGAGCGCGGGGAGGGAGAAGTCCGTCGCGTCCTCCTCTTCTGAGTCCGAAGATGACGCCACGGACGGCGTGGAGGGGTATGAGGCGTACGAGGCCGTCGAGGCGTCGGAGCCGGTGGAGGAGGCTAGGGACGGCGACACCGAGCGCGACGGTGGCGGCGTGCCCGGCACCAGGTGCAGGAGCGCGGGGTGCCCGAGCGCGAGGAGCCCCAGGTCCATCTCGGGTGCGGGTGCACGGCACGAAGGGCAGAGACCATCGGAGCGGGGGCCGTGGAGCCACTGGAGATGTATATATCTCAGTCCAGTAGCATAGAGAAGAGGGGAAGGAGACGCACGGCAGCGATGTGCTCAGCGCAGAACAAGTGCGAGCAACAAAGGGTGCGAACCGGGGCGACGGCGAGTTCGAAGCTGATGGCGAGGGTTAATGTAAGTGACAGGTCGGTTGCTAGGCGGCGCCGAGGGAGTGAAGGGGGCGCACCATATGCCACAGTCCCGCTCTGCCTCCTTCTTGGGCACGCTGAGGCCACTGCGTGGTGGTCGAAAAGGCCGGTGTGGCACGGAGCGCTTGATCTGGGATGGCTGCGGCGTCGGGCAGGCAGACTCCGCGGCCCCGGAACCCAAGTCGAGTGTCCATTCCACATCGTCGTCGTCGTACAGTCCCTCGCCAAAGAACGATTCCTCCGGGATGGGCGCTAGGGGACCCCAAGCAACGCGCGAGTCAGATGGACGCAGCATGTGAGATGGCAAGTGAGACCGACGGACCGTGTTGGTTTTGGTACATTTTCGGTTGGTTTAGTAGTCGTTAATCAGAATGCAGGATCGAGGTTGGGTGATGAGGACGAGAGGAAAAGACAAGAGAACAATAAAAGGGCCACTACAGCGCGACGATCGCGTGACTGGACACATGTCAATTGACGCAAAAGGAGGCACGGGGTGGCAGATCATGACGAAGCGGAACTTACCCGATCCCCGAATGAACAACGGTGACTTGGCGCTGACGGTGACTGGTAATATCGTATAACGCGAATCCGGCGCGCGGTTGAGGAGCAGCAGTAAGCAGAGGAATCCTGTAGCGAAGGAAGCCTTGGTCAGTATTAATATGCAGGACGCAATGAATGCAGCTGACATGGGGTTGCCACGTCAAGGGGGCAGTGCGATACATATGTTTAGGGGGCACGCGCGAGGAAGCGGCTCACCAGCATGGATCCTGCCCTTCTCCCATCCAGTCCCGCGGTCTTCCCATTCATCCAACATTCATCGAGCATCTATCATTCACTCGGCGGAGAGCGGGCGGTGCTCTCACCCCACAGCGCATTCGAAGCGCTGCCGAGCGGCATCCATGGCCACAGATGATTCCGAGTTGGGCACCATGGAACGGAGTTGCGCGTAGGGAATAAGTACAGTAGATGGAGAGGATGAATGGGGAGGGAAGAGATGACAACCCGGGACCTGCGTCATCGACGGTATTTATGCCCAGACCTAAAAATAAAAGTCGGCCCACTTCGAATTTCTCCTTTTCGTTTTTTGGTGGACGCCGGAATCCCGGGCGCGAAGTATGACTTTACAGTGGAGCGCAGAAGATTGGGGGTGGACTCCACGCCCGGGCACATTGCCGAGCAAATAAAAATCCTGGGCTACAGAGAATTTTTTTTTGCATCGGTAACACAAGTGACTGAAATTAGAAATTAATGGAGGTGTTCAAATAAACGGCTCACATGAATGGCGGCGGTACAGGGCCGCGTCGAAGAGTCGCTCCCCGCGTTATGAGCACGTATGCTTATGGGAGAGTGAATTGATAAGTCGACAAATCACCTAGAAGGGAGAAAGAAGAAAATACGGCTTGCTGAAATTAAAAATTAGTGTAAGGGTCCAGATACTTGACTCACACATTGGGTGCGGTAGACTCGCGCCCCGCAGAGTCCTCCCGCGCGTCGTGAGCAGGTATACGAGCGCGCATTGGCGCGTCAAAAAATTTAGGAAGAAGAAAATACGGCTGGCTAAATTAGGAACTCATGGAGAATTCAGAGGTAAACATAACACACATAGCTCTCAGCGCCCAACAACCAACCGCAGCTCAAAACTCCCCGCTCAAAAGCTCCAGACGACATGGGGGGGCCGAACACGCAGATCGTCGCGTTCTAGAGATGGCGGCGCGATGCATCTCCCAGAAGCATACGTGCGAACAGGCGAAACCTCTGAACACTTGATGCTGGACGCTGCCTAACGGAGGCGGATCGGTTCTTCGAGTTACGTACGCTCGGGGGCAGAAAATGTCGCGCTCCTTCCTCAGGCTGGGTGTGCCGACCGATGTCGACGCGGCAACGTGGCGAGGCGAGCTCCCGCACGAGCACTACGCGATATGGGCGTCAAGTCGGGGAAGGAAGAGAGGCAGGAAGCAAGTGGGCGTCTGTGTGCGCGTCGAGAGAGGAGGTCGCGTCAACAAGCGTTCATAATTGTCAAGATCCACAAACATGGACAGGTGACTATAGACCCTTTTGCTCCGCCCAACTCGGCCCGATCCTGGTCCTCAAAAAAAAGTTAAAATGAGACTTTTCTCTTCTCTGCAAATTAATTTGAGTTTCAGGCTTTCTTGAATCATTTGATCCCGAAGCTCCCTCTGATCCCACTGACATTCGAATAACTAGGGCCTAGGCCGGAAATTCGAAACGCTGGGTTCCTTGAAACCTCTGACGTTGGGTCTTCAGATCAGCAACCTAGCCAGAAATCCAGCTTAGTCTGCGGGTGTTGCTGCTGATCGATTTTCTTCAAATTCATTCATCTGCTGGAATGTGCGGGTGCAGGCGCTGATTGCTACCTTCTTCCGTCTGATTCATCTGTCTGCGATCCGACGTGTACATGCTCACCCACAAGTCGCAGATCACGGACGTACCTCAAAATAAACGCGGCCCCCGGGCTGCATGATATCTTGCAATCAATACCTCCTCTGCACCCACATTCCGCCCCGCCAAGGGATCCGAGTTGATCATTTCTGCTACGCAGCCATACATATAGCATTACCCTCCGCTGCCTCGGGAGTACATAGGTCCAGGTGTTGTGATGTCAATTCCCGCTTTCATGTTAGGTTGGGCAGGCGGGACTGATCGGCACTGCGCAATATAGATGGCAAATGCGATGCGCAATACATTAATTAGATATCCGAGTCCAATCATTCGCTGGCAGCGATGGCAGCACTCGGAATAATTCGCCGGATGTAGTAGCACCAGGCCAGTCGTGCGGTTCCCTGTCGACGGGGCGCAGAAATTGTGTTGGTTCCGCATGCACAGCATCCGAAACTTTGATGTTAGTCCGGCTCCGTAAGTTTCTGGATCCTTGAAATTTCGAAGGGCGCTCTGAATGTAATGAGCGTGGTTGACGCGTTGCCATCGATGGCTCTATTACACCCTCAGTAAGGAACATTAATGCTAGGATGAACATCTGCCCATCTCCATCGAATCGCCGTTTCCACCGTGGCGCAGAAGAAAGTATCTCTCAAGCGAGTATACAAGTTGAACCCATAGATAATTTGCGCCTCACATCTGGCAGATGGGCACTAGGGGAAGGTGGATGGCTCAAATACTGGGGTGGAGGGGACTCCGGTTGCAGCGGAGCGGGCTCCGGTTGCTTTGCCAGCCGAAGTAAAAATGGCTGGATACCGTCGATGTTGAGCCCCAGCCGACGCCGGCGTAACACGTCGGAGGACCCATCCAGGAATAAAGTAGGTTGTACGGCCTGACAGAAAATATGTTAGTCACTCAGACGCCGAGCTTTCGCGGAACCGTTGTGCGTACCTGAACGAGCGAAGCTTCGTGCTCTCCGCCTCCAGAGAAGGACACCGACAACTATCAGTACAAAAAAAACAAAACCTCCCAGCACACCGCCAATGATAACCGGTAAATCTTGGGATCTCGAGCCCGAAAATCACACTATCGTTATCACTGCTCTCGATGACCATCCATTCGGCGTCGATTACTTTCTTTTTTTGGAAGATGGCACTCCAGCGTCTGCGACTTCCACCTCATTTATACCACTCCGAACTCAGATAGAAATGTTCGCACCCTCTCCCAGTAGTGCTAGCCCCAACGTGCTAAAGAGCTGGTTGTTAAATTTTGTCTGCCCAGCTTGCGAGGGTTGATATTGGATGATTGTGGAAGACGGACCACCATCGATAGCAACAGATGCATTAGGGCCTTCTCCGTTGCTTCCAAAAGATACTGGGCCATCTACTGAGACAGAATTCCCTGGGATGTATGATCGTATATGAGCTGGAAAGGGGAGAGGATGGTTGTCACCTTCGAAAGTGAGAAGAACTTGAGACCCCATTGACGTGTGCTGTCTGTCCGAAGTTCCCGTTCCCGTCCGTTGTGTTCCACCCGGACGAGTATTCCACGTGCGGGTCATTGTCATCGATGAATAGCGTCTGACCGGAAGTTGATGTGCCGCTGTACAACAAGTAGTCCAGAAAGATGGTACTTGTCTGGTTTCTGACGAGCTTTGAGTGATTACGAGTGTGTGTGATCCGTTGGAGAGAGGACCGGTACATCCAATGAGGTTGGCCAGAAAGTGCAATCTCCTGGGGCTCGAGTGCGGGTGCAGTGTACGAGCTGCTCGGCGACTCGTCGACACTGAAATTCAGGGTCGCCCCATTTCCTGTTCCCAGCGTTCCGAAGACGCCTATAGATGTCCCCTGGAGTGTACAACTGAGAGCCAGTACGGCACTGAAACAGACACTAACCACTCACCCACAAATGTAAGTGTCGCTGTGTCTCCTCGGTTTCGACTCTGAGTGGCGCTTGTTGTCGATAGGTACTCGTATGAAGCCCCGTAGTGTTCCCATTGCCGATTATATTTCACCTGAACATCGCGGTCGTCGACACTGACACTCATATCCTTCAAGGCACAGATGATGAATCATAGAAGCCACTTAAAACAAGTCTATCCCCGGTTGCTAGCGTAAGATGAGCTATTGTGGGAAGTATGTAAGATGGAGATCGGTGCAAAACCCTGGAGTCGACGAGGATGTTTGGCTTATGAATAGATGCGCAGAGTTCTCGCAGAATCTGGCTTGCTAAGAGTCGAGGCCGGAATTGGACCGGCATCAAGGGACGCCGACACTTCACCAAGTGTCCACCCCTGAGGCACCTAGGCGACTGGGCGAAGATCCAGCGTTCGCTACCGCATGCACGGCCTCAGATATTTCGAAGTAGTCCCCCGTAGTCAGACTCCGCAATGACTATGATCGTCGATCAACCTTTGAACTTACTTCAGCTCAGGAGCCGAAGAATCATATTCAACGCCACATGAGACTCCGGTTGTAAGGAACATTTCGTCAGTACGCCGCGGCGAGCCGCTCCATGATATATTCACGCGCCTATGCAAATTTTCAGTAGTCCATCTGTAGGAGGCGGAGGCAATGTCACTGACGCAGATAGGCGCGTAATTCTTGGGCCGCGCAGCGTCCCACGTCCCAGGGATGCAGTCCACCACAGTGTCGAAGTCCTGCGTGTCCAGTGTACATATTAAACAAGCGCTGTGCGCATTATAATATAGAGAACGCAACGTACGGCGCAGCAGAACTGGGCGGGAGCGTGAGCGTGGGGACTTGCGCGAAGGATCATAAAATAAAACGCACGTAAGGGATTGAGTATCTGTCGGGGACCATCCCGTCGGCGCTTGGAGGCGCGCGCACGCGGTGCACTGTGCTTCGTATCGTGTCGTTGGACCCTAGAAATGGGACAGGGAACGAGGTCAGTTATCTATTGATATATACATATATACGCGGGTACTGGTACGCACATCGCATCATGAAGTCGCCCGCGTTAACAATGAGGGCGCCGGGGATCGGTGAGACGGGCTGGGGACTGCACGTCAGACATTGAAATACTTATCATTTGTGAAAGACTGACGCGAAATAATCCTGGGATCGCAGGATCCTCAATCTCGAGACCACCAACGTCGTCCTGAAGCAGTAGCGTGATGGAGTCGTAGTCAGAATGTGCAGCCATACGACCGATAGTTTCAACTCGCATCCCTTCAGCGAAGACACTGGAAGAAATAGATGAATGAAGCAAAAGCCGCGGTCGACGGCAGGGCAGGACCTGGGATAGTGGAGAAGCCGCAGCTCGTTGTCTGCGACGACGTGATATTGTCTGAAATAGTCTTCCTCGAGGCCCAGCCCTACCGCGAGGGCTTTCAGAATATTCAGTTCGGCAGCGTAGCACAACTGGGCGAATGCATTGGAATAAGTCTGAAGTTAACGAAGGCCTGACACCGTTCACCCAAAAAAACTCTACGCAGCTTTCCTTGAAGCCGGGCAGCAGTCCGTCGGGCAGCCAGATATTCGGGATCGCCTCGTCGTCCTCTCGGCCGCATTCAAAGTGCTCCTTGACATCTGGGACGAACGGATGGGGAGCGTCAGGTTCGGCACTCCACGGACGTAGGGTCATTTTCTCCCGCCCGGGAGCCGAGTAGCCTTCGTTCGTATGTTAAGACGTAGGGAAAGCATGGATGCCAATTTGCATACCGCGCTGGTGCGTCCCTGAAGGCGGATGCGGGGCAAGCTGCTTCACGTCGAGGGGCTGCGCGAAGAATGCCTTGGACTGGTTCTACATCAGAGATGGGGCCCCGAGGTTCGGCGGGACGAAAACTGACGACGGCAAACATGGCGGCGATCCGTTCGGGCGGAATGCCATGGTTGAGAAGATAGACGAATCCGACATCTTTGAGCGACGCCAAGATGCGCTCAGCGACGGCCTGTCTGTCCGAGCCGTCGAGGAAGGGAGCGAAGTCCACCACAGCAATTCCAGCATGGTCGAATGCATCTCCGGTAGTGGGCATTGCACTGAGGGAGAAGCCCGCGATACGAGGTGCAGATTGCAGAGGAGTGGGGGTCACCTGGGTTAATAGTACCGCGCGGCGACCTGGCGTAGTGCGGCTGGCGGAGCTTTCCGGAGAAGTTGTTAGCTCGGTGATAGCCTCCTTACGCTCGCTCGCCAGCATCGTGCCGAGAAAGAAGCCGATATCTTAGGTTAAGTGGCTCGGCCCGAAGGAAAGAGGACTGGAGGCCCGAGACCGTTTCCCTGACGCTTCTCGCCGGTCAGCGGCGGAGCGGAGCAGAAATAGATTGAGTCGTCTCTGAGTGCTTGAAAACGCGATAGCCGAGAATGCCAATTGTGCTGAGCCAGGCTCTCGACGATTTTAAGATTGTATGTCGGAACTGGAGATATGACGCAGGGTCGATGTAGAAAGATGCATTCATGGGTCTTGAAGCAGGAGTGGCTACTAGCAGCTGTTGAGGAGATATGCGTACGCCGGAGCAATACAGGATCACTAAAGCTGTGCCAATCATCTCACGGCTAAACCAAAGTCAACCGAAAGGGATGCGGGAAGTGCGAATAAAAGGAAGGTGAAGAACCGCATGCAAGATATAGAATCGGCTAACACAGGAAGAATTGGTGAAATGTGCACACGTGCCCGAAGGTAAGTTAGAACGGGCTACTCGATGTAGTATATTTTGTTTGGAAATAATGGAATCGAGCTGAACTAATCGAAACAGAACTTTCGTTCTTTTTGTTCTGTTTGTTGCGCACTCGTGGCTTGAAGGTGAGTGATCCTAGTTATAGTGCGGGGCATGTTGAGGGAAGTTCGGGGTCCCAGTTGATCGCGGCGTGTCAGAGGACCTGCCACCACGGGTATTTAAGGTCAGTGGGAATGATGCACAGGTGTTGCACTTTCCGCCATGTCAACAGCCAAAGCCGCCGTAATGTCTACACCAGAGCTCCTCGAGCTCACCCTCGCTCAGCTCCCTATGCGCGATCTACTCGTTACCGCGCCGCTCGTCTGCAAAATGTGGCAGGCCATCACACTCTCGCCGACCCTACAGCGAGCCCTCTTCTTCCAGCCAGACCCCTCATCTGAGTGCATCCAGAATCCACTGCTAGCGGAGCTTTTCCCGCCCTTCTTCGCTCCGGAAAGCCCAAATGGCAGGTCACAGCTCGGCAACGCCAAAGCAATCATGGCGATGCCGTGGTCCAAGGCACCCGATGCCTTCAAGCGCGAGGATGCGAGTTGGCGGCGCATGCTCGTCACCCAGCCCCCGGCACATACGATGATCGTCACAGAGAGTTGCCATGCGCGGGGCGGCAATTTTGAGCGCCGCGCGGTGCTCAAAGATCTGTCGTTGCGCATGGGCACCCTCTACGATATCGCAGTACCGCTCATCGACCGTGTTGCATCTTCATTTCGCATATGCTGGCACAGCGATGCCAATTCGGAGGGCGATCTCACTCTCGCGGTTGCGTATACAGTGCAGTGTAGGAGGGGGCTACCAAGCCCACTTGCGCGGCGGTTTTACAGTGATGGACACAAACCCCTCAAGATCAAGTTTAAAGAGGGGTAATGCCGACTCGGACGAGGATGGTCGAATTTAGGGTGGTGCCTCTGTATCAGATGATATGTTTCTAATACGCGGTCCTGTCTCATATGCTCCCGAGTTCTACATTGCCTTCGCCCATCCCCTAATGTCATTCTTCAACTGAATTAACATGTCTCCTGAATCCTGCCTTGAGGGAGGAACCTCATAGGTTACATGTATATACATGAACACCATCAACGATGATGTTATTCAAGCTGCAGTTGCTACGGTATCCGGCCTCAATGAAGTTCAAATGATGGAGAAACACAGAATACGCGGCCAACTTTTTCCCTTTCGTCCTTAAGCTTCTTCGTTCGGCGCTGATGTCCTTCATGCACAAAGTATCTATTGTCAGATGCCGTTCCTCCGTGAAACGAAGAATGGTGGGTAACAAGCTGTCCCATGGTTCAATTGAACTAAAGATTTCAATAATTACATCTTGATTTCAGGTATGTATCAGGTACACGTCTATAGATTATATACATTCTTCGCCAGAGGACAGGAGCCAGTGTCTAGGCATTACCCGGCAGGATTGGGATGAGGAAGGAGGGGTATGATTCATAGATTCGGATAACTCAGCAGCCTACTGCCCACCACCCCAGCCACAGCGACAAGACAGAGGCCGATGCGCGCGACGCTCTTCAGGGCACCGCGCACCCCGAGCACGCTGCTGACCGGGTGGGGCGCGCGCCGGCGTGTCTGCAGCGCGCGTGCGTGCACGAGCGCTGGGAGGGAAACTGGCACGTCCTCGGAGTACTCTTCTGATTCCGATAACGACGTCAAGGTATACGACGGCGTGAGGCGCTGGAGCAGTCGGACCCGGATTCGGAAAATGAGGAGAGGGATGGCGGCAGTGACGGCGGGCGGGAACACGAGAGCAAAGGCGTGTTTGGAACGAGGGGCAAGAAAATCAGGGTGCTCAAGCTCGAGGAGCCCGAGGTCTTTCTCGTGGGCGGCCGTGCGACACTCGGTGGAAACGCCGTTGGAGCTGGGGTCGTGGACCGGCACTGGAGGCGGTTTTTAGCACGGGGCAAAGCCGAATTGGGATTATACGCACGGCAGCCATGTCCTCGGAACGGAACAACTTCGCAAAGTGCCCGCAGCAGAGGCAGGTGACCTGTGCAATTGCGAGGCCCAAGCTAATGCCGAAGGTAAGCCTGAGTAACCCATCGGAGGGCGAGGAAAGAGGGCGCACCAGATCCCGCAGTCCCGCTATGCCTCTTCTGGTGCGCTGATAGTAGGGGTCCTGCACAACGGTTGAAGAGCCAGATATGGTGCGCACAGGACACTTGATCTGTTGGAGCTGTGGGGTCAGGCCCTCGGACTCCACATCGGCAGGGAAGTCGAGTGTCCATTCCACAACATCGTCATCGTAGAGGCCCTCTTCCTTTCTGGGATGATCGCTGGTTACAAACTAGATGGACGCCGCAAGAGGAAATAAGGTATACGGACCGTTCGGGTACATAGTGGTTATGCACAGTGCAGGATGGAAGTATTAAGTTAATGAGGACAATCCGCCAGCGGACGGTGGCGCTGACAGGGAGGCGCAACGCGATTCCAACGCGGCGGTCGGGAGTGGGACAGTGGGCGCTAAACGGGAGCGAGGGAGAGGAGACCCTGCAGCAGATCAAGCGAGTGAGTATTAATACATCGGATGCGTAAACTCCGTAGTGTCCGCCTCAATTAAGACGCACACGATTCCAACGTGGCCTTCGAGAGCGGGTGACAGTGGACGTAGGACGGGAACACTAGTGAGGACACCCCGCAGCGACTGAAGTCAATAATGAGTAAGGCATACGAAGTTTAAAATTGAGGCGCGCGCGATTCCAGCGCGGTGGGGGAGCGAGGCTCGGGCGGAAATACTCTCCCATCACGTGATCGAAACGCGTCGCGTCGTTCGTCAATCTGTGAATTCAATACAACTCTTCTGAAATTTTTCGTGGCAGTTCGACTTCAAGTTGCTCGCCTACTGAAGTTGATTAGTACTCAGAATTGCTCGACAATGTGGAGTGAACATACCTCCTAGTATTTACTTGATCGTAAATTCCCTAGCTGAATTGTATGTCAGCACATGTCAGATCGGCTGATCGGGCACATCAATCGCCACGTGGACCCCCAGATTAGGAAAGCCGCCGCTCTGCCGGCCACATTCCTTTGTCTTTCTTCATTGAAATCCCGGTACATTCTGCTTGTTGTGAGTGTAAGATGTCTCCTAGACAGGCTGTCCATGGATACAAAGCGAGGCTGAAAAAAACTTTTCGACCCGATAGCCGAAATTCGAAAGCCGATTCCCCCTTCCGGGGCCTTGAGGACAACGTTGGGACAACGTGTCGGGACTCGGCTGGCCAGATACCATTTGCGAAGCGAGTTGCATTGCAGCGATAAGTCCAAGAAGAGCGGCACGAGCTCGCCTGGGAGCGTCAGGGACTCCAAGCCGGAGTGGCACGACCATAATATGCAACACAAATTTTGAGCTTCGCTGTTTAGCATCGGAGATGCCATGTGGATGGTTGATGTCTTGAGTTGTGCTATAGTCGGGCTCCATTATAGCTATGAGGAGTAGTATATTCGAGGCAGTGTGGACGTGGGACTCCCACTGTAAGTCAAAGGTGTCTCGATCTTTCCTCAGCCAAGGCGAATGGTGAACGAACGTATCAGCGGCTGTCATGTGCACCATGGCGGACTGCAAGTACGATGAAATCTAGTGTTACCGCGGTCAGGTTCTGAACCGCTGGTGAACCTGAACCGGACCAAAAGTCCGGTTCAGCGGCTGTGAGGTTCACCGAACCGGACCGAAGGTCCAGTTCAAGGTTCAAAATTTTTCAGAATTCTCTGAACCTGGCTGGACCGGTTCGAACCGGTTCGAACCTGCCCAAAAATTAGTCACAAGGACTATACATGTGGGCCCCAAAATGTCCTAATGCATGTAAATGCTCAATGGGCTGCTCCGATATTTTGCGCAACGTCATGGGGGCAGGGTCTGTGGCTATTCGTGATGTTACATTTACCCAGTAGAAGTTATTTGTGGACTTTGCACCCCGAGAAAGCTGAGCATAAAATTTAAAACGAGTTAGCTGGCAACGTTTCGACGTGGTATCGGAATCTTTGACTGTGAGAATGGGGTATCCAAAAGAGTGGGGAAAAGAGTAGGGAAAGTAGGGAAAGCAAGATCTAGATTGTTTATTCCAAGATGTATGAGGGCTTTTATACCTCAGAGAACAATGTAGTATAGAATTATAAACAGAAACGTTGAACAATGGAGCGTACAATGTTTCAGACCAGCTGAGACGTGTTTCGCAACATTGCTGTGCATCTCCATGCCAGCATTCCAAACAGCCACATAGGTACACGAGTGCACAACGTGTCGGCAACGTGTCGGCTTGGTAATATTCCAACATTGACCCATTTAAGAACCTTTGACAGATCAATATTCCATGTTTAACAGGAGCCGCTTATGGGCCATGTTGGTGTCTCCGAGTGAGGCAGGGAGCAAGTAGGAGAGACTTATGAGCTTCTGGGGATGGAACAAAGGCTATTGATAGCAGGGTGTGTGGTGTTAAAATATATCATTCATGTCCGACACCTCTAAGTTCAATTACTAGTAGCCACTTTACCCAAGGCAGTCACAGATGGTGCTTCTTACATAATGGCCGCGCTAATTTCTCTGTGATGTAAACAGGCAATGTGTATTGCTGCTTCTGAGTTGGATAAAGAGGACATTCAGAGGGTCTAGAGTCTTTTCCGGTCAGTTGTACTTACATTTGTGCCGGTTACAAGCTGTAGAAATGATTTTGATCAGAATAAAATCGGTTCAAGGTTCAAACCCGGTCTGAACCTGAACTGGACCCCATTGAACCTGAACCTGCGGTCCGGTTCGGTGGCTGTGAGGTTCGGGGAACCGAACCTGAGGTCCAGTTCAGGGTTCGGAAAATATGGGCATGAACCGGACCTGAACCGGACCGCGGCAACACTAACATTGAAATCACGCTTCTCCGTCCAGCAAGCCGAAGTTGAATGGGTCGACCAGTATGAAGACGGCGACTTCAAAACCGAAACTCACCGAATATAGGGCCACAGGGAGGGAGGAGGAAACGGACGGCATGGCCCGCACCAGGTGGCCTTGTGCTTGCGCAAAAGCAAGGGTATGGCCAATTCCATGAGATGAGCAATAGTGGGAAGTATGTAAGATGGAAGGATGTCGTTGCAAAGCCATACTTAGTCCGGTAGTCGACGTGGATGTTCGGCTTATGAATAGATGCGCGGCTTGCTGAGAGTCGAGGCCGGAATTGAACCGGTATCAAGGACGCCGACACTTCACAAGTGGCCACCCCTGAGGCACGCAGGCAACGGGGCGAAGATCCAGCGTTCGCTACCGCATGCATGGCCTCGGATATTTCGATGTAGTCCCCCGTAGTCAGACTACGCAATGACTATGATCGTCGATCAACCTTTGAACTTGAGTTTAAGTTCAGCTCAGGAGCCGGAGAATCATATTCAACGCCACATCAGACTTCGGTTATAAGGAACATTTCTTCGTCAGTACGCCGCGGCGAGCCGCTCCATGATATATTCACGCGCCTATGCATATTTAAATCAATTCAGTAGTCCATCTGTGGGAGGCGGAGGCAATGTCACTGACGCAGATAGGCGCGTAATTCTTGGGCCGCGCAGCGTCCCACGTCCCAGGGATGCAGTCCACCACTGTGTCGAAGTCCTGCGCGTTCAGTGTAAGTATTAAACAAGCGTTGTAAGCATGATAATATGGAGGGCGGAACGTACGGCGCTGCAGAACTGGGCAAAAGCGTGAGCGTCGGGACTTCGCACGACGGACTATAAAATACAACGTACATAAGGGATTGAGTATCTGTCGGGGACCATCCCGTCGGCACCTGGAGGCGCGCGCACGCGGTGCACTGTGCTTCGTATAGTGTCGTTGGACCCTAGACATGGGACATCGAACGAGGTCAGTTATCTATGAATAGATGCGGGTAGTGGTACGCACAGCGCATCATAAAGTCGCCCGCATTAACTATGAGGGCGCCGGGGATCGGTGGGACAGGCTGGGCAATGCAGGTTAGGGTCATTGAAATATCTCTGATCTGCGAAGACTGACGCGAAATAATCCCGGGACTGCAGGATCCTCAATCTCGAGACCACCAACGTCATCCTGGAGGAGAAGCGTGATGGAGTCGTAGTCTGAATGCGCGCCGATAGGCCCGATAGTTTCGGTTCGCATCGCTTCAGCGGAGACACTGGAAAGAAATCGATGAATGAATCAAGAGACGCGCACAACGGCAGAACAAGACCTGGGATAGTGGAGAAGCCGCAGCTGGTTATCTGCGACGGCGTGATATTGTCTGAAATAGTCTTCCTCGAGGCCCAACCCTACCGCGAGGGCTTTCAGAATATTCAGTTCGGCAGCATGGCACAACTGGGCGAATGTAGGAACAAGACTGAAGTTAACCAAGGGCCTGACAGCGCTCACCCAAAAAAACTCTACGCAGCTTTCCTTGAAGCCGGGCAGTACTCCGTCGGGCAGCCAGATATTCGGAATTGCCTCGTCATCCTCACGGCCGCATTCAAAGTGCTCCTTGACATCCGGGACGACCGGACGAGGGGCGTCAGGTTCGGCGCTCCACGGAGTGAGGGTGATTTTCTCCCGTCCGGGAGACGAGTAGCCTTCGTTCGTAAGACGTGCGGAAAGTATAGACGGTAATTGCATACCACGATGGTGCGTCCCTGAAGGCGGATGCGGGGCAAGCTGCTTCACGTCGAGGGGCTGCGCGAAGAATGCCTTGGACTTGATCTATATCAGATGTGGAGCTCAGAGATTCGGTGGAATAAAAACTGACGACGGCGAACATGGCGGCGATCCGTTCGGGCGGGATGCCATGGTTGAGAAGATAGACGAATCCGACATCTTTGAGCGACGCGAGAATGTCCTCAGCCACGGCCTTCCTGTCCGAGCCGTCGAGGAAGGGAGCGAAGTCCACTACAGCAATTCCAGCATGGTCGAATGCGTCTTCGGCGGTGGGCATTGCACTGCGAAGTTCGGGGATAGGTCGAGGAGCAACTTACAGAGTGTGGGTGAGCCGGCTTAATACGAGCGGCGACCTGGTGTAGTGCGGCTGGAGTTCTCCGGAGAAGAAAGATGTCGGCTCTGTGATCGCGTGCTTACTAGTAGAGCGTGCCGAGAAAGTCTAATCTTATCTTGAGGTCGATATCTTGGGTTAAGTGGCTCGGCCCGAAGATAAGACTGGAGGCTCGAACTCGAGAACGTTTTTCTGGCGCTTCTCGCCGGTCGGCGGTGGAATGGTCTCTCAGATCTGCGCGCTGGCCGATAATGCCAATTGTGCTGAGCTGGGCTCTCGTCGATTTCAAGAGTGGATGCCGGAACTGGAGATATGACGGGTCGATGTAGAATGCATTCGTGGGTCTTCAAGCAAGAGTGGGCAAGCATGTAGGTGGAGAAGTTGTGTAGAGCATACCTCGGAACAATAAAGGATCAACAAAGCTGTGCCAATCATCCCACGGCTAAATCAAAGTCAACCGAAAGTCAACCGAAAGGGATGTGGGAAGCGTGAATAAAAGGAAGGTAAAGAACCGCATGCAAGATATAGAATCGGCTAGCACAGGAAGAATTGGTGAAATATGTCTGAAGGTAAGTTAGAACGGACTGCTCGATGTAGTATATTTTGTTTGGACTTGGTTTGGAAATTGGACCTAATATTAATCGAATCGAAATGAACTAACCGAAACTGAATTTTTGTTCTGTTGCGTACCTGTCGTTTTAAGGTGAGCGATCCTGGTTGTAGCGCGGGGTATGCCGAGGGAAGTTCGGGGTCCCAACTGATCGCGGCGTGTCAGAGACCTAAGAGGGATATTTATCGACTGGTTGGTTCGTCTGGTACGAGTATATAAGATTCATGAGCGGATGCGATTTACGCACCGTAGGGGTCCGGCCATTGCGCCCGGCTCCCGGAGCGTGTGAGCTCAGAGTTCAAATTTGGAGAGTAATTCTCCTTCTGACGGGAGGTTCGGGGTCCCAACAGATCACGGCGTGTCGGGGGACCTACCAGGACGGATATATAAGGGCGGTGTGAATAATGCGCAGCTTCGTACGGGTACCACCATGTCAACAGCCAAAGTCACCGTCATGTCCACACCAGAGCTCCTCGAGCTCACCCTCCCCATGCGCGATCTACTCGTTACCGCGCCGCTCGTCTGCAAAATGTGGCAGGCCATGACGCTCTCCCCGAGCCTACAGCGCGCCCTCTTCTTCCAGCCAGACCCCTCATCTGAGTGCATCCAGAATCCACTGCTAGCGGAGCTTTTCCCGCCCTTCTTCGCTCCGGAAAGCCCAAATGGCAGGTCACAGCTCGGCAACGCCAAAGCCATCATGGCGATGCCGTGGTCCAAGGCACCCGATGCCTTCAAGCGCGAGGATGCGAGTTGGCGACGCATGCTCGTCACCCAGCCCCCGGCACAGACGATGATCATCACAAAAACTCGCCATACGCGGGGCGGCAATTTTAAGCACCGCGTGGTGCTCAAAGATCTGTCGCTGCGTATGAGCACCCTCTACGACACCGCAGTACCGCTCATCAACCGTGCTGCATCGTCATTTCTCATCTGCTGGCACGGCGATGACAATTCGGAGGGCGATCTCACTCTCGCGGTTGCATCTACGGTGCAGTGCGTGAGGAGGCTATCAAGCCCGCTTGCCAAGCAGTTTTACAGTGATGGACACAAGTCCCTCGAGTTCAAGTTTGAAGAGTGTTAATGCCGACTCAGACGAGGATGGTCGAATTTAGGGTGGTGCCTCTGTATCAGATGATATGTTTCTAATACGCGATCAAGTCTCATATGCTCTGCCGTTATTCTTCAACGTGTGAATCAACATATCTCCTGAATCCTGCGTACTTTCACATCCGTTCATGATTTTCTAACAGGTTATATATACAAAGAACCATCAAGCATGATATTATTAAGTTGCAGTCGCTCCGGTATCTGACCTCAGTGAAGTTAAAATGGCGGAGACGCACAAAATACCGAGCGGCAACTTTTCCCCCTTCCGTCCGTAGGCTTTTTCAGCGCTGATTTCCTTCAAGTCCACACAGCATCTTGAGTCAGGTTCCGTTTCTCTGCGGTGTGTAGAAGTACAGATAATGTCCCAGATTTCACGAAACAGTAAATTAATTACATCTTGATTTCACCTATCATGTACATGTCTATAGATTATATTTATACAATGTGCGTCGCCAAAGGACAGAGCCGGTGTCTAGGTATTATGCGGAGCAGGATGGGATGAGGAAGGAGGGGTATGAATGATATATGCGGGAAACTCAATAGCCTACTGCCCCCACCACCACAGCGGCAGCGACAAGACAGAGGCCGATGCGCGCGACGCTCTCCAGGGCGCCGCGCGCCCCGAGCACGCTGCTGACCGGGTGCGGCGCGCGCCGCCGTGTCTGCAGCGCGCGCACATGCACGAGCGCGGGGAGGGAGACGGGCACGTCTTCGGCGTCGTCTTCTGATTCCGATAACGACATCAGGGATGGGTATGAGGTATACGACGGCGTCGAGGCGCTGGAGCAGTCGGAACCGGACTCTGAGCACGAGGAGAGGGATGGCGTCGGCGACGGCGGGCAGGAACCCGAGAGCGACGGCGTGCTTGGGACGAGGGGCAAGAAATCAGGGTGCGCAAGCTCGAGGAGCCCGAGGTCCTTCTCGTAGGCGGCCGTGCGCCACTCGGTGGAAACGCCGTCGGAGCTGGGGTCGTGGGCCCACTGGAGGCGTTTTTAGCACGGGGAAGAGACGAGTGGGGGCGATACGCACCGCAGCCATCTCCTCGGAGCAAAATAATTCCGCGAAGTGCCCGCAGCAGAGGCTGGTGACCTGTGCAATCGCGAGGCCCAAGCTGATGGCGAAGGTAAGTCTGAGTAGTCCATCGGTGGGCGGGGGAAGAGGGCGCACCAGATCCCGCAGTCCCGCTCTGCCTCCTCTAGTGCGCTGGCAGTAGGGGTGCTGGACGACGGTTGGAAGGCTCGATATTGTACAGGATACTTGGTCTGTTGGAGCTGCGACGTCAAGTCCGCCGACTCCGCGTCGCCAGAGAGGTCGAGTGTCCATTCCGCAACATCGTCATCGTAGAGGCCCTCTTCCACAAACCATTTTTCCGGGATGGTCGCTGGCTGCAAGTTAGACGGCCGGCGCAAGAGAAATGAAGGTGTACGGACCGTTTGGGTACATCGTGGTTAGCTACAGAGCAGGATGGAGGTAGGGGGATGAGGATATGGATGGCCCTTGCGGAACGCCTTTTCAACAAGACTACCGTGCGACCGCCTGTTCCATATGAAGGTGAAGAGCACGGCATCCCGACTACCCAGCGGACGGTGGCGCTGACAGAGACTGGCGCAACACGATTGCAACACGGCGGTCGGGAGCGGCACAAGAGGCAATGAACGGGAGCGGTTCAGAGGAGACCCTGCAGCAGATGAAGCAAACGAGTATTAATACATCGGATGCGCAAACTCCGCAGTCTCCGCCTCAATTAAGACGCACACGATTCCAACGTGACCGTCGAGCGGGTGACAGGGGGTGTAGGACGGGAGCAGGGGTGAATGACGCCCCGCAGCGAATGAAGCCCACAGTCAATCTGATGGTTAACAGATTGGAAGCTTTAAAAATGAGGCGCACGCGATTCGAGTGCGGTGGGGGATGACTGTGAGCGGGGCTCGGGCGGAAACATTCTCCATCACGTGATGGAAACGCGTCGTGTCGTTTCGTCAATCTGTGAAGTCAATACAACTCCCCGGCAATTAGAACTCAGCCCGGGGCCGCATCCCAAAGAATCAGAACACCGCGGAATGCTCTTTTGGTTAACTTTTCCTCCTCTAAAATTTGAGACGCAATTCGTGGCAGTTCAAATTTAGCGTCCTGATTGAAGTTGGTTAGCATTTAGAGTGGAGAGTAGAGGTACCTTGAAGTATTCACGATCCAATTTTCTCCAGACGCCCTCCCAGAATGGCTGGATCGCATGTCAGCACAGCCCACCGATACTTGGAAGAAAATCACTTACCTGTTGTATCTGGATGGACCGTCTCGAGTCTGTAGTATTCCGATCGGAGGCGAATCATCTCCCAGAGACAGCGACGAGGTCCCAAGACCCATTGCCGAGCAAATTCAAATTCAAAGTGAAATCTGGATTCGATCCAGCCACGGGGTAAGGAGGACGATCTCCTCCGCCGGGCTTCAAAGTACAGCGCATTTGAAACTCGATACCGCACGGCGTTATCTTGTTCCGGCGCGTTGGATCGCCGGGCTCGAGCGCGGATACCCGCAGGTGCGTGAACGCCGGCGAGGCTTTTAGAGTACACGCTGTAGTACGTAGAGTAAACACAAGATGCGCGACTGCATTGAGATTACGCGCCGCGGGAGTCCGGGCGCTGGGCCTGAGCCCTAGATCGCGCAAGGCGGGAACACACCCGGGAGACCAATTCCATTCTGAACCCCAGCTCCCTCGAGGTGCGCCCCTGCTAACACGTCCAGGTATGCCCGTGCGGAGAGGACCCCGATAACGGACGCCGGGCGGAGGATATATATTCGATGGGTGCACGCCCGTTTAATCCAGACGGAGTCCGCCGGGGACAACCGACCGATGCGATCTCCAATTGTCGGAGGGAGGGAGGGCAGAAACGTGGTGCCAGGATCCTTTAATTCGAGATACAGTCCGCGAAGCGCACGAGTCCAGGGAACACGGCAGCGGGGGACGTCGGGGGTGGCATGGCGCGAGCGTGATAATAATATGCAACGCAAAATTTTGAGCGTCACCGGTCGGTGTTTTGAGATCGGGCTCCGTGATAGCTACCAGGAGTGGGCAGTGCGGACGTGGCACTGCGACTGTCCCGCTCTTCGCCCAGCTAATGAGAACCGCGCAGCATTATCGTGATCGTAGCGCACTCGCGAGGCCGTCGAGGAGCTGCGGCCAAAGACCTCCTTGAAAAATCGAACTGTTAGTACTCCTCGAAACCGAAAGTCTCGTCATATGAATATTAATCGCGGCGGCGTGCAAGTGCGATTATCACGACGTCTTCGATTCGAGGGCGACGGGCGTACCCACCAGTATGATATGAAGAGCCCTACCAGTATGAACTTGAGCCCGCTACCCCGGGTTAAAACGACCCGTATCAGGCTTAAAAAAAACGGACCGCGCCGAGCATAGATAGGCCACGCCAAGGCTCAGCGCACCAGCAAGCAGCGGTTAGGCTAGGCGCGGACGTGTAGCGTGCGCGGCACACGTATGTATGAAGGCTGCCCGGTTCCGACGTCCGGGGCGCAGCGGCGCATTTCATTTGTTTGGGAGCGCAGCGCTTTGGTTCGCCGGCGAGCGCGGAGTTTAATGCGCAGGCGGGCAGGCGGGCGGGCGGGGAGGAGAGTACGCGCCCATCCGACGGGGGCGGAGGCGGACGCCGTGACCAGTGCTGAACGAGTTCAAATTCGAAGTGAGCGGGAAGCTGGAGTCGGTCCAGGCACGGGGTAGGGAGAACGCTCTCCTCCGCCAGGCTTCGTAGTCTGTGTAAGTATGGACCGCGCATTCGTAAACTGGTTATCTCGTTCCGGGGAGTTGGAGCGTCGGGACCCGCAGGTGCGTGGACTCTGGAGTATACGCGGTAGGAGCGTAAACAGACCGGAGTGAGTCTACGCGCCGTGCGAGGCTCTGCCCACGCGGAGCGCAAGGCGGGAACACACCTCGTCGGACGCATCCGCCCTGTACCCCAGCTCGAGGCGCACCCCAGACGGCTAACGCGTCCGGGTGTCGATGCGAGAGGACTCCGCCGGGAGCACCTCTCCCAAATTCCAATTCCAATTCCAATTGTCGGAGGGAGGCAGCGAGGGAGGGAAGGAGGGAGGGAGAAACGGTACAGTGGTGCCGGTACCCTTCGAGATAGCGCACGAGTGCAGGGAAGGCGTCGGGCGTGGCATGAGGAAAGTAAAATGCAGAGCAGAGCGGATTTTGAGCGTCACCGCTCAGGTCGGTCTGTTTAGCTGTGCGATAGTCGGGAGAGAGGTGTCCGATCTCCGCCCGGCCAACGAGAATCGTGCAGAGTAATAACAGCCACGCGTAGTGCAGTGAGGCCGTCGAGGAGCGGCGTGCACCACGATCGGACGAGTACTACTCCTCGAAACCGAACGTCCCAGCGGCTCGTCATTAGACGAAAGTCAGCGGCTTGTCATTTTATCAACGATGGCGGCGGCGGCGTGCAAGTGCGATACGATGGATTCAGGATCCACGCGTCCTCGATTCGGGCGGGCGGGCGGGCCCGGGGGCGATGGGCGTACGACCAGTATACTGTGAAGAGCCCTATCGGTATGAACTTGAGCCTGCCACCCCGGGTTAAAACGAGGCGTGTCGGTTAAAAAGAGCCGTGTTAGGTAAAAAAAAAGCGGAACGCGCCGATGGTCGTAGAACGCCACGTCTCAGCGCGTTAGCACGCAGCGGGGGCTGGCCGTGCCGGTTAGGCGTGTGCGATTGTTTCGGCGGCACACGTATGTATGAAGGCGACGGGCGCTGGCTTCCGGGTTCCGCGCGCAAATGCAGAAGGGAGGTGGCCGCAGCGCAGCTCATTGTTTGCTCGCTCGGCGCGGGGCGGGGCGGACGGGCGGGGGTGCAGAATTTAGTGTACAGGCGGGCGGGGAGGAGGGTACGCTCCCATCCGCCTGCGGTTGGGGCGGCGCTGCGCATGCGGCGACGAGCTCGACTGTGGGTCGTTGAGTGTTAGAGGGTGGCGAAGAGGCGTGGTGCGGGGTATGCATGAGGGACGCACAGGCGCCGGAGCTGGGTGGGTAGGAGCGAGGCGGCGCGTTAGATACCCGCCGCCGTGAATGCACGGGGGCATCCGCGCGCGCCATGCGGAATGAGGTCGGGCTCAGTTTACGCACGCCTGTTCGTTGCATGTGTGGGCTGGGCTGGGGCGGCTTGGTTCAGTTGTAGGCTCCGACACGGGGGTCTGGTATGTACGCGCCTTGAGCGCTACGAAACAGCGAGTGGGCGTTCTGAATATGGATTGGCCGTTGACCCATTCCCGCAACTTCGCGTACCACCCTCAAGGTGCGCCGCAGCCTGCATAGCAATTAGACGCACCCACCGGGCCCCGCGCTGATGCGCCTCGCAAAAACCACCCCGCCCAGACGCGCTCGTGCCCTTAGGCGGTGGTTGCGGCGGCGGTCGTGGCGTGGGCCGCGCTGCGGTCGCCGTACTGCGAAGTGCTACTGCGAGTGCCGCCCCGCCTTGCTCTGGGCGGCGGCGTCACGGGCTGCGCGTACGAGCGCGAACCGGAGCGCGAAGGCGATTGGGAGCCCGCGCGCAGGAGCGAGGAGGGCTCGGCGGGTGCGGTTGATGTCGTGCTCGGGGAGCGTGGGTCAGAATGACGCGACGGGCGCGGGTTCGGGAGGTAGTGGACTCGGATGACGTCGGTGTCGCGGCGAAAAGGCGAGAGGCGAGCAAGATGAGGGGAATCCACTCACCACTGATCGCAGCCTGCTCGCTGGCAAGACTAACGCTGTTGCGCTTCTTCCGCCTCCGCTTGTCCCCACCTGCGGAGCCAACGCCCACCCGATACGCGCCAGTCGCCCGCCGCTCCCACCCATAGCCGGGGCACGCGACCTGGCTCTGCTTCCCGCTCCCACTCCCGCTGGCGGCGGTGCTCGGCCATAGTGATCGGCGTTCGCATCAGCGGTGAAGCGCACGGCGCTGGTGCTTCACGCGGCGGCGCGGCGGGCGGCGTTGCCGTACGAGTGGCGGCTCGGCGCGCCCCGACGCCCAGCTCCTCCGCGTCCCAGTCCTCCTCCGTGCCAGCCCTCCTCCGTCCCCGTCCCCGTCCTCGCTCGGCCTCCCCGCGTCCACCGGTCCCGTGCCTAAGAAAAAACGCGCCATCCCCAAAAAGGGCACGCAAATCAGCTCACGCAGTCGATCGAAAAGCACGGGACGAAAGAGAACTCACCTGCGCTAGCACCCTGGCGGATTTCCTCGTCCTTGGCCGTGCCGCTCGCGATGAATTGTGTCCTCTACGGCGAGCATGAGGTGCTTCGGGATCAGCCGATACTTCCCACGAGCCCCGTGGGATGATGATCAATGAGGCTCGATGGTGTTGCGCCCTGCCCTCTTCGCCTTCAGCCTCCTCGACCCGGGCTCAGCAACTAGCGCCACTGGCATCGCCTATGGAGGGAAATATTCCGCAGCAAATTGCTGCTCTTCTCTTGCTCTTCTCTTTTGTCTTTTGCTCGCTTCGCTGCTGATCTATTATCAGTGGCCTGAGAGAGAGTAATATAGGTAGAACGTCCATATGAGAACCGGCTAGATGAGACGGAAGGCCCAGGGACTCAGTTGGAACGCGCTGGTGGCTCGGATGCCGAGATCAAAGCGCCTCTTGATGCCGAGTCGTACGAAGCACACGCTCACACAAGGGTTGCGCAAGGCGCGCGGTTTATCGCGCGACTCGCGACGCAGCTCGCTGCTGCAGGGGTTCGGCCATCCGTCCGTGCTGTGCTCTCGACTTGACGCCGCGTAGACGAAGATTCGAGTACCGCTGCGCGCCTTGTGTTATGTATTAGCTGCAGCAATCTGTCTGCTCTTGACGAACACACCGCACGCGGAATCCACTACTTAGTCACAAGAATCTTACAATAGATCCAGCTCTCAAAGTCTACAACCGACCAAAGTGTTGTTACGAAATGAGTAGGTCCATTAATATGATACGGGATAACATAATATATTCAATGATACCACGAATGCGAATGCGATACGGCCTGATGTCATACTATAGACGGCTCAGCAGCACTTCGGACATGCCTGACCCAGTTCTCCCCACTCCACTCCCAGACCGATGAATAATAGGATAGGAACCTCATCAAGTGCACACAAAACGCGCTTCACCGTCTATCTAACGGTCGATTGAAGGCGAGTCGACCAACCTAGACCCTACATTCGTCATCTTGCCTTGGGGATGAAGATGGTTGGAATCCTGGTATACAGCAGCACGTGACTGGGCCCTCCATCTCATTGTGTTAAATGTATTGTGATACGCCGTGATATAATACTATGGATATGGCATGCCGCTGGAAGGCACACTACAATTGTCATATACCTCGCATGACGTGCGCCATGCTATCAGCGCAACCCACAATCTCGCTGCCTTCGGTCTGTCGCGGGGGACACTCGTCACCGCCCAAAGTGTCCCTGATGTCTAGTGTTCATTAAAGCTTGCGGAATCGAGACTCTCTGATCATGACACTCTCAGGCTTAACCTGAAGGTTCCCTGACTTCCTGGACCCAACTTGTGAACACCGTCGAACATCAGTTTCCTGCCCTCGTGTATGAGATGAGCTCAGTGGTCTTTCCCCGCCCGTTATACGAAGACACACCCGGAGTCGCTCCCGTGTGCGCTCCCGTGGATCTAACGCTGAACTTGAACGCCGGGGCCCTCCGAACGAGGAATTCGACGATCTTAAGCTTGATTTTTCTCGCCCTCGTGTCGAGTCTTTTCTGCATACTTGTGCAGCCCTCGTGCACGAGACGAAGACAGCGTTGAAGTCCTTCTGTGTGTTGGCGGTCCAACGGCCGAAGAAGTCCGTGCCCAGATCTGCAGAGGCAAGATACATTCTGATTGGCCAATAGAACTTTCACGTCACCCTTGTCTTTGTACAATAAGATATGATACGCAGATTTTCTTATTAATATCATATGTGGACAGCACTAGTAGACCGCATATTCTCGTTCGAGGCTCGCTGCTTTATTTTTTCAACACGCTGAAATCAGATGGCTGAAGACGTGGGTGCCGGTCTGGACGCGTCCGAATCAGCACATCCAGAGCGCGCAGCAGATATCAAGAAGCTCACATAAAACCAGAAAGATATCGCCTGAAAAAAATATGAATCTCGGTTCCAAAAACAGAAGCAGCAAAGGACGCACAATGAGGCAATAGATTGCTGAAATTGGAATGGGTGAATGATCAGGCAAGGTGTGCAGGGAGGGGGACCCAACTTATCAACATTGCACCGGACAGCCATGAGCTTTTGCCGTCGTTTACAGAGAAGTTGACAACGAGCACTGGGGGGAACAGAGATATCAGTTCCTTCGCTAGGGTAGCTATCACGACAACGTGCCCGACAAAAACAGAGTCTAATATCGGGAAATCCATGTCAACCGAATGTTCAGTGGGTAGGGTGGTGTCGTACCAAAGTCTCGAACGGGTCGTATAGGAGCGCGAGATTCTGTGCAGTGTCCATTTAGGGGGCCAGTACGGAGAGACAAAGCTCGACGCACCTTGTGCAGTGCCCAAGCAAGCAGAATGAGGATTCTAAAATACATGGCATCAATGTCACGATCTATCCTGGGCAAGTGATGACTATACGGCTGGATGCATAGCGCTAGATTCTAAACCGACTGTCAGTATGCCAGGTTTGACGAGGAGTTAAAAGCATACTATACTGGAGCCCATTGAAAGACTGAAAGGCAAACAACGTCAGTGGGGTGTACTTGTACAGGGTATTTCTCGTGCCGCACGCTAGAGATTCAGATATTTCATCCTTCACACGGAATTATTAGAAGCGGATATTAAGACTATGTCATCCATTGATTTTACCCTGGTGCCATAGACCGCTGCCTCTAGCAAGTCGTGACCTGGATAGAGTTTGATTCAACCGTCGTAAATTGACTAGCAGCCAGATCGGATGCGCGTACGGGCAAAGGTTCCAGCCAGAGGGATCAGAATCAACCCCACCCATTGTTTGGTGAGGGATGTGCTCGCAGTCAGGTTCGACAGAGACCCGACGAGATGCTCGGACAACACAGAAATTAGCTGTATATCTATGAGTTTTTAATATTGCGGTAGTTTCGGCAAACCCATACCGCGCATGTCAAGACAACCACCACAGCAATGACTGGCACGCTCATCGAAGGCGTCCGTTCTTCTTCTTCCGTGTCCAGGCTCACCTGCCTTTCAATGTCTCCGGCCATGTCTCCCGCCATCTCCTGGCTCATAGTAGTAGTGCTATTGCGGACTTCGTGACGAGGCCTCAACTCTCCTGCCATCTCCGGGCTCTCTCCTTGACGAAGCCTCTTCTTTGCGGGAGATATTTTGTGGACATGGCTGAGTGATCCACATACAGAGCGAGGTGCCTGCGAACAACATCAACAGGGAGCCATTTGAACATCCAAACTACCACCCACGAATAGTTGTGGAAAAACACAAACAAAAGGTAGCTGAGGGCTCGTCACCATCAACCGCAGCTAATTCACTGAGCGAAGACACCTACCAGACGAGGAGAGCTACCGATACCTGGGATTCATGTTCAATAGCCGTCAACCAGGGGAGAGAAACGTACAGCTCGACTGATCCGCAAAATCGAAGTCTTGGTCTGTTCCAGGTCACCCGTGGTGCTTCCACCGTACGAGACGGCGAAAATAGCTGACCTGGGGATGAGCACAGAAACCCGATCTACTATCAACGCACTTGGAAGTAAAGTCGCAACTGTTGCCAACATCATCATTCGGCTCGATACCTGGGTGGCACTCGCGCCGAAGCCTTGTTCCGAAAACTTGATGCCACCGACGAAGACTGACGGCCCCGTTATCCTTGGACCGACAAGTTGTAGTGAATGCTTACAAGCGGAGCCGAGAACCAAAAGAATGTTAATCAGGATTGATCCTACGACTAAAGCACGGTTAGAATGAGATCGTTCAAATCCACCAGTAGACATGATACGTGAAGCTTGCAGCACCTCGAGCTGGCATTGGATTATTGCAATGACCTGGGAGATGTTAGGGCTCCCAGCAGGCTAGATATAGAGACGACTGACACCGGATATAAGCTCAATGGTATTCCCCGCCAGCACTCTGATGAATGTTCCCGTGTGTCGATTTACACGTATTGTCAAATCCTCCATCGCGAGGCCGAAGATTTTGGCAACTGGGAGCAGCCCCAGGAAGGCAACTGTTCAACCAACTGTCAACTATTCACGAAATGCAGGAAAAAATGTCACACGTACAAGCGAAGACCTGACTATTGGCACTGCCGTGTACAAATCGAACAACGAACTTCAGATGTAACCGGAGTCAGTCGCTAGGTCGCGTCCTCCTATGGGCGATCACTTACCATGATCGGAACAAAAACCAGAAGAATATTGAGATCTGGTGTGATGTCAAGAACGGAACGACTGAGAGATTGAACTACACACAGCTCCCAAGTAAAAGTGCGCGTAAACTGGCCGAAGCACTTGGCGGAAGAATCTTAGGTTCCGGCTTGAACATGGAACTTGTTGCCCGTCTGAGGCTGAAGAGTCCGCCTGCCTCCAAGGCATTTTCTCTGCAGTCTGTCGAGCCCTCTGCAACAGGTGCTGGTCGCACAGTGACACCGTGGAACCAGTCAACTTGCCCTTCAAGGTCAGCAAAGGCCATTGAAGTTTCCGAGCGCCCTTCCCGAAGACTGGTGCGAGTACCAGGCGGGGTAGGCAGTGGCTGCGCTTCCGGTTCAGGAAGGGTCGCTGAGGCCGTTTCTGAACACTGCGGCGTAAGACCTGTGTGAGTCATGACACGAGTAAGCTCTGGCTGCGTTCCATTGACAGGACCAGCAAGTAATACGCTGCGGTGCCCAGCCAGGTCAGTACAATCCACGTCGTAGCGAAGCAGACACACTCGTCATCGTCGATGACATCGGGCGAGCCGCTAATTCCCTACGTATGGACGGGTTCATCGAGGGCCGAAGGGGGGTTCAATTCGATGGGGTCCTGAGGAGCAGCCATCGGGTGGCGATAGTGGTGGTGGTTAGTGGTAGTGGTGGAAGCTGTGGAGGCCTCAAGGCGCTCCGACAATGTGTCGGTCGGTCCCCTTTTGTCAGAGCAGCTGTTACCGCATTGATCCGAGCCGCCTAAACCCCGAGGAACGGTCAAACTTGCTCGACGAAATCCTGCAGACCAGGGCGCTCAGCTCAACATTTGACGCCCGTACGGGTTCTTCCCCGGTTACCACGGGTGATTTAGTCGGCCATAGCTGTTACGGGCGGCGCACGTATCGCATACAGTCGATGGCCCTACTGGTCCACGTTCCGTCTGGAGCCGCACGGAGGAGGAGGAGAAGCCCGATCAGCCCTACTAAGGGACAAGTAGAATTAAAATTCAAAAGAAGAGATTTATTATGTATATCTGGATATACTCCTCGCTCGCGACGTGTAGATGCACTGTGTTATAAGGGAAACGATGGCATCCACGGATGCCTATATGTAACGTACGAATTTCGGCAAGCCACGGCGACATGAGGCCGCCGTCGCAATGTTGCGTAGTTTTCTTCGATAGCGAGCATTTTAGGCATGTCGAACTCCAGGCCTCGTGCGATTAACCGGTGCGTTACAGGCAGTGACCAAGTGGGGGCAGACTTGTTCAGTTCAGAGTCTGGGAGTGACGCCAGCTAGCGGATCGAGTAAATAGTGGTTGAGCGACCTTCCTAGAAGCAGACGGGGAAATCGAAGAAATTTGCACGTTCGACGACCTGTTTACATTTGCTTGCCTTGTGCAGGGGTCCCAAAGACCGCGCATAGCGGGCATTTTATCACCCGGCGATGGAAAGACCGAGACACAACGAATTGGTAACAATTAAGAACGAACGTACTGTACACAACGGTATGCGAATGTTTTGAGAAAAAATCATGATGGTCAACTGGAAAGATACTGATCAGCGGCAGTATAGTCTGCCCAACCGGACACGCACCTCAAAAAAATAAAAAGGGGGAGTTGCGGCGCGGGAACAAGCGGTGTCTCGAGTGGGGATTGATCGCTGGCGCGAGCAAGAGCTACTTCTGTTCATTTTGGGATACTGCGCAAGATCGCACAATCAGCTGCGTGACGATGTAATACGGAGATTGCTGAGCCTGATAAAACATGTTGAGAGGAGATCTGCGGACACGCAGGTTGAAGCGCCGAGGCGACTGGAGGTTTGATCCGTCAGCCAACAACATTGCGGCGCCCGAGCGTAACTCTGAGACGGCCCGTCGAGGTCAAGGGATTTAAAGGATCCTTCGAGGACACTGCGGTTGTAAGACGAGGCTCCGGGAGAGGCCACGGACGAGGCTTGTTGGGTGGGTACGAGATGACAGCGGGGGAGATACTGGAGACAGCGCGAGGAGCAGAGAGAGCGGGTTTCGAGAGCGAAGGGAGGGGGTTTGCGCTAGTGGTTTTTCGACGAGGCAGGGTATGCTTAGCTGCGTGTGCGGCGGTGATGGTGGCTGCTCTAGGGCGAGGGATGTTGCTATTCGGCTTCGGATGCACAGGCGGTGCGGTGGTTGGCGGGTGTGGGTTGTTCGATACCGCTGGTGGGATATTTTCAGTATCGGAAGACGTGTGGTTTGTGCACGACGGATGGTGGTAGTGTTTCGCGAGAGGGTCCCTAGGCATGCGGCACGCACTGCACCCACTTCGGAAGGCGGCCATTTCGTGATGCGATGGGACGGGTTCAGATGGGGATCGGATACGGACGGCGGTTGTGGGTGCGCGTCGAATGGTAGGGGGATTGAGATCCACGGCACGCGGATAGCCTATCCACACGATCTGCATCATGCGCGACGGCGTAGGATCCAGAGAGTTGGAAAGCGCAGCTAGGTCACTCGCCAATACGCGGAGTACCGCTGACGAGAGTCTCTCTTCATCTGGAAGCACACGCCATTTGCGCAAGCGGAACAGGATGGCAGGCAGAATTTGTTCGACTGGAAAGGTTGATGTCAACGCCAATGACGTGGATAACGAAAGGATGAAATTCGTAGACAATTGGATGTGTGAGAAGATTCCTCGCGGTGCAGCGGCTTTGAGCCCAAGGTAGCGCTGGATAATTTGGAGAAGAGCATCGAAGGTATTTTCGCTTGGAAATGGATGGAGCTGGGTCAAGCGGTCAAGAAGAATTTCTTTATACAGCAGAGCTTCCGCCATCCCGCACGAGACTTAGGAACTAGCGAGCGGGAAGGTTTGGGGAAGTGGTGGCAGGAGGCGAAAAAGGGTGATGTCACGGTCACGGTCCCAATCGCGATCACGAGTCCACAAGCCTGCGTACACACGGGCCAACTCAGTAATTCCTCAAAGTCATTGCAAAGTCAAACATTTAGCGCCATGGGTCCAAGGGCGTTTCCCCAAGTATAAAATGGCGAACCTCTTATACACGTCCACTCACATTCCACGGCAACTATGTTGTCAGTGTTGCCAACGGCTGAAGCGACATTCCCGGAGGATCTCGAACGCGTCATCTTCGAGTTGCAGCATTTCTCACAGCGCGTGAAATACGGTAACTAAAAATTCGATTGGCTTTCGACGAGCGGTTGGCTGTGGACGGAACGATTGAACCCTTCTATATACAGGGCTCTGCAACAGCTCAGTCGAGGGTGAGAAGGGGTGAACATTTCTGGAGTTTCAGAGTAACGCGGCTCGCCTTCCACAGAGATCTCGTCCCGCCGGCCGTCTACCAAAGCGCACTGAACAGTGCCCGTCGCTGGCCGCGCTCGTCCTCTTGTGTCACAGCCAAAGCGCAATCGAGAGATACGCCTGGAAGTACGAGGACGTCGCGGCGGATCCGCGATGTGTGATGGTCGCAGTCGTGGACGAGCCGTGTGATTAGGAGCGAGGTGCTTGGGGTGGATCCGACTATTGGGTCGCTGGGGAAGTGGTGATTCGGAAGCGACGCGCGGGGGAAACCGATGGTGAACAATTTCCGCTCGCGAGTTTTCAGCATACTTACCCGCACCAGAATATAGTACCAGCAACGACGTTTGCTGTATACAATCAAGTCAGCATTACGATTCGGGCGGATGTTTTGAAAACACACAGGAAATAGATCCATCGCCCCTGACAATCTTCTAGACGTCGCATTAACTCCCGTGTATCCGGAGAACCATCCCCCCAAGACCTGTCTGTTAACGCAGCGGAACAACATCATGCACCGGGGATTCTCTATCCCCAGCATCATCGCGATGCAAGGCATGTTAACTGAGCCTGGGTAGCGCTCATCCGTGCTGGCCGCGGAGTGGATTCGATTTGACTCTTGAATCAACTCGTGCACTGTAGAAAAGTTTAGCGCCAGTGCCTTTATCTTTCTCTCGGCCCCAGCCATCAAACGAAATCACAAATCGGAGAGTGCTTTGGTCACACACTGCAGCATCTTCTCATCTCTCAACTTGCCCGCAGCCTCGGTGGCCCGGCCACAGAATCTCCGTGGTTTACGGTACATAACGCGCACTCCAAGAGATATGTGGCGAGGGAGCTGAGGAATATGAGTTACGGGAAGGCGAGAGGCCCAGCCTGAGAACGGTCCTAAATGAGCGAGTGCTTGAATCTTCTAACAGGATGCAGGGGGGCTTTCAGGGCGATCGTGGCAAGGAGCGTGAAAGATTGTATTTCGGAAGCAGCACGTTGTAAATGATCAAAGTTGGGCACCGGGGCATGCAGAACAGAATTTCAGAAATTCATAGCCGACTTGGTACCATATTCTAGTGTGGGTAAGTCGGCAGAAATTTCGCCAGCGAAAAATGCGTACCTTTGGTTTCTCCCGCGCGGCGCCTCCGAATCAGGGCGTCCGCTGCGACCCAATAGTCATCGCCGCCGCGTGCGCCTCGCTCCCAGTCGCGCAATTCATCCAGGACCACGACCATCACAAATCGCGGATCAGTCGCGACGTCGGCGTAGTCGGGGGCGTATCTTTCGACTGCATCTTGATCGGAGCACACGATGACGAGGGCGGCGAGCGAGGGGCATTGCGCCAGTGCGCTTTGGCAGACAGGGGGCAAGACAAGGTTATTGTGGAAAGCGAGGTGGGTGAGCGCCGGCAGTTGCGCAAGGCCGGCCCAGGCAGCCCAGCCCTCATCGTCGTTGGGCCACCCTCCGAGCTCCAAGTGTGTGATACGCAAGAAAAGGGGGTGTGCAAAGTCCACAGGAGCTTCAGAGGCAGTGAAAATCAGGCCCAAGTGCAAGGCTAAGCGTTGCAAGGGCATCGCTCCGAGAATCGGGAGCAGCTCGGGCCCGCGGCCCCAAAAAGGGAGGAGCTTGAGGTCAGTCGTGGAGGGACACGCAGAGAGTATATCGACGACAGTGACATGTTCATCGAAGCCGGAAAGGTATACATGACGGACATAATCCTGGAACACTGACGATGGTCGCGATCGTATTAAGTTGCGCAGCTGTAGGAGGGTTCGCCCTTTCCCGCTCTGGACAGAACCATTATAGAGCACCATATACAGCAGAGGTTCAATCCTTTCAGCCACAGTTAATTCCTTATCGCACAACACAAATTGCTTAGTTACCATATTTTTACGCGCTGGGCGACTAAAAGCAGCGTTGGCATCACGCCTGGGTAAGAAAAAGAGGCGATCTCGAATATGAGGCGCTCCAGATCCTCCGGGAATGTCGCCTCCGCTGGCAAGGACATACCCTCTGTAGTGATTGTGGACGTGGATCAGATAAGAGGAAAGCGGTGTGGCTTTGTTGAACCAGATTTGTCCTGCAAGGCAGGACCAAATACCACGTTCAATTCCGACAAAAACACCCCGATGTAGGTTCGGAGCAGACTCGCGCAGCTCCGGCTCGGCGACCCGCTCTCGTTCGCGCAGATAGATTATATTCTCTGCTTTACCCCATGTACGGGCGCATTTTACTCTCGGAGCAGCCTGATGGTCTGTTCAAATTGAAATTCACCTCCTAGTCGGCATGATTTAATTTCAAGTCCAATTTACATACGCAACGGTATTCTTTGTGCCAGTGAGCCGCAGACTTCGTCAACTGGACCAGGATTTTTTGGTAAGCAAAATGTACCGTCGGTGAGTATGAAACCACTAGACAGATCTCCTTTGCCCAGACCTATCTCCCAATCAAATGCAGCTCAAGCTCTGAATGTCGTCGGGAAGATCGTCAGAGTTCCCCGAAAAGAATTCCCGGACGACGCTCCCATTGTTCGGGATAAACTCGCAACCAGGGTTCCTACAAGTGTTAAGATGAGCAGGTGGGTCTATGCGACCGATAGACGACGTACTGGAACCCGAAGCACTCGTCTTGGTCGTCCGTGAATTTCAGAGACTTGATGCCTATTCCTCCGACGTTGTTGCACTCCCCCTCGTCGCTTCCGGGACCCGTGGTGCCCGTGGACAGGAGGGGGAAGCAGGTGCCCGTCCCATTGGGGCCCGTACATGCTTGGGGGCGCACCGCTATTGGTTGCTATCTGCGCGTGAGCGATTTTCGTGGGCCAGGAGGAGTCAAATATGCTCACCTCGTCGCGCGCCACATGTAGAGGTGCACTGTGCACGGCGATTCCGGATAGAGAAATAAGGAAGATGAATGCGATCGACGCAGTGGGGAGCATAACGAAAAAATTAAAAGGGGGTTGAAAGAAAGGTTTAAAAAGGTGGGGAGTGAAGAAGGGAATGATCCACGGCATAAGGTTCACTGGTGTTATATGTAGGAAAGTTGAAAGATGATTACGTTCTCGAGGCAGGCCGCCCCGAAGCATGATGATATCTGATGTAGCCGGCTGTGAACGTTGTAAACCTGTGAGCGGGATTCTCATCATCGCTCAATGATCCTGTTGAATCAAGGGGGCAGTGATTAATTGACGCCCGAAAAAAACGCCAAGTACACTCCCTGTTCATGTGGAACTGCTAACTATGACTGTAGCATCAAAGGGAAAAAAACGGTTGTAACTGGCCGGGCCTTATGGCATGATAGATCGTTTCTGCGCGGGCGTCCGGCGGGAACGACATTGTGTCATTTGAGCATTTCTGATGAGGCGCTCTTGGATCTGGCCACTTCTGCCAGGCTTCTTGACCGCGAATCAAGTCAGCCCCGCCAGGCACGACCCTATACACTTCGCAGAGCCCGGCCCCGCCAAACAAGGATCATCGCGGGTTACCTTCGAGCGAGCTAACCGGGAAAAACCGGTGGGGTCAAGAAAATCGGATTATGGACTCACGGCCGGAGCAAGGCATACTGCCACACCGCATATATGAACCCGCTCCGAGTCGAAAATTCCTCGGGAAGCCTCTTAGGGGCTGCTCGGCGGGAGCGGGTATGCATTGCAACTTGGTCTTTTCTAGAGTGTCGAGTCGAGCGCATTACTTAATCTCTCTTGACCACAGCCTAAGACAGTGATCTCTGTCACGGTTGGCATCTGATATTGCGAACGATGCCCCAGGTTTGCGATGTAGAGCGTCTGCCTGGGACCGCCGATATATGCCGTAGAACGCCGAAAGACGGCTGAGTCATTGCCGTCATCGGGCGGCTATTGGGATCAGTCGGAGTTTGATTACTCCTTGCGTCTTACCACCACCCATCCTGTCGAGTCCGTCTCCTTCCCTCCGTCTCTCCCGTCTCTCAGCCTCCGCCCCGCAAGCGCAACATCCACATGCTCCTCCCTGCATCCTATCGTCGCACCGCGTCACCGCAGCGAGGAAACGATTCTCGAGTCTCGATTTAGTGACATCGACGCTAACTCTTCCTCATGCTTTCCTGCATGCCACATGGGATAATCTGAGAAATTAGGTGAGTACTGACCTCGTTTGACTCAGGAGATATCTTCGCCCTGCTTCGCCCTGGTAGCTTGAGCCACGACGAATCGCGCGCACCGTTTCCGTTATAGTGCGTCAGTGTACTTCAAACTCGGCGTGTCGTGCGTTGGCTAGGCTTGCACCCGTCCTTTCTCAATAAACCTTTAGCACTGTATGTGGCTCTTCACGCCCATTATTACTCCTTGATTGTGCGTATTTATTTTACGGTCCTTGGGACTGTGTTCATCTGCAGAAACCCAACGACATCTGCAGCTTTCCCAACCGCTCTCGTGTCATGAAGCCACCTTCGACGCCACCGAACACGGTAGTGGTCATGTCTACCATAGTCAATGATTCTCCCGACGGCGCGGTAAACTTGAAGACTTCGCCATTCCATCGAATGCAGTCTACGACTTCGGTACAATACATTTTTTATTTCATCATAACTAGCGAGAACCCGTGCTACGCTACGGACTGACGACGGTCAATTCTTCAATTGAGTTGTAAACAGTAAAGAGTACAGTGCTGGATGAATTCAAAGAGTACTACAACACCATAATGCATAACAGACAGACACGACCGAAGGCAGAATACAGGAAGGGGAAAAAAGCTTCGGTGTCCCACTTTTTCAGAATTAAGACGAAGAAGAGGGTGAAGATGATGGGGCCGCCTTCCCGTCATTGCCCTTCTTTTTTTTGGTGAGCCATGCAGGCGTGCCGCCGGAGAAATTCTGGCTTCGTTTCTGAGATGACGCCTGGGATGGCCCTGTAGTAAACGTCAGCTGGCTGGGGGTGCGAGATGTATGGGTGCAACTCACCTGGAGTAGCCGGAGTGCTAGACTGAAAGGTCTTCGGGGCCATGCCCAAAAATGTGACGGAGTCTATGTTTACCTTGAATCGCTTCGTGTAAGGTGATCCTTTGATGTCATCGTAATCCTCGAGCCCCTTCAAATACCACCTTGACATATTTGTTTGGGAACGGAATAGGTTTGCTGGTCCAGCGCGGCGAGTCTATAATCCAGCATGACACTGGAAATGGTCCGTAAGCCTTGGCGAACTGAGTGTATGTCTCGGCATCAATGTCGAAGGTCGCAGCAACATCGACGATGTTGAAAGGAAGACCGGCAATCGTCACGTAAGGAGGAATCGACGTGTTGATTTCGGGTAGTCTGATAACGGGAACTGGCTCGGCGTTGTCCTTGTCGGATACCTGGGCTGTCGGTTGTCTGGTCATCAGATGTCTCCTTCTCCCAGCGTGTCTCGTGAAGCGGAACCAGCTGTAGAAGTCATGAGTGATTTATGAAGCAATAGCCTTGCGATACATACCTCATGCACATTGACAACAAAAGAGTACTCGCTCCTGGCAAGACCACCAATGCCGAGCTCGTATTGGGGCTTCATCTGGCTTATCTAAAATAATACTGGATCAGACATCGGCAGTGAAGGTGGACTCTGCAGCGCTCACAGAACCGCGAATGAAATC
This sequence comes from Mycena latifolia, assembly GCA_029289555.1. NCBI lineage: Eukaryota > Fungi > Basidiomycota > Agaricomycetes > Agaricales > Mycenaceae > Mycena > Mycena latifolia. The sequence goes on along the minus strand of JARJLE010000102.1, from coordinate 65,916 downwards.
TAGACCTATTTCTCCGAAGTAGTAATTCTCATCGTTGAAGTATCGAAGCAGAAGGGTGATGCTCGTTTGGTCTCCGTCGCTGTCGACGCCGAGGTACATGTGTCCATCGAGAAGCCAAGTTTTCGATTTTCCAAGCTGTCTCGGATTTCTGACAAAGGCAAAGCCTGTCATGCTAGCAGAGGAAGACTTGGACTTGGACATGAGAGTGGGTGGGATGAAAAATTGGTGGAAGAATGAAACACCTGTCAATTTATCCCTCCACGCAGGCTGCAGGCTGACTGACCGATAATCAGCATCAAAAACTCCATTTGGTGGATAGATTTGAAATATTGCGAGGAACGGTGCCTTACCATTGCTCTGGGGATCAGGTAACAGACCCTACCCAACGTGAAAAAAGTAGGCTGTTGTCGCAGCGGTTTTGAAGATCACAGGCAGGGGTCATGGTCGCCAAGGTGGTTGCACTTGAGAGCCTTCCAAACCAATGAAGTCACGCTTGCCGTTCAGTAGAGCTCTTCCACAGCTCTGATTCATCAGTATCCACGTTCTCGCGACTATGTGATTGGGAGAGAAAGCACCTCTCGACCGTCAGAAGCGAAACATCCGAAAGAAGCGAAGTGACATAAGCGTGATGAGTAAGCGCAAACGCACATTCTCCTTTCGCATTCGGTTTCCTCAAAGGCTCCAAGCACCTCGCCTGAACAAAATGAAGGACTTGATTTCTGTTTCTCTATCTATACTTGAAGATCCAAGTGGCTCTGAACCCCTAAGAGGTCTGCCCCACTCTCACTAACGTTAACTCAGAACGCGACGTTGTCATGTCATGTGACCGTGACTTCTACGTGTAACCCGGGCAAGAAATATTCGGTACATGCTTCAGATGTGCTCGCCCTTAGTACCATCGACTTAATATTGTGCCTTTTGTAATTGGGCATCAGCAGTAAATATACCAATTAATCTGTAAGCACCCCTCAAGTGTAAGACTGCCGACATTCCGGTATCTGCATGGGGTCAGGATTTATTTATTCGGGGGCGCAGGTGGTCTTAAAGTCGACTTGATCACATAAAGTTAGTCTAAAAGTACTTCAGGGTACACTACATTTTTTGTGGTTGATGCAAGAGAAGTCTCGGGCAGCAGTACTTTGATCCGGTGTTCTGAAGTAGCTCGAGAAAGCGCCACATAGAGCTGGCCATGGGAAAAGACAGGTGCACGAAGTTCGAGTCCGACGAACTTTACTGATTGGCCCTGCGATTTGTTGATAGTCAAACCGAATGCAAGTCTGACAGGAAATTGTCGACGACTGAATTTGAAGGAGAAGTCGGAGTTGGTCGGGGTCAAGGTAACTCGTGGAATAAATGCTGTCTCGCCGTCGTGATCTCCTCCGACCAAGCGAACCTCCAGGACCCTCTCCGACATCCTGAGCAAGACCATGCGAGTGCCATTGCACAGGCCACGGGCAGGTGCAAGGTTCTGAAGCAAAATCAATGGGCAGCCAATCTTGAGTGCCAGCTCGCCGGGTGGAATTGAGGAAGTGTTGATAGAGCGCAGGAACTCCACCGGAATAGGAGGCTCGTCCTCCTCGTTGTCTGCACCCGCCTCATGTATGACCTTGTCCGCACTGTAGTATGCCCGCTGTACACCTGTCATTTTTGCGAGCACATCATCGTTGACTTGGAAGACATCTGTATTGCGAGGCGCGAGGATCATGCGATTGAGGAAGTATTCGGGTAGGGGAGGCGGATCGCTGGAAATCCCAGGATAGACGAAGTCAACCAAATCTGCCGAGCTGTCAATCCTCATCTGCGGACGTAGCTGGACATTTCCCTCGTCGTCCAGGTTTCTACCATGCCCAATATCCAAAAGCCAGGCAGCGAATTCGCGTTCTGATTGACCCTCAGTCTCAAGGCGCATATTCCGGTGCAGAATGAGGAGCTCCACATCCTGCCAGATATAGGAGCGCTGAATGCACGCGTCGACTACCTGCTCTCGCGAACCTTTCGGAACCACAGGGAGAATCTGCTGAAAGTCACCCCCAAAAACCACAGTGATTCCGCCAAAGGGACGCTGATCATTAAGGAGGTCTCGGAGAGTGCGATCGAGAGCCTGAATCGCAAGCCTGTCTTGCATGCTGATTTCATCCCAAATGATTAGGCGGACCCTCCGGAGAAGGTCGGCACGCTGGGAGTTCTTGGGAATGCTGCAGTAGGATTCTTCATTGATGCCTTCGACAGGTATCTTGAAGATCGAATGAGCGGTCCGGCCACCGGGCATGAGCAAAGCTGCGATCCCAGATGATGCACAGCACAGGACGATATACTCCTGCCCACGGGCCTGATGGCAGACTGTGTTGTAAACGAAAGTCTTGCCCGTTCCCCCAGGTCCGTTGACAAAGAAAATCCGGCCGAGATTTCCGTCGACAGACTGCATTATCTTGTCGAAGGCATTTCTCTGCTCTTCGTTAAGCAATGGAACGGTAGCGTCCGCTTTGGCACGCTCCTGGTCGCGATCATAGTCAAGTTGCTCAGCGATAAGAGGGTTATCGACGTGAGCATCCCAATCGGTCTGATACATCGGCATGGACGGGAAGTCTTTCAGGCTGCGCCCCGACTCGTTCAAGACCTTGTTGAGAAGGAACAGACCGTAATCATAGCGGTCATCCTCTGTAGGATCTCTCCGACCCATGACTTGCAAGCGTCTGTGCAGATCATCGCAGATGCTTGGCCGAAATTCGTTCCAAAGATTCCCAGGCTGCGAAGGTTCACAAAAGAGAAGGAGGGTGGCGAAGAGCTGACGGAGACGGGTTCCGGTCTGCATTTCCGAAGCTTCTGCAAGGCACTGCCGCCATTCACCATCATCCTCGAGAAGGCCGCGTGCGAGGCAGGCTTCGAGGAACGTTCCATGCCGAACACCATTGTACGTGAGGAGATCGTTGAACGATTTCGGCCCCTTCACGACAGTGAGCAGGGTCCGCAGGTAGAACCTCTCCCCGCCATTCGGAGGGACAAAAAACATACGACCGAGGGCAAATCCCCGACGACGGACACCCCTAGTCTCCCTAGTCAGACCATATATAGTTTTTTTTTTTTTTGGGTGAGGAAAAAAAACTGATATATGGTCTGATTTCATTGGCGCATCCCAAACCGTAGGTCGGCATTCCCGATTAGGACATTCCCAATTGGGAAAGCCGTACTAGAATTCAGGGAGACTCTGGTGCGTCGTGGTGGTGTAAAAATAATATAGACTAACTTTCTAAGGTATACGGTCCTCAAAACTCACCGTTAACTCAAAAACTGGGAGCATGGTGCATATTTTACTTTGCCGTCGTGTGGCTGTGCACGAAATTCCCACAACAAGAATTTCAGTTTCTGAAGGCAGCACAAAAGGATAAATCGAACAAAAAATACAGGTAGATACCTAGGCATACGATCCAAAATTCTATCTACTCCAAAGAGTGTATACACTTGCCATAACCACAGGGCCAAGGCTGCGGCGGAAGGTTGACCTACGGTTATCACCTGACATGTGAAACTAAGTAGACTAGGACGCCCCAGCGTTTGTCCTTCTCCTTCCAAGTGAAATGCTGAGGGAATTCCTGGTAGGTGTACTGGCGGGCCAGATTACCAAGAGCACCATCGGCCGCATTGGCTGCAAAAAATGCTGTGAGGCGTGTCTGCTCCCCAGCAGCACGCTGCAAGACTTCTTCCGGGTTGTCATTGGGATTGAATGTAACCAAATGCTGACCGGGCAAATGGACCTACTCGGACAGTCAGTGAGAAGAGAGCTTTGAATATATAGTAACTGGACTTACCTGCAAACGCACAACATTCGGAGTTTGGTCATGCATGTCAAAATGGAAAATTCGCCAGGACGCCTCAGATGCCGAGATGTAACGACCTTCTATCCAACGCTTGATTTCGTCGCGTCGGCTTACTTCAATACCCGCCAGGTCGCCACCTTTCTGGATATATTTGAAAACATACTTGAAAGAACTCAAGGAGACGGCGCATTCGACGTGATGTGGCAATTGTATTTCGCTGAAAAATAGGGGCTGTACGGGATGATCCAGGAGTTGTCCACCTGGAATCCACCGACATCGTACGCGCGGCCATCATTGGGGCGGACATATTTAGGGTAGCCATCCTCATCCATAGTGGTCTGGTCTTGGAACGGCTTGGGAAAGCGCTTCGTACATTTGCCGTTCTCCATGCAAGGCGCGCGAGGGTTGGCAGTCCCACATGGTCCATGCACCATGCACGTCTTGATGGTCTCGAAGAGCAGCGGCTGAGTCTCGGGATCCGGCCATTGCGCTCGGATAGCACTGTCGATATCCTCCGGTGTCAGCAGCTTGTAGCCCGGCTCCAGAAAAATGAGAAGATGGATATGCGGAAGGCCCCGCTTCTGGAACTCGATCGTGTAAACGTAAACGACTGCGCGGCCGAATACACCGTTCTTGTAGATGTCGTCGATGATAGCCTGTTTCTTGAGATAAAACACCCGGGACACCAAGTCTGGTCGATCATGCGCAGCCTGGCCAGGCAGCAATTCCCGAGTAATCTCGACCCATTTTGGATTGGTGGTACATGTCATGAAGATGTCGACTTTCTTATAGTACCGGGCAATGGCCATTGAGTCCTGGAATCTCTGTCCTATATGCCGAGGACCACCAATGTAGCTGGACGTAAGAACTGTACGTTGCCCAAGGTCGTTGAGGTCCACAGCATCGTCCCCGGCATGTATTGCATCCTCCAGACCGCTGTACAGAGCCGCGCGCAACATCGGCTGATTCATGCGCAGGAATTGCAGCCTGTTCTGATCCGCAGATGCCCACATATCCACCAGATACCGCTGAAGCAAGCGGCCGCCACGTAAAGGAGTCGAGAACTCGTTGTGCCGTGCATGGATCCTATACGCAACGTAGCGAGTCTGTGTTAGCCGCTTCGGAAATTCCGCTTCAGGGTCACTGAGTCAGAGGTCTGGATGCCAGCCAGCTTCTCCGTGCGGAAACAGGAGGACATAGTAGAGTGGTGTGTATGCTGGATGGAGATCGCTGATGCGGTGAAGTGGGCCTTCACGTCTGCGCAGAATTATGTCCCTTGACTGTGCTTGGGACTGATCTCCAGGTAAGATGACGGCGACTTCATCGGCGGTAGGAAGATTTCCACGTCGTCGATGGACGCCAGGAGCTACACGTAGCCGAACCTCGGCCTCCTCTGTGTCCGGAAGCTGCCTGAGGATCTCGTGGGAGTGGAGATAGATTGGGGCGTATTGATGGTGCTCCCTGATTACTGCTTGCAGAAGTTCCATAGTGTCGCGACGTAGATTGCTGTTGTTCCGCATCCGATGGTCCAGCGCTGCACGCGGCTCGTAAATGTACAGTTGGGCATAAATGGGTTCCTTGTTCGGAGATGGAAGGAGAGCGCCGGTTCGGTGACACAGCTTCCCTTGGATCTTGAAGACGGGCGGCCCCTGCCGCGGTTCACGGACTGGTCCTCCGAAACACCCAAGGATGTGAACGACAGTGCAATATTGTACTGCCACATGTTTTTGCGGTACTTCTTGGCCTGCTCGCTGTCATCGAGAAGCAGTCGGCGAAGAGGCTCCGGAGGTGGCTCAAGGTCTGGGATCTCAACCTTGCCGTGGTTGCAGCACATGCCAAACATCGGAGCACCAAGGAGGAATTGGAGGTTTTCTCTCCGATCCAATGGAAAGCACCGCAATGTTTGCATTTGACATCCATCCGCCCGAGGTCGTGACGTGCGGCAGGCTCAATGTACGGTCGGCGTGCAGGAGGGAGCAAGCGCGCGACGACGCGGAGCAGGAGCAGCGGCCTGCGGTAGATCTAAGTGGGTCAGTTTCCGCACATGCAGCATACAGAAATTCGACATACCTGCGTTCTGAGGTCGTAATTCACGCAACGGACGTCCTTCCGGTTGGCCACCTCGACCACGACCTCGGCCGCGACCTCTTCCACGGCCACGCCCATGTTGAGCTGGAGGAGGCGGATCAGGGTGAGGTGAACGTGCGCGAGGCTCGTCGTCTCGTTGCGGGGGTACGCGGGGTTCTTCCAGATGTGGAGTGTGTGCTCGAGGTGGGTCAGCATGCTGCAGTAGGCCTTGTCGAGTTGAAGGTGGGGTGGGGAGCTGTGCCGTAGCCGCTTCTTCGCGCTCACGGCGTTCACGCTCATAACGGGCCCGTTGTCCAAGACTCCGTGCATTGGAGGGTCCAGGAGCTGCTGAGGGTACCCTCAGAGCCGCTGCCATCGCCGAAGGACCTACAGAAGCAGCAGCAATCTTATCTGCAGCCTCGCGTTCGCGCCGTGCACGCTGAGCAAGCATACGCTTACTGAGAGCAGGGACCTGAGAGTCCCGCAGGGTAGCTAATCCCAAAGGCGCAACAGCCCTCTGAAGATATCTGAGGATTACTTGAGGAAAGAAACAAAGAGGGCACTCACCTGTGAGCCTGGTATCGGGGACGTAGCCCGATTCTCCTGTTCATGCTGCCTTGGAACGCGTCGGTGACGGCGACTCGGCGTCTCTTGTAATGCAGCTTGACGCTCTCGTTCTGCATCTCGAAGACCGGTACGTTCCCGCTCCAACGATGACACCCCACCAAACGGATCCTGTCCCTGTGCACCCGAGAGGAAGTTACTAAGATTTTGAAAGGGGCTTCGACCACCCGAACTCTCTAAATGACGCCGTCGCGGGCTTGCATACGGGGACTGCATGGCATCATTCCGTGCTCCTCGAATGCTTCGTTCGTGTCGGCAGGCTAGAGAGGATGAAGAAGGACCCGGAGTCGGAGGTGCCCTAAAACAAAGTCAAGCAGCGCAGAAATGACGGAGATTGCAACGTACATTAAGAGTATACAGACCCAGAGAAGCAAAAGAACAGCTGTTGAGCGCATGAACAGTGAGTATACGCCCCAACACGCCCGAAAAAACTGAGTGCGCAAGACCACTCCGGATCAAGGAACTGTTTTCAAATTTGCCGCATTTTCCCTCAGCTCTTTTCATGATTACCACAGGAAGAAAGGATTCATATTAGTGTAGTACCACACAGGAGGACTTACTCCAGATAGCTAACAGCACATGTACAGAGAGTAACGGCAAAGCGCGCGTATGTAGGTTGTCCGAGTTGTCCATGAGTCAAGGATGTCCGGAGGATGTCGAGAGATCATCACAGTGGTCAAGGTTTGTCATTGCAGAAGGGAGGTAGAAAGCAGAGAGAGGGTACACGAAGCGGGCGACGGCGCGAAACGCGACTGACGGAGAGAGGATACACTGTTTGTCCAAGCGTGCCCAAACGTCTACGGATAACCTGATTGGCCAGTAGATGTCTTCACGTGACCCTTGTCCTTTGTATAAGTAGATACATCACAAATGCTGATACAGACCGCTCGGCATCTATACCTCGGTACACAAATCCTTGTCGAACGTGCCCGTCGTCGACGTCCCGTGGGTCATCTGCAGCGCGTTGTCAGTTGTCAGTTGCAGCTCATCCATGCAAGACGAGTAGACGTACCACACCGCAGAACGTGGTCGCACCCGTGGTGGCGTCCGGCGTCGTAATCACGACGCGGAACTGGTTGAAGTTGCCGAGCACGGACGGGATATTCTGGAACGTCGACATGTCCGGCCCAACGGCCTGCTCCTCGAGGACCTTGCCCACGCACGCCGAGGCGACTTTCACACCCTATATCCCATCAGCTCGCACCAGTTACACGACAAAGCAGAGCGGCAAAGACGCACCTCGCGGTTGTTGAACACATGCGGGAACTTGACCGGGTTCTTGCCACCCACGAGCGGGCCAGCCTGCGCAAGGCTTAGCGCCTTCTTGATACTGGCGAGCGGGATCTCGACGAGCGCGCCGTTCACGTCGCCGCATTTGACAGCCTTGGTCGGCGCGTTCGAGACGGGGCCGACTTTCTGCACAGGGAGGGAAGCACGGTCGCAAGCAAGCGAGAGGGTTTTCGGGGACTCACGCGCTTGGCAGCCTCCGCGGCTGTGGCGTCGGCGGCGGCCTTGTCCGCCTTCGCCTTCGCCTTGTCGGCCTTCTCCTTCGCCTTCGCGTCCTTCGCCGCTTTCTTGGCGGCGGCTTTGCCAGTGGTGTCCAAGGGAGCGGCGGGGGTTGATCCAGAGGCGATAGGTGGGCATGAGGCGGTGGGGTCGCCGCGCGCGGCGAGGCCGATGTACTCGAGGAAACGACGCACGGGCGCCTTGCGGGCGGGGACCGGGCAGGAGATCGGGGCCTTCTTGGCGGCGGTGGTGGGCTTCTTTGCGGCGGTGGTAGGTTTTTTGACGGTCGTGGCGGGCTTCTTCACTGTGGTGGCGGGCTTCTTGGCGACGGTGGCTGGCTTTTTCGGTGCGGTCGTGGGCGTCTTTACTGTGGTGGCGGGCTTCTTGGCAACGACGGCGGGCTTTTCGCGACGGTCGCCGGCTTCTTCACACCGGTGGTGGGTTTCTTTGCGACGGTCTTGGGCTAAGGATGAAGGCATTAGAAAAGCCAGGCGAATTGGGGGTCCAGTGGGCACCTTAGCAGCGACAGTCTTGGTCTTTACAGCAACCTTGGGCTTCGCGGCGACTTTGGGCTTCGCTGCGACCTTAGGTTTCGCGGCAACCTTAGGCTTCGCGACGGCCTTCGGCTACGCGGGGGTATGTATTAGAATGGGCGGTTGAGAACTGGCTGTCGCGCACCTTCGCGGCGACCTTGGGTTTGGCCACGACTTTGGGTTTCGCGACGACCTTCTTCGGCTTTGCGACGACCTTCTTCGGTTTCGCGACGGCCTTCGGCTTGGCGACCTTCGCTTTCACCTTGCGCGTCTCGAGAGCCTATGCACCGGGGTGTCAACATTCGCGCGTCAATGCCAAAGATAGGGGACGTACGTTCGAGTCAACGGGCGCGGCGACGACGGCGAGCACGACAATGAGGAGCACGAACAGCGCGAGCAGGCGTCGGTTCATCGTGTATTAATTAGGAGTGGATTTAGAAGTGCGTTGCGTGTCGATGCAGTGGCGGCGTTTGTGTGATAAAAAAAGGCGCGAAAAAAGGACCGACCCTGGTACAGGATGTGTGAGACGCTGCCGTCCGCGGCGACCAAAAAAACAAACGCACCTGCGGTGATGAAAGAAAGAAAGGCGTGAGAAGAAAGGAAGAAAGAAAGAACGGGTCCCAAGAAGAAGAAAAGGCAGGGTGGAGATGGCGCATCATCAGAGCGCCTTTTATATCACCACCAAGGAAACTGCCTCCAAGACGGTTGGAGTGGGGTATTTCACGTGAGACATCAGATACACACTGGCTGCCACTGGCAAGATAGGCTAAGATATATTAGTTTCAGTTGGCTCGATCACTGGGTAGCGACGAGGCGATGATCCTCTACTGACAAAGTGGCCGATTTTGAAATTCTCGGGGACTCACCGAGATGATGGGTATTTTTGTCTTGTGAATCATTCACGACCTCGTTGAAGCCAGAGCAGGTGCCAAATTTCGTCCAGGACAAGCTCCTTCGTTCGGACACCTTGCAGAAGTATTTGTTCGAAATTCCTGCGGAAGTGGGCGGCACCAGGTTACTATGCAATCAATCTCCCCCAGATTTTTACTTGGCATCCGAGTCGTGGTACGATGAGGCGGTGTTGCAGTTATCGTGATCGGGGCTGTACACGTCAATCATGGAGATAGGGCAGAGTTGGTAGAGCTCTCATCGCTGTAGCAATGCTGTAGCGATTGTCCTATTGTCGCGAAACTTTCTCTGAACAAGCCCTCCGTTCAACGGATGCCGCTATCATGCCCAGCGTCAGTAGCGTCTCAGCCTAAGTAGATAAGTCGATACCTCGTCATGCGTACATCAAAGTACTATAGATCACCTCGTTATAGGCGCCACTGATTGCCGGTGTGATCCACCCTCCGTATAAGGCAATTCCTGATCTGTAGACTCTTGGATCAGCTCCCAGCAATATATGAAATATGTCACCCTGGTAGCATAACGTGGAGGAGTCGGCATGGGTGATCAGCGCATCCACTGACCACCCTGAAATCATGTAATTTAAGGGGCGAGACTCGAGAAATGTCCTTAAGCTCGCAGGGTCGAGAGTTTGAGGCAATTTCGAGGCGGAATTGTGCAAGGATTGTGACGAAATTTTATGTTGTCAAGATCGACTGTCTGATGAAACGGGGTTGACGGAGGTGGCCGTGCGCGTAGCTTAGCAACACCGACGCGCACTTCCCCTGTTGCCAATGGCCTCGAACTTTCCCTCTCTCTTCACTGCTCGACGATCTCCTATGGCGGACCTAGATCCTCGCCTCCCTGCACCCTACACAGAAGCACCGAATGAGTCTGAAGAGGAGCAAGACGCATATGAAGCCGCCATCGGGGCATTCGTGACGAACCTCGTCATCCGCAAGCTCTCGCCTAACACCACCGCCAATCAGCTGTTCGCGCTTTTCGACGCGCCGGAACACCAGCCGCTGCTGTTTTCCTTCGCGTGCTCTCACCTGCTGCGCGCAACACGTGAGTTCAGCGAGGCGCGGGAGCACGTTGCACTCGTTGCAGCGCTCTTCGGGCTCTTGAAAGAGGAGGGACTCAAGCGGGACGGTCCGAATGGCGAGGGCGCGTGGGGGAACGCTATCGTATTCCCGACGTTGCGTGCATTACTGAGGTACGTACATGATTACATTTTTTTTGTTTCTGCGTGCGTACTGACGAGATACGCGGGAGTGACATCCCTGCGCCCCCTGGGTACAAGTACAATGGGTCCGCATTGGTCCCCGAGCCCGCCTACGTCCAGGGCGATTCGTTCCTGGCCGACCTCGCGGAGTACTCGCGCGCGCACGAGGGGCTGCTGCGCCTCTGGGCGCTCGTCGCGCGCCTCGAGGCGGACTGCATGCTCGGCGGCGAGCCTGGCTCGATGTCGCTGCTCTTCCACCAGGGGCCCGCGCTCCTCCGCGCGCTCGAGGACCCGGTGCAGCGCGGCGTGTGGGAGACGCTGTGGGAGGCGGTGCTGCGCTGCGAGGAGGAGATGGCGTACGGCGCGTGGGGCTTGGAGGATGCGCGCGAGCAGCTGGGCCCGTTTAAAGATGCAGCGCGGACGATCGCAGGGGACGAGCGCGTGCCACTGGAATGGCGCGCGCGGTTTGCGGTGCGTCTGGTTCGGTGCTGTCAACCAGAGTTATCCTGATTACTCCCGCAGCTTATCCTGGAAGAGCTCGAGAAGGAAAGATGATGTCGATATCGATGTACTGTTCGTGCTGCCGGTAAATGAGATCCCTCTGCGTTTCAAGATTAGTCCTACCGGGATAAAGATGTCGATAAAGGTACCAATTTCCCTTCCCAAGTACCGACGGAATTCCCTGCAGCACTTACACCGTTATTGAAAAGATCTGAACACCAGAAATTCACTCAGGATAAATACCCCTCTAAAACAGGTGGTACAGACGTTGAGGCGAATGATGGCTTCGAAGTATTATGTTCCCTCCCTTTCACTATTGATCGTACAAACACCAGGAGAGTTGAGTGCTGAACTGGAGAGTGAGAGCAAGTTGGCTTTGCGACGTCCCTGAATGGCAAAATTCTGCACTTCGCGTTCAGTTCAGTTCGATCCAACCCCGCTCCCGAACAGAGTTTTATCGATACTGGGCGAGGAACACCATTGAGTGGTAATATAACTGATGGAAAAGGACCAACAACTTGAACGACGTCGCGTACTAACTAAGCTGCTTTGTTCAGATCGGCTACACTACTTTCTTCCATGGGTGGACCGATGCGCCGCGGCGCACTGATGGCTCTCGCTTCATTGTATTCACCTCGCGACCTTCGGCGTTCGTTCAAACGGAGGGAGAAATAATATCAGCCTAGCTTAAAATTTGCTACGTAACACCGAAAGCCAGGGAAATCGATGACGACAGATGTTCAGGTACTAAACATCTCAGAGCGGCAAAACACAGCGATCGGCCTCGAGAGATCAGTTTCGCAACTTTGGTTTCAAGCGATCTCAATATACGAGCCGTCTCTCCTATCTGTCCTTCTGACAAGGCGCGTACGCAAGTTCGTTTCCTGGGGTTCAAGTCGGAGTTTTCAGGATGAGTTCAAGTTTCGCCGCAAATTCAAATCATTCAGGAAATATTGCTAGCACAGCGGCGATGGTGCGGGGCGTGGGGTAAGGACCGTCAGGGTTGCAGATGGCGAAGGCCTCATTGTGTGTGGTCACCAAGTTGCCACGCACAGTACTATCACGCGCTGGGAAGCCGGCCACTTCGACTATAACCACTTAATTACCTATCCCATGTCAAATCTTGAGCCCGGAACGGTGTGCACCGAGTAATATACCCGCCACTGGAAAGTTCGTTGGCGGCCGCCGGTGGCCACCATTGATTATCGGTGGCCATCGATGGCCGCTGTATGGCGTTGTGTACCAATGGTCTCGCTAAGCCCCGCCAATGGGTCTGGTGCGGTGCCCTGAGGTACATAAGCTCCCAAATCGGGACATAGCGTATGTCCGTCACACTTAGACTCGTTACCAGTCTGCCTATGAATAGCAACAATGTGGCGAGCACGTTGCCGTAGGCAGACTGGTACAATTCGGAAAAGTTGATTGGAGTGGGCGCGGAGTTTTAATTTTTTTTGTGTGCCACGCCCTGGGCTCAAATGTGCATATTTCATTTTGGTCACAGCGGAGGAGTTGGATCTCATAGCAATTTCTTACTTTTTGTCTCCTCAGAAATTTATTTACGGCCCCAGGGTGCCGTAGCGTGGCCCCGAGTTTTAATCGAGAAAGTGACTTACCGGTCCGAGGAACCGGGAACCGGTGATCGGCAAGTCTTCGGCACCCCTCTAGAATTTCAAACTCAGGCCCACGTCGATTGACACTTCCGAATTGTACCAGTCTGCCTACGGCAACGTGCTCGCCACATTGTTGCCGTTCGTAGGCAGACTGGTGACGAGTCTACGTCACACTTGCGTCACACTGCTATGTCCTCGCCTTCGTCGTCGTTGCCGCTGGCCCCCTCCCTCGCCGCTGCTCGAAGCCACATAACTCGAACCCCCAGACATCGATTACCGACCTCCTCATGGCTTCCCGCGACTCGTTTCTGACCCCAGACAACGAAAAATCCGACTTTCGAAGGCCTTTCAACGCGAGCCTGAGCACTTATGTCCTGTTCTTTTCCCCGCAAAATCTTTGAGAAAAGATGGACCACTGCATCGGGGCCATCCATGCTCAGCTATGTTTAGCCGCAGGGGTGTCGCGGCCGCGATTTCGTGCCCCGCGCCGCATGTGCGGCTATGCATGGGGCTGTATTGGCAGAAGAGGGATTGAGAGCGCGAAGTGGGCTTGAAGATGGATGTTGACCATTGCGTAGCAGTACGTGCACGCTTTGTTTTTGTCCGTGCTTTTCTCACCGACTTGCCTCCTTAGCAAAATACTTGCTGTTCGAGCCCACCCGTGTGTACCAGGCGGACGGTCGCACTGTCGCAGTGAACACAGCGCAGTTCCGTACTATCGACACCACCAAATGACCGTGGGCACTGCAGATCACAGTATAACTTGTCGCGCGCGAGGCTGCACGAGCAAGAACGGCCAATGCCTGCCCTGCGCTGCCCGTACGAGGTGAGACCTTCAGCTCAGTCGGTCAGATGGGCCCAATGCTGCTCAATGAGGTGTTAGATGCCTTCGCGTGCACGTGCGCGCATGTCTGGCAAGCGCTTGCTCGCGTTACACGAGGCGATGTGCTGTGTACCGCACCATGAGCACGTATTCTACACCGCGCACTCTGGAGACAGTGTCTGCAGCTGCGGTGCGTGCGCGCTTGGTGCGTGCCACCTCCTGTTGAGTGCATGTGGTGTCTTGCTACGCGCTCCTCGATGGCGGGCATGGCAAATCCCACTCCACCACATTTGCCGCTCGTGCATGCAACGGAGTGCCGCTTTTACATGCCGCGGGTGTCCATCGCTCTGCATACAATGAGCGACGTGTCTCTAAACCAAGTGAAACCCCGATCATAATCGATGCTCGCGTGTCTCGCATAGTCGGTGCCCGGGGCGCGAGCGCAAAGCTCGCCCGATATTCGTGCTTGTAGAGCTTGCTGGTCTGGACATTTAAATTTCGGGAGTGGTGCACCCGCGTCGAGGAGGACAAAAAACCCGCGGCGGGGCTGCTTGGAAGCTGGAACCAAGTACTGCAACGGACAGTCCTTTGCAAGGCTTGCAGAAATTGGAAGCCCTTTTACATTTCACTTCCCTCTACATTTCTTTTATGCCGCGGAATCAGTAAGCTGCTTAAATGTGCTAGGTTTTCGTAGTCCTTGTTAGATCTGAGAAGCCAAACAGTTGGTTGGGAGTTGCACGTGAAAGCTTCCGGCTCCAGGAGAAAATAAATGAAAGGACAAAGGGCGAATCGAACATAAATGACTGCTTAAAAAGGCAAAAATAGAAAGCTCGCAGTACAACCACTCAGCAACTAAAGCATTCTTGAATCTGCCCTCTCAACTCTATTCCACTGCCGGGTATTTGAATAGGTTTTTATTCAAATATACCTCAGGACATAACACCAGAGCCCCGCCAATCACCATCGGCGGAGGTAGTGCCTCAGCTCGCCACCGAATTCCACTGGAATCCAGTGGAGACCGGTGAAGAACATCCAAAAATTAGATGATAATATCAATACCAAACCATCGGATCCTGGACTTCCCGCGCACTGTTCAATATTGGAGCTGTTAAATGTTAATTGAACCTAGTTGAACATTGGTTGAACTGAAGAATAAAAGGCTTCACTCTACAGGTACGAGACAAGTCACACGAAGAATTTACCATTCCACAATGCATGGCATGTGACATTAGAATTATCATTATATGAATTACATATTCCTCTACTAGTTCAAAATGCTAGCATGAAGAGCACATGCTACAGCCTACAGCCAATTTTGGGAGGAGATTGTTTATCTGATGCTCACTCAATAACCTCACTGGAAAGTTTCTGTGCAGTTACACCGGGGGAAAAGATTGACGCACCTGACCGTCAGGTGCGACCTACGCATGTGCTGCGCACCTGGTCAGACAGCCGGCAATGGTATCTGCATTAGACAAAGGCAGGCTTTGACCACCCCTCTGCCAGGACAAAGCCCATGTTTGGCTTATGTAAGTGTCTTTGTCAACCTGCGCACCACATGCATAGGTCGCACCTGGAAATCAGGTGCGTCGGTCTTTGCCCCCAGTGTTAGGCCAGGGCATCTGAGATTCTGACCAATAGGGCATTTCTCTTCCATTCAATTCACTTGTACACCCAAAGGGCTTCTGAAATGCGGGTTTTTTATATGAGGCCCCATTCTGCCCCAATTTTCAATGGGGATTCCGAAAATCATGGTCCCGAAGTGAACGGGTCCGTGGTCGTCGAGTTAGAGACCAAAACTTTATTACTGCATTTGGAGGGGGGCGGGGGGTACAGCCACTCGGCAGAGAGAAAATCATCACGTGTATTGATCTCGGCGGAAAGTGCTGACAAGTCTTATGAATGTAAACATATATTGTCACTGTGGAAAACCACCCAAAGAGTGCTTAAGATGATGTTAAAGGACATAGCTACCAAAAGTGCGGACTCTGGTACGTTTTTCGCGAGGAAAGGCTAAGCGGACCCCACGTGCTGCTTACAACTCGCTTACAAATCACTTACGTAGGAGGGGGGGGGGATACCCTGACCCTCTGAGAAAAAAAAACTGACCCCTGGTGCATTTTTCAGGTTTTCAAACCCTCTTGTGTGCACCATGATATTTCATTTGAAGCCACATCTCTGATGAAAAAACCATGTGATAAAAGCCATCCTATGCCACTGGAATACGATGGAATCCAGCGGCGATTCACCAGGTGGTTCTCGCGTGCTTGCAGTCCGCCAATATCTGTTGAAACCATCATGGGCCAATGGAGCTCTCATCAACAGCGGGTCACTGAGGTCCAACGGATGCCAGCGGGACTGGATGGGCACACTGGAAACCAGTGTTTTCCATTGGTATCCAACAAACCAGCACTGAGTCCCAGCGGAGGCCGATGCCGACCAGTGCCGATCGGCCAACTTGTCAGTGCCGCGTATATTACTGTGTGCACCAAGTTTCGGCAACTTCTGACGATGTGATCGCCAGCGGTGCGCCGGTGATGCGGAGTTCAGATGCCGATCTCGTGACTCCCGTGATGCTGATCCGGTAACTTCATCAATTCTGTTTCTGGGGACTGGCAACGTAAAGGGTTTTGATGGCAGTTTGCAATCGGCCCTCGCTGCAGCCTCAACCGTCAACATTCTGGGCAGACTTTGACTGAGGAATCTCGTCGGTCTTATATTACGGAGGGAATGTTCGGAGTCGATTTTTAATTTTGTCCTTTGGTCGTCCCCAGGCAAATTCTTTCGGAGTTGAAGGGCCATTTCACAGCCATTTTCCACAATTTATAAACCTTTTTGTAAGCAAATTTTAAAAATTCTGGCCCGAACATTCCCTCGAGATTCATCCTATATGCCCCTCAAATTTTATTTGAGATCATAGAGTCACTGTAGAAGCCTGGGGCGAAGACCGACGCAGAACAAACAAAGGACAAATAGACATTTGTTTGGCGGTGATTGCCCGTCCCCACTGTTTCAATCCGCGACATCGAGGGGGGCTCTTTCGAGCCTGTTAACGCCTGGCTTTCTGCTGGCTATTTCCTCCAATAGGTTATCTCCTCGTCATCTTGGAATCCAACCAGGAAACCTCAGTGTCAAGGTAAATTCTATTTCATGTGCACCATACCAACGAGCGTCGTGTGGATGACCCGTCCCTGCTATAGCCCGGTGATTTTGGGAGGGTATAGCATGGCTAATGCTTCACCTTGAGAGGTATAAGGCCATTTTATTGATTTGATCATTGATTTGATCCACTCCGCATTACTGTTACTATCAATTTTCACCATGCAAAAAGTTTAAATGTCGGGTTCTCAGCAGCAAGCTCCAGGGATGGGACTACCACTCCAGGTACGTTGATCTACATCTTATGAAGATTATTGAAGCTCATCTTGTCCGACCCCGTCCTCTTACTCTTGCACACCGCTCATTTGAGCAACGGGATCGATCTCGCCCCCTGCTACCTCTCATCAGAGGAACCTAGTTCTACCATTATAGGTCTAATGTAATATGTTGTATGCAACATAAAGGATTCAGATCCATTGAACATGATTATGCACCGTGAAGGCATTACATTTGACCAGGAACAACGGATTTAGGCGGGTGGCCGGGTAGCCCGTCAACTCCCTTTTCGGGAGTTCCGCCGGAATAAATTTGCCATGAGCTCAAAAGGTCTCCAAAATGGATATAAGTAAACTCAATCTGTTGATTGCACCTACGTTTTAAGCCCCTTGGCCCTCGAACAGGCATTTGATGAAGCGGCTACTTAATAGGCCAAACACGCTAAGGTGGCCAGCTTCCCGGCACGTGACAGTACTGCGAGTCGAATTAGAGATAATTTATTATTTAAGTAGACCGCCGGCCGTGAGAATACAGAAGAGATTCAAAATTCTCGTACTCTTGCTGAGCGTAAGAAAGGGTGTCGAGGTTCTAAGAAAGATAACTATGGAAGCATCACGTGAGCTCGTCGCGTGAAATTCAAGAGCCAAACATCTCCAAAGTGTTCTCGTACTTTTGCACATCAGAAGGCATTTCGCGGGAGATGATTGCTCTACGGAAAGGGGTCCAACATAGTGCTGTAGAATATATATACGACTGTTCGTGATCACTTAGTTGCAGGGAATTAGACAGAGGATCTACCCGATTGAGGTTGTAAAGAAATCATCTAACGTTACTGCATCTGAGGCACATTCCCTTCATCGCGCAGGCTCTCCCGAGTAGATATATATACACTGCGTTCCGGCCCCTTGCAGCCAGAGGGTAGTCAGAGATGTATGACTACATGAATTCACGCCTGTAGGCGGTGGTGCGCCTATGAGCTGCCTACCTTGGTCTACAGTGTGGAAATTAACATTAACAGAATCTGGTAGCTCAGGTTGACGAGGTGGGTCTACGCAGATCGGGCGTAGACACATGTAGTCATGGTATGACTACATGGGGTAAACCAATGTACGACAACGACGGCAGACCCCTTGACTACGCGCCCTGCCTACCGGGATCAGCAAAGGTAGACCCATGTAGAACGGGTGTACGACAACGTCGGCAGACCTCTGACTACGAGGGGCCGGAACGCAGTGATAAATGCCGTCCCGTATACGTATGTATACGTATGTGGGATCGAGCTTTTGTCGCAGTGGAATGGGTGATCGGCGCACCATCCAGCCAGTCCCGGCGTGTTGGGAATCGCCCTAAAATCATATAATCAGGGAAAGACTTGAAAGTTTAGGCTCACAAATCCGAGAAGATCAGTCGCTTTTCGGTGGAATTAGGAGTCATATTATCAACCGTAGATTCCGTCAGTTGAAACGCGGGCGGACTCTATTCACGGAGACCCAGTATGGCCATCATGGGCCGGCGAGGGTGCTTCGGATGGGGAAGGGAGAATGTGACAGGACTCTGGTTGGCCAAGGTGCTATTCCCTCCACTCCATTTCCAACAGAAGAAACTCAGCTGCTGGCCAGGAAGCTACACTAACTAACCAAAACGATTGACCGATGGTTTTTTAATTGTTTCTTAGTCAAGTCGCTCCAAATAACATGTAGGTATGAACCTTTGTCGATTTCATGGTGATATACGCCGTTTAACCCACACCATCCCCCCTTCGTTCTCTCGGAATAAAATATTTGGGCATATTCTGAAAAACTGTGTCTGTGGAATCATCTTGTATGCAAAAAGGGTGAATACAGGCTGAAATTACTTGAAAAATGAACTTTACTCATACTTTGGTTGACCCAGATTGAAAGTGTTTTGGACTCGCGATGACCGATGCAAGTTGGCCATTTTTAGTATTTTTGGGCATTTCATGTCAAAAATGCTCAAAACATTCAATTTGAATGGCCCGCCGTGAGCTCGGATTCCGGTCGACCAAAGCATGAATTAGGTTCATTTTCAAGTCCTTCCGGCCTGTATTCACTCTTTTCACATACAAGATGATTCCAAAGACACAATTCTTCAGAATATGCCCAAATATTTTATTCTGAGAGAACGAAGGGGGGATGGTGTAGGTTAACGGTGTATATCATCATGAAATCGAGACAGGTTCATGTCTACATTTTATTTGGAGTAATTTGACTAAGAAACGATCGAAATACCATCAGTCCATCATTTTGGTCAGTTAGTGTACATGTAGCACAGAGCGGGAAAACGCAACCTAGAAAGAAAGAAAGACACGATATGGCCGACATGAATTTAGTTTCACGGGCGATTGTGGCACTTATGAAATGCAAGGAATGACCAATTGCAAATCTGAGAGTTCGGCGGACGGTGTGTTGCGACTCGGAGGCACAATGGATGGACTCCCTGGGACATATCTAAGCAAATGTTAGTACGTTATTAGTAAGCAGGATTGAACTTGGTTAATTGGCGGAGCAGCTGCCAGACGAGTACGCATTCCTTCGACGTTCAAATATAAATAAAAAGTGGTGAAGGTCAACAAGCGAGTGGGAATCGTCAGTAATAGCCGGAATTTGGACTTAAATACTTACACGTGGATATGTCCGACTGACGGATCTGATAACACTTCGCATCTCCCATGACCATGGCCGCAGCCAGGGGGGTAACTTCCACAGGCTTCCACCTGAATTCACAGGAACTGGGTGCTCATCTGAAGATCTCGGTCCTTTTCAATGCCCTGCTTCTGCGCACAGCCGCGCGCGCGGTCTCTGGAAAATCCGGGGCAGATGCGGGGTAAAAATCAGGTTCTTAAAGGGGTTCTGCGCCTGAGGTTTTAGGCCGCCACTCCTTAGTATACGGCGTTCTGATGCGTGATTTCCTTGCAATGATGCGCTCCAGTCTGCTCCAGTTGGCCCCGAGTCTACGCCAGTACCGGCGACTCAAGCTTACCGCGTGGGGACTCTAGCTCCGTGGGGAGCTGTTTTCTCGTAACCTAAACGTAACCGAAACAACCGAGACCGCAAGGAAACGGACCGGCAGCTTTCCAGACGTCCGCCATATTTTTTACCATCAGGGAGGTGAAACAAGAATGAAGGTTTATCAAGGGCTGTCGAGAGCGTCTATCATGCGCCTAGCAGAGAAGCTTAGATTGGAAGCTTAGGTTGGAAAGAGATTCTCCACTATGTAGTCACCAAGGCAACCCTTCTTCTAGAAAGGCCTGGTTCCACCGGTGGGTCCCGGCTTATCCCGGGCGCTGTTCGGTCTGTTCGGCCGTTTTCTCACACTTCCCGCTGCCTAGATTTTCATCCCCGCAAAAAAAGATTCAATTCCGAACACGGACGTATTTTTCACGAGGTCTAGCTCTGGGTTCTGGGCTCGGGTTGCTCCGAGTACTTGTGATCGCCCTTTAACGGTGATTTCCTGCGACTTGTGTGCGGAGGAATTCTATTAAACTGCTTCAAATTCACTAATTATAATTACGACGAGGCAATCCGCGAAATCGCACAGCGGGCGAGTAGGCCGCTTAATGCTGCTTGGAGCAAATTCATTATGCCTCTTGGGACAATCAATTTCCCGATCGCTAATCAGATGTCAGAATTGGACTCTGGAGGCTTTGATGACATGGCGCGTTGGCAGGATCCTGCAGTATGCCACAGTCCACAGTTTCTGTCCAGATTAAACGGTTTATGGTGGACGTCGCGGGGTAAGTATCCCCTCGCCCGATCCAATCAGTTTTCATTCAAATCAAATTTTCTGACTGAAAGGAGCTTCACTAGTGGCGTCGTAGTGGTGTTCGCATGACCTCACACTTGGCGAACTCTATTCTCGGCATTCAGAGTACATCTGTCTTCCCTTGTCTTCCTCTCATTTTTCACTTCTGTTCAAGGACCGCAACGATTGCCACGGCAAAGCAATAATTCTGCCCGGAATTCTGACTGCGCCGGAGGCAATCGATCATCTGCTTGGAGCTGCTTGGCTTGGGAATGCCAATCGGGCCGTCCGAAACCGACCCTTTCGGTTGTCATGTTCTCGTGGAATCTCAAACCTCCCACGCCGTCAGCCGGCCTCTCAAAACGGCAAGGGTCTGAGTTTTCTCTAATTCTTCCCCACCCACCCCGCCCGACCATGGCCAGCTTGCTTTTTTCCGTCGACGACACCCTAGGCGCGGCCTTCATCGGCTTCGCGTTCAGCTGTGCCGCATTCGGCGTCAACACGAACCAGGTCTTCACCTACTTCGGTCGGTACCCGGAGGACAAACTAGCGTATAAAGCCCTGGTGCGTTGGTCCATAGCCTAGCGGCGCGTCCTGCCGTTTGCTTACCCATTATTCTAGGTCATCCTCATCTGGTGCGTTTCACATTGCTCTCGATTGTGTTTCGAACCTGAAGCGTGCGCGTCTTCAGGGCACTGGAATTGCTCGACCAAATCTTCATCGGGCATGCAGTGTACTTCTACACTATAACGTGCGCGCGCGCGTCCTGCTGGCACTGATTCAATGAATTCTAACACCGCGACAGAAATTACGCGCAACCCTTGGTTTTGCTTGTTGATCGCGTAGCATGGACACTGATCGTGCGTGGCCCCTCCATCCCCTCATTCGCCCTCGTCTGACGCGTCCACAGCTGCAACTGACCGTCGGAGTGAGTCCGGCGCCGCCCATGGGTCCCTGAGGCTAATTATTGATCCTTGTCAACAGGCACTAATCGGGACCATCGTACGGTTGTGAGTCTTCCCACAGTATACCGTTAAAACGGTGCCTGATTCTGCCGCGTAGATGCTTTGCAATGCGCGTTTGGCGGTGTACGTCGTCCGCCGTGTTTGCCGGTACCATCTAAATTGACCTGATGCCTCGGCTCCAATATAGTCAGCCAGCGGAACGTCACCGTGACTATGACCGTGGTATGTCCGTTCGATTACGCGCAGAACAAACAAACACCCAGCTAACTGGCCGCCAAGGTGGCGCTCACACTCTTCGAAATGGGTACGACTGTCGTAGATTTCTCAGGGCCTTGACTGAATGTGCTCTATAGGTCTTGCCATAGGTACGCGGTGATCCATCTCACCTCGAGTGCACTGATATCGATGACGCGCAGCGTATACCATCAAGAGGTGAGTTCTCTGTCCTCTGACGCAGAACCACTCACTCATATCGACATCAGCTTCCAAACCCCGTATCTCACTTCGTTGCCAAACCTCAAAGTACGACATACGCTGCGCCTATGATCACCGCCGATGCTGATGTATGTGTATTAGCTCCTGGCCTCATTGTCCCTGGGAGCAGGCGTCCTTACGGACATTTTTACGGCGTGCGCGCTATGCTGGTTCCTACGGAAATTCCGCACAGGCCATAAGCGGTAAGCCCGTAGTATTCGCTTTGACCGCGGATCACTCTGACGCGGCTGGCAGCGCGGACACTCTCGTTAACACACTCACGATCTACGCAATCAATACCGGCGCGTTCACCGCAGCTATCAGCCTCCTCACTTTGATCTTCGTGAGTCACCTCGCCTCATCGCCGCGTTCGCCGACTCTAATAGACTTGGGCGCTGGCAGTATGATGTCAACCCGCGCAACTTCTTCTTCCTCGCATCCTATTTCATCCTGAGCAAGCGTGAGTCGTCCTTCTCTGTCCCGCGTCCGTAGCTCACGGTTATGACTAGTCTATGCGATATCTTTCCTGTGCACGCTGAACACACGCAAGATCATCCGAGGGAAGGGAACGGAGCGGGACGACGGGCCCACCACGGGCGCGTCCAATGGGATCTCGGCGAACCACTTCTACATCAGCCACGCACCGCGGACGAACACATCAGGGTATCGTGGGGAGTACTCGAGCGGGCACGGGGAGGTGTCCATGTCGAAGGTCGGTCCAACTTCTCCTGGGCGCTCACGGACGGAAGACTGATGACCCTCGATATTGAATTGCAGGGTCTCGAAATCGGCATCCACCAGGAAGTCTCCGTCAGCACCGACATGGAGTCGCAAGTCCCTAACCAGTATTACCAGCCGCACCCGTTCAACGTGCGGTAGAGGGTATTCCGCGGACAACAAAAAGCGCTATGGGTCGGGGCGCAGGGGGGGACGGACTCGTGTAATTTTGCATATCCACCATCTTTTGTACTTATCAGTCATTTTGTATCAGTGTTGCTGTATCTCTCGCTTAGGGCTGGCGGGAGCACTTCCGGGATCGTCCGCTTGATTCGAAGCATGATTGTGAGCATCGCTGCATGTGGATGCGATATCAATCACGCCCGCTCGCATTCATATGGCAACTCCACCCAAATTCCACCGCCAGTCCCCGAGTTCGTAAAAATGAGACAGAAATGGGCACTGATAGGCGTCGCATTCGGACCCCCAAGTGCTCGGAGAGCCACGGCCACCGAGCCCCTCTTTGGAATACGATCATGTGGAACATCGCGACCGCGACCGCAACGCCGCGACGCCCCGCATGGCAACCTGATGTGCCTTGGAGACTGTCCACCTGATAGCAGAGCTTCTGGAGATCCTCACTTGTGTGCGGCCTCTTAATATAGCAACGATCTCGGCTTGAGCGGTACTAAAGGTGACCGATGCCAGATCATCTTCCGTCTCTTTCCTTCTTTTACTCGGTGACGTTTGCGCGCCCAGTTCAGTCCTCCGGACTCATTGGTCAAAAAGTTGGGCATAAAACGAACGCGCTCCAGCGCTCGATTGCAGTCCCAAATGGCCGACTCAGATCAAGCTGCCCAACTCGCCCAAGCCGCGAAGCAGTTTACGTTAGATAACACCCTGGGTGCCATCGTTATCGGGTTCGCCGCGTCATGTGTGGTGTTCGGGGTGTACGTCGATGACCATTTTGCCCCGTGCCGCGTCTGACGCAGGGACCTTCTAGTCTACTGACCCAAGTATGGACGTACTTCGGACGGTATAACTCAGACTCCCCGGCAGTGCGTGCTACTTCCTCCCGTCTTGCGATGTGCTCACCGCGTTTTGCGACAGTATAAAATACTGGTACGCCCGATCATACCTTCCAGAGGAGCTTCCGTTTAAAACTATCCGTCCAGGTCGTTTTTATATTGTGCGCATTATTTTCGGCGCCGTGATAAAGATCTCATTTTTTGCCGAAGACTGCTAGAGGCAGTCGACCAGGCGTTCATCGGCCACTTTGTATATTTCTACACAGTAACGAGCGTTGGAAATCCGACTGCCCTCCTCACCAGCACCATGACATGGTGCGTTATAACACTCCGTTATATGTTTTCCTTCCTAATATCCGCGGTTTAGGTCGGTCATTGTGAGCAGCTTCGCCGGTCTATCTTCGTTCAATCGCTCAACGAATTTCTTCTAGATGCAGCAAGCAATTGGAAGTTTTGTTGGAACCATAGTGAAGTGGTGAGCCTCGGCAACGACCATATTATTGAAGTGCATACTGACTGTGTCTTCTAGTTGTTTCGTCACCAGAGTTTATCGGTGTAAGTGTCTTTCGAAATGCGGGCCGGGTCGTTGGAGCTCACGGGTCGACTCAGTTAGCGAGAGGAACGTCTTTATCACCGGGTTCATCGTGAGTTGGGTCATTTTCTGACTCGGATAAGGGACCTAAATATGACCATGCCGCCCAGATATTGCTCTCTCTGGGCCAGCTTGGCGTTGCTCTGGTGTTCACCATCCAGGCGTAAGCATCTTTCTCTTGGCGCGGTATCGAAACTGAACATCGACTGTCAGGTTCGGACTGAAATCAATTCCGGCAGTGTTCAATCTCAAGGTGGGAGGATCTATCTGTGCATATGTGCCATGGTCGAGACTGAGCATCTTCCAGGCGATGGCAACGATTTCTCTTGCTCTCGGAGTGTTCACAGACGTCGTAACCGCCGCAGCGTTGTGCTTCTTCCTGCGGCGGCTAAGGACGGGATACAGGGCGTGAGTCCTGTTTTGTCACCCACCGCCGCCCAACTTAAATGTTCCATCGCACAGTACGGACTCCCTCGTTAGCAGCCTCGTCAGGGATGCTATCAACACGGGCGTCGTAACCACCGCTGCCAGTCTGACGACTCTCTTACTGGTGAGCTCAGTTGGTTTTGGATAATGGCCCAGCCGCTCATCTTTTCCCTCAGTTCAACTTCCTTTCGACCAACCTCATCTTCGCGGCAACGTATTTCATGTTGGCCAAAAGTGAGTTTTTCTCTCTCGTCTGTTTGTCGCGTCTAATCTCCCCAGTGTACGGCATATCTTTCCTAGCTACGTCAGTTTTCTCCGCTGTCTCCCCTTCGTCCGCTCTGACATTGATTTATTATAGTCTGAACACACGACGCGTCGTTCGAGGCCGCGGGACAGACCACGAGAAGAACACGACCGAGCGTCGCGCGACGACGCGCGAGCAGCAGGAGGAGACGAACATGTTCCACCTCGGCACGCGCATGCCCACAGTGCACGAGCACGAGCACGAGTTAGAGAATGAGTACGACCTCAAGCCAGGGTTCCCGCCCATGCCCGTCCGGTGCGTCGGCCATTGCTCCTGGCTGTATCAGATGTGATGCTGACTGACCCTGGTGCAGCTCTTACGAACCACATTTTGCGATATGAGGGAGGGGTGGGGCGCGTGCGCCTCCCTTGTTGTGTTTGATCCATTCGCTCTGTACCATTACCATCGCTTGACAATCATTGCTGTATTTCGACACTCCTTTACATTCCTAATACTAGACCGACCACTAAAAGGCGAATTCTTCAACGTCTCCTTGGGCTTGACGAAACTATTGCGATTCGTTGGGACGAAGAGACTCTTCTCGCATCCAGTTCAAGACTTCAAGTCATCTCAGATTGCTCGAAATCCAACTTGTAGCAGACTGTGTCGCGTGTGCAAGTGAGCTTCACTCCAAGAACTGGCTAGCAACCTAGGTGGGCCTTCCGACGGCCGCCGGATACAGCTCGTGTGGATCGTAACCCCCGACCGTTGGCAACCACAATCGCCACAGCCACCTGCATGCCGTCTCCCAGAACCCCATCGTATCACGAGGTGGGGCAAGTGGCTGCAGCGCCCGCCGTGCGGTTAGCGCCACCATCAACGGTCTCGCACAGCACACGTCGGACGGAGGGGATATCCCAGCACCCCCGAATTTCCAGCGTCCTGTGTGCACGAACAGTCACCGTCGCAAATGGACCCGCAAATCTCCCCATCCTCGTCGAAACACCACCAGTGTACGCCCTCCCTTCGCCCTCCTACTTCTTCTCTTATCATGCACATATCTTTCCAGGCGTCTCGTGTCTTGGCCTGTGACCGTAGCGGGAGCCGCGTCGTGTTACACCCTTGTCGTCCAAGAACTCGCGGAGGCCCATGACGTCCGGACGATCCCGAGGCGCGCTCGGGGGCCGGAATACTGTGGGCTGATAGATCACGGAAGTCCAGGTCGTAACAACATCTGACGTGCCATGCCGGAGATCTCCTCGGTGGATGTACGCATTCAACAGGGCTCGTCCATTCCGTCTTCCACCGACGCGCAGCACATTGCGCGATGCTACGCAGAGGGTCGGATGGTTACTCGAACAGCTGACTTCGCAGATCTCCTCGCACTATATTCAATGGGTAACAGAAACAGAAGATCCTCCGTCTCGCCCACGGGAGGCCATAATCACAGAGCCTCCCGTGTGTCATGGCTGTCCCCAGATGCCTGGGCTTGACACTCGCAATATTGTCGCTGATATGACGGTCGAATCTTATAATTTGGCTTGGAGCATTCGCACGTTGAACCATTCTTAAGTCTTGCCAATTGGGTGTAGATCGGCCGCCCTTAACCTTGTCGCGTGATAAACCACTGTGCCTTCGTTCGACAGCACTCTCCTGTGGAGGTAAGCATGAGCTATTCATCAATCGAACACCGATTGAAGACCCCTCGAGGCTAGGCTCACCTTGTCATTCTCCAATCTGTCTCAATTGTTCCTGAGCAGCCATCTAATTCTACCTACCTGCCTACTTACCGCGCTATAAGAAGATTCTCGATTATCCAGACTTTATGAACGTTGGGCTCCAGAAGAGCAACATAAGAGCATCGAAGGCGAATAAAGCGCCAAATTAAATTCGAAAATCCGCATGTGATATGTTGGCGCCCCGCGCTTTGTGAAAGATTGAGATCTAGAAGAGCACAAGGAAAAGCATCGAAAGTGTATGAAAGTATCAGCTGCACGAGCGAGGGATAGTCAGTTTTGCGCAGCCGCCCCTAGATAAAAAGGCAACATTTCCTCTATTCCTCGACTGCTGACACTGGGGACAGTTAGGTCAATTGTAGCTCTCAACAGCAAGCATCAATAACTCACCCGCACCACGTCTGTTGACTAATTCTTCCGCTCTGGCCCAGTAATCCTCGCCGCCACGCGCACCGAGCTCCCAGTCCGCCTCATAATCGGCGACTGCGATCATCACGAATCGCGGGTCCGCGGCGACCTCTGCGAAATATGGGGCAGTCGCATCGAGAGCCGATTGGCTGTTTAATAGAATGACGAGCACTTTGAGAGACTTGCAGTCCGCCAGGATAGTGCCGCAGACGCTCGTTGAGACTGTTGTTCGCCGTATGGATAGATGAGTGAGGTGCGGAATGAGTACGAAGTCAGGCGAGCCTTGAAAATATGGGTCGCGGATATCGAGATGAGTCATTTGGGCGAAGAGAGGGTGCGTGAAATCCGGCCCGCTGGGGGTGGTGAAAAGGTGGGACAAGTACGCGGAGAAGCGCTGTAGTGGGAGGGCGCCAAGGAGTGGGAGGATCGGGGCAGGCCCTGTGAATAGAGAGAGCGCAATATTTACAGTGGCGTCAGATATAGAGAGAATTCTGGCGACTTCGTCTGCAGACTGGATGCCGACGAAGAACAGATGTCGGACGTGGTCGTGGAAGAAAGACGCCGGCTTCGTATGAATCAAGTTACGGTAGCGTGTCAATGCGGCCGAAGGAGGTCGAGGGTAATCATGCTCGGGCCCATATACATAGAGCACTCGACACAGTAGAATTTCGATCCTGTGCACATTTTCAGTACTCTTTGTAAAGGAAAACCCAAGAAATGAAGCTAAAACCATAGTTTGACCCGCTGTGCGGTTAAGAAGAGATCCGTCATATGGTCGGGATCGATGAAGGCAGCTAGCTCGAATATCTGCCTTTCAAGCTCTGGTGGGAGCCTAGGATCGTTCGACATAACCGAGTGTGGAGATTTGGCGGAGATGGGAAAGAAAGACGTGTCAGTGGCTGTGCAAGAGTTGTTCGGATGATCCGCCTTTGATGGTAGTGATGGGGGTGATGCGCCTTCTGTGGCGGGTTTCGGATCTTGGGGGTATTTTCTCGGACAGCGATATGATCGCAACCTTTAGTCTCCCAGCAGCACGATCTAACTGACCCAGTATGCGGATGAGCAACGTTGACGCGGATGTCGCCAAGGAACGAAGTTCTCACACGATTTACTACATCTCCCCCGTAAAATCCTTTTCAATGAGGTGCGCCACACCCTTCGTCCTCCAACAAATCTCCATTCAGAGGGCGATGTGCGAACAGGAGATGCTCCGAGAGGTGGGAAAGTTTTTGACCGGCGCGGGGATTCTTCGGTAAAATTGCACTGTCTCTGGATTTTATTGGGATTTACATGAGAACACGTTCCCTCAGTCAAGCTCCCTTCGATCAACCGCCGAAAGACCGACGGGGAACTATCCCCAGTGTTCGATTCAATTAAATAACGAATTCCAAGCTCTAGTTTCCAATTGAACCGCATCTCATTCACTATCTTGTATGTAATCCCTTCTTGTTTCTACTCGCGCGTAGTTCATCTACATAATGTGGCGTCCCGCCGCGCGGTAAAGAGACCACATACACCAATCTCGCAGACAGGTCGTCCAACATTAAACCTCATACTTCGTTGGAAGCTTGGAACTCGGGTCTCGCTATTATAAATGAACTACTGAAAGTAAGAGGCTTTGACGAGACGTTGGGGAGACAATGCTTGACTAGTCTGCGTCAAGGGCGCCCCGCCCACTCGACGGAATGTCGTAATAAGAGTAAGGCGTCTCCTTGAAAATGTATCACTGGTCTGTCCATTACTCGATTACCGCCTTAACGCGGCATTTGTCAGGCGCCCTCAGCTCTGAATTGCGGAGGGGTCGTAACCTTACAGTATTTCTTCCTCATCTCATTTATTCTGCGGCCTAGTCGGGATTGATAACGAGTCACACGAACGCGGCGCGGCTCCACCAGCCAATCTCCATCTGCCTGCTCCGACCGTCTGAACAATTTAAAGAGGCCGCAGCGCGAGGTCCCAGAGCAGTCAATTCACCCCAGCTGAATTAACACCCCAATATGTTCCTCTCCAAGTCCCTCCTCGCTGCCGCCGTGCTCGTTGGCTCCGCCAGCGCGTTCACCGGGACGGGTATTATCTGCGACTGCCTTCCCGGCCACACTAGGTAGTCGGCCACTTGCTTAATAGAAGGTCTTGTGTCGCAGAATCCTGGGTTTTCGTGCTTGAGGGATCTATTAGGACCTATGGGCATTCAGTATGTCAAATTTGGAGGCATGGAAGTTCGGCGATCAAAAAACTGTGGGAGGTTTTCAATCAAGATACCGGCGTGTCACCATCATTTCTTCGCCTTCGCACTTGTTTTTCGCATGTTTCTCCACCAATTCCTCACCAATTCACACGTTTGGGGGCTCTTTTTGATCCCTATGTTCACCCGGACGATGCTGCGCTACTTCATGCACGACAAGTTCTCTCTATCATATCCATAACCCTCGAAGAAGACCACCAGCCAACCCCAGGTGGCACAATCTCCCCACCGGTATAGCGAACCATCCGTACATTCTACGGACATAGAACTTGGTCATTGTACTGAGGACTGTCACCCATAGGTCCTCCCATTACCATAAACCTTTAACTGCCCAACGTCCAGGGCACCGCCGGCTTCTACCGAACACTGCCAAATTTCAGTCGGGCATAAAGGTGGATTTTTTTGGATGGGTTAAGGGTATGTGGAACACATCTTCTGCGATTTGATATGTTCATATACATCCTATGGAGTCATCTAGGCCGTAATTCAAGGTGTCCTTGCGGTCTGTGCCTTGTACGGCAAGCCATTCAGTCAACAGCGTCATTTCAGCCACCTCCGAAGCCGGCACAGGGAAATAATTATGGTCCCCATATTTCTCAGGTGTACAGTTGGTCTTTACAGAATAATGTACTTATACCCCCTTAACTATTTGGTATGCATTGGGGTGACTAGTATGTCTGCCAACTAACAATTTAAGGGGGTGGCCGAGTAGCCTGTTTCTGGCTATTTTGGGTACGGCCGCAAAATAAATTCCGCAAGCCATGAAATCATCATCTAAATTCTGGGGAAAAATGTAAGCTTACTCTGAGGATGCATACCATCGTCCCAGAGCTCACAGACATATATCCTCTTCACGCTATGTACGGGCCCGACGTCAAAAGTGCTAAGGTGGCCGAGTACACAGTCTCAGATAATATGCTGCCCTAAGTTGTGTCCGCGACGTGCGGCGCCGATAAATAATATTAATCTGCAGCCAACCTCGGATTCAGCGGCACCACGAGCTGCAACTGCTCGCCTCGCCGTCCATCGGGCCGTTCGCCGTCGCCGTCCCCAGCGCGCTCGTCGGCGGGCACGTCTGCTGCAACGACGCGGTCACCCTGTCCTGTACGTCCCGCCACCATCGTTCCTGCACATCCTGACCTGCCTCGAATGACTACAGACAATGGCAAGAGCGTCGTCGCGATTTTCAGCGCGATTTATGACGCCGGCGCAGGCACGCAGAACGTCGCGCTCAGCGACGTGGCGTTCGAGGCGCTCGAGGATAATTCGGGCGAGACATCGCTTTCGCCCGTCACCTGGTCGTTCAATTAGATGGTCGGGCGCATCGCATCAGGCATATACTCTGTCGTCGGTGCTGGGATACAAGGATTAACTTAATGTGAACACACCGTGATGCTTTCGAGAGAAATAGATTATATGGAGAATGCGTGAACGAAAGCTTGTTTGACCCAGCCCTGCGATTTGAAGGCCTAGTCGACGGTCGGTGGACAACTCCGCGATTCGCTGTACATGAGTGGAGGCATCATTAGCTGATTTCTAGGAGATATGTTCGACAAGCCTGGACAGACAGGAATGCATATCAATAAAATTCTGAATGTGAGTGGTTCTCGAGAACGCACTAAACGAAGCCATCGCTCCTGGCACTAGTCGTAGACAGCGGCCAGGGGATGAAGTTCATCGGGGGCCTCCCATGCGGAGAATGCGAGGATCCCAGCATCATTGGCGCGCGGCAATGTCGCCCGCACGGAGACGTCGACGTTTATCGGTCCGTGAATAGCGAAATGCAGCTTAGTGAGCTTCGGCAGGCGTTTCAGGGCGTCGTCGCACTCGGGGAAGTGACCGCGGGGGGCCGTGAAGTCGAAGGCCACGGCCGACAGGTGCACATTTATACGCTCAATCCGGGGCATGCACTCCGGCAGGCTGACTATGACGGCAAATACGGTTCTGGGGAGAACGCCTTCGACAGACGCTTGGAGCGTCAGCGTGCGGAGATTGGGGAGAGCGGGTAGAGGATCCTGGTTAAAGCCTAGCGAGTGTTGAGTAAATCGACGAGAGAGAACATGTTTAGCGTACCAATAGTGATCGCGAGATGTTGGAGGGAAGGGGAACATTTGAGCGCGATCAAGCCGAAACCAGGGAGGGATCGCGGCCTGTGAGCGCGGATGTCCAAGTTCCGGATAAGGTTCAAACTGGGTGCTATTTCAGCACCCAGCATCAACGCATGAAGAGTGGAGGACCCCCCCGTCGCCGTCCGGAGCATAGCCAACAACAAGATGGTTCAAGGTTTGAGTGCCTGGGAGGGACCTCCCCGCTATTTCGTTGGCATAAGGGAAGATTTCGTCCTCGGAGTGTGCATAGACCTCGAGGAGATAGACTTCCTCGCAAGATAAGAGAACGTGGCGGATGATGGAAGAGGGTACGTTGCGGCAATGACCCAATGCAACGCTTCTGAGAGATGGCAGAGAGGACAGGGTGATTAGGGCGGCACGGAAACTGGGGGGCAATTCATCCTAATTCCAGACCCACGAGCCCCCGAAAGGCGTCACAGTGATGCGTTTGACTCGGCTGCTGAGGAGCGAAGCCAGGGCAGCGTAGGGGCGAGAAACATAGGTGAGGGTGATATCAAGACGAAGATCCTGGACATAAGTGGCAAGCTGAGGGCTGTCGGTAAAATGCCGTAGCCGCCGTTGCACCTTCCGTCACAGTAAGCGCTTGGAAAAGGTGGCGCTGACTTGGTGCCAGGAAAGCGCGCGCTGCCAACGAGCATGCGGTTAGACTAGCATAGTCTGGGCGCTCATTCCATTTTTTGGCCCCGACTTCGTCTACGATTGCGTCGATGAGCTCCTGGGCCAACGCGACCAAAAGGGTCCCGGCGCATCACGATATTGTGATTCGATCATTGGATCAATGCGAACACTCCAGCACCTTCCCAGGCAATCTGACATCTGAATTAGTTCATTCAAAATGTTGCGTGATTTCCGAAACGGAGGGGACATTTATTTTGTCCACTTGGTGAAATTTGCGGACATTCAGCGGACCATCGATTATCAACATCTTTCCCCTGGCAGAGAAGTACCTTCTCGAAAAAAGTTTTGTCTCGACCACGATCAATCACGTGACTACACACGCCCTCGGAGATCGAGACACAGCAGCAAACAATGCAGTTTCTATCTGTTTGTCCTCAGAGTCATAAGACCATACAATACTTGGGAATACACATAACTCCATTAGCTGAGGCCTTTACACAACCCCATGTCTCTAGAGCTTACAATCCTCTGATGCCCCTAAACCCAGGTGAAAGGTAAGTTATGGGATTATTTTTCGTTGTTTAATAATAGTCTGAAGTCCGAGGTTTTGATGTACAACGAAGTCGGAAGTCCATACTTGCGATCACTCGTTGATCTCGGCCGGGGTATGCCAAACCCTCCAACGCAGTGCAGCGGCTGTATGCGGACCTGTCGCGCCCTCAATGCAGCGTCGTGACACAACTACGCACCGGACACATCGGCTTAAACGCTTACCTCTATCGTTTCCACCTCGCCCCGTCCCCGTGCTGCCCCCACTGTCCCGGCGTTCCCGAGTCCGTCCCTCACCTCCTCCTCTCCTGCCCCGCCCACCGCCTCCACCGCCTGCGCCTGATCCAGCGCCTCGGCACGGCAAGGCTCTCGCTGAAGCTTCTGCTCTCGGCGAAAGCTGATGTCAAGCCGGTCCTCGACTTCGTTAAGGACACCGGCCGCCTTCCGCGCTACTCGCTCTAGCCCACGGGCTCAAATTGGCTCTTTTTCTTTTTTCTTTTATATACTTTACACATCATCACCCAGCTTGTTACGATATTCTCGCTACGTCTTGCACCTCATTACCACCCTCATAGCAACTGCTCTCGTGCACTCGTCCCCTCATAACTGCCCCCCCTCCACGTACTCATTCCACGCACGCTAGTCTATTCCATGTCATACGTACATGTGCTACATGGGCCCCAAGGGGCCCGCGTGCACAATAAAATGAATTTGAAATGAAATTTGAAATGAAATGAAAGGGGTCTTGCCGACTGTACCCCTATCCAAACAACAAAAAGCATTTCATGGTCAAGCAGAGTAGTTGGGTCAAAATCAAGTCAGCAAATCTTTGCATCAAGCCAGCTGCTCAGGCACACCTGGGGTAAATAATTTGCATTTGGATGCGAAACTGACTCAAGATATTGTCCCTTACGGTTGATTGGCAGATTTCATGAGACAGATATGTGTAAGTCTACTATATAACACAAAAGGTAGATCCATTACACCTCAGAAGGCCCGCGGGGGACTCAAAAGAATATTTCAATGCGCGGAAATAATCCTGTCATGAATTTGCCGAGTATGCCGAGATCAGTTTGACTTCATACTTCAGACTATGAACGTTTGGACTGCTGTTTTTGCAGTTGCTCAGTTGCTGAGACTATGCACTAGAATCTACTGAAATCCCTTGAAACTAGGATTATTTACCCAAAATTGATCCCATAGAAAGGTCTGGTGTACTAGGGACAACTGAGATACAGCTATACAGATAGGAATGGCTTGCACCAACTTTGAAGTCATCCCTGCGGAAGAATCTTGCAATACCGATGCATAGGACGGAAAGTAGCCTAAAGAGGTGTGTGGTTACGTGATCAGACTACAACAACAAAAAATGTAAGGACGGTTGAAACAAAAGTTTCTTTTGTCGAAGGCAAATATTGGCAGCCTCTCAATAAACGAAACGTTGATCAACAGTGGAAATCGGTCGAGAATATGCCGGAAAGACATGAATATATACCGAAATAATAAAAGTGCAGAACGACCACCATAGGGAACAGCTCTGACGTCAAATTTTTCATTCGCAGTTGAAATGTTTGCCTGAGAATTCCGTATGAATACTAGGAAGAAAGAATGGTAACTCGGTATATATTATCGCGCGGAACCGTGAAATTAATCCTCATACGCAGGTGGACCTTCCTCTCGAATTAGTTCTACCCGTGAGGTAGCCTCCCTCAGTGCTGTTTGCGCTTTTGGCATTGGTGAGCTGATTGTGGCTGGTGGAGGGTTTTCTTGGTACGCTGTAGGAGACCGGTCGTGGGGGTTAGCGGACACATTAATTCATGGTCATTCAATTACACATTCACACCTACCCCGACTCACAAGCGGTACTAGGGAATGCGGCGCCGATTCCCTTGGCGCAACGCGCTTGGGCTCCGTACCGTCCCGGAGGGCCGCGAGAAGCTGCATCGAGCGACGATGTGAGTTCCAAAACAGCCCGAATCCGAGCAGGACGAGGGCTGCAAGGGCGCACACGCTCCCTATAATTGTGCTGATTGTGAATGTGGATTTCGAACTACTTGTTGCCAGTGAGGAGGCGGAAGCTGAGGCTACCGATGCGGGAGGAGAGGCGGGAGTGTATGGGCTGCTGGTCCCCGTCACAGCGGTAGTGGCGGTTGAACCAGCCGTGGAGGCGCTCGACGCTATAGAGCTTCTTGCGGGTGCCGGGTTTGAACTCGCCCTGGACACAGCCAAATTAGGAGTGCTCGTCGTGGACGTGGTCTTGGCGGCGGTGGCCGGTGGGGCAGTAGGAATATTACGCGAAGTACTGGAGGTTGACGGGGAATTCACAGGTACCTGGCCAGCCAGGCAATCTGTCGAACCAGGTCCCACTTGCATGAGATTTGCTGTTGAACCATTGAGAACCTCACATCGTTTCGAAATTAATAGCCCACTGACATTGGAATACAGTAAATTGGTCGGTAAGGGTGTTGAACGCGAAGGTGAAGTTCTGGCCTGACCGTCGTGCATCATCAGCGCCTGAAAAAAAAACAGGAAATGACGGAGTATGATGTACTTATCGCGAGGAAGACCTGGAAGGTCGTGGACGAGGTATCCAGGACATCCAGGTCCACGAGATTGGTGAGCGTTATCGAGTCGCCGGGTTGGACGTGCAGGTGCTGCGATTATTTTCAATGGATAATTAAGCAATCGAATTAGCGGCAGGGTTACGATAGGAGGCTGTGGGCAAGGTTGTCAGAGGAGTTCAAGGAATTATGGGATACGACAAACAGCTTGCGACCACGACGCTTTCAGCGTCGTGCATTGCGGCACAACGGACTCATCCAGAATCACGTCCACGTCTGCCGCGCGGATGGTGGATAGAGCTCGAAGGAGCGAAAGGAGCAGTAACAGCCCGGAAATCATCTGGGTTCGTAATACTTGCAGGGGCGTACGAAGGCTCAGTATCGAGTCACAGCACAGAAGGAAGAACAATTGTGCGCACTTGGCAAGCACGCGCGCGCACTAAGGCCACCTAGGCGGTTACGGTCAGAATGAATGGTTTTTAATTAGCCAACTGTTTCGATGCTGGCCGCTTTCATGATGATCAGCGAGATATGCTTCATGTCTCAGTCCTGAGCATCTTTGACTTGGATCCGTGGTCGTTGACCTCTGAACGCTATGTGCGTCGTGCATTAATAGTTAACCTGTTCAGCGGCCATCGAAATCTTGACAAGTATTGAAACGCAGCTGGGAGCTGCATTCCACAAGGATCACCAACAAGAAAGGACAATGGGATTGATTTGGGGTTGATCGGATTTGCGCGAGGCACCG
Organism: Mycena latifolia; assembly: GCA_029289555.1. Classification (NCBI taxonomy): domain Eukaryota; kingdom Fungi; phylum Basidiomycota; class Agaricomycetes; order Agaricales; family Mycenaceae; genus Mycena; species Mycena latifolia. The sequence goes on along the minus strand of JARJLE010000102.1, from coordinate 29,750 downwards.
CGTAACCGGCAGCTGCTATTAGCTAAATGCTATCGCGGTGGGGAATAAGAATGGATCTTGAGTCTCGCCAGTAAATTCTCTTGGTGAAACGTGCAGCGCTAACGAGAGCTGCTGGAGGTCTTCACAAACTCTTCAGGCGCGCGGCTACTGGAGGTGTGATGCGAGGCGGAAGGAGGGGCAGGGGAGCAGGTGCGAGTAAAAAACCGCGCTGCACGGCCCACCATTATCAATATTAATTCCGCAATTCCGTCGCGTGTGTGCTAGACTACAGGAGAAATTGCATATTTGCTCGTGTTGTCGAAACGCTTGAAGACGCGTTCGGTCACGCGGAGGCTGTGCACTCAAACCTTTGACCCAAACTTGACCCAAACGTCGACCTTCAACTCTCGTCCCCTGGATGGCCCAAGTATAGAAGCTCCACCTGTATATTCGTTTCAAACGATGTCTTCCACATGTCTCTGCTGCTGTTAATACGCAGGAAGCATCCATCCCAATTCACGAAATCCAGTGCCACGTATGCGCCAGCCCGCAGACGGAGCTCAGCTGAAACAATGGGAGAGTCCGCACTGTCTTCACTGCATTCTATTTCCCGATATTCGAATCCAGCTGGATGTCTCTCTAAACACCCGGTAGGGCGGTGTCCTTAGCCCGATCTCTCGTTCCTGATTTTCGTTCGCTCGTCTGCAGCTACACTTCGCCAAGTCCCGGGATCTACTCGCGGATAGCACTTGCCTGATAGAACTTAACAGCGCCGCCCCAGCCTTCGGAAGGCGGAAAGCGATAAATGAGTCGAAGAATTCTCATTCTCATTCCGGTACTCGGTGCTTACTTATGGCACTGGCCAGAATGCGCATCTCGCAGGTGAGCCAGCTGCGCTATTCAGTGCCGTGGTACTCGTCAAGATTCTTCAATGTAAGGCACATACAACGGTCAACGATCACCGAGGACTGCCTGTGCAGTGTCTGGCTGATCCACTGCGTTCCCTGGGCCCGTCGGCAGACCCTGTCGACCTGTGCTGAGCTCGGTCGAGCTCTGCCGACCCGGGTCGGTAGAGTCTGTCGAATCCTTGGTTTGAGGTCGACAGACTCTGTCGATCCCTGTCCGCAGAGGTCGACCGAGCTCAACACAGGTCGGCAGGGTCTACCGAGCTGGGCCGACAACGGGGCGGAACGTAGTGATCGGGGCTGAGGCGGCAGATCCACAAAGTGTATTTCATTGAGTCTGGGCGCAACCGCAAGGCCCATGCACAGAACTCATTCGCCACTCGTCCAACTTTCCAATGGTTCAAAATGCATCAAAAGCGCTGCTACCCCCGCTCTATACCTCCGCGCACAGAGCATTGTCGAAGCCGCCGAACGTCGACGTCCCGTGCGTCATCTACACATCGCCCATCACATCAGTTTCGCGTCGACGCACAAGAAGAGCAGACTTGACACACACCAGAACGTGGTGGCGCCCGTTGCGTCCGGCGTCGTGATCAGCACACGGAACTGGTTGAATGCCTCCGTCTGGAACACGGACGGGATGTTCTGGAAAGTATCCATGTTCACTCCGACGGCGTGCTCCTCGAGCGTCTTCCCCTTTCACACCGCCGGCTCGTCCACCTCCTGCACTCTCCATGTCAACTTGCACCAGACAAAGCAACAGCGGCCCACGCACCTCGTCGGTGGTCTTCGGTTTCAAGTTGTTAAAGACATGCGGGAACTTCACTGCGTTCTTGCCGACCACGAGCGGACCGGCCTGCGCAAGCTCCACGGCTTTTTTGATGCTCTTGACCGGGATCGTGACGAGGTTCCCGACTTTGTTGCCACATTAGACGCTTTTGCTCGGCGCGTCCGTGACCCGACCGACTGGCTGCGAAGTATTTGAACACCGGCGCAAGTCAGCGAGGGGGCAGAGACTCACGCGCTTGGCAGCCTCCGCGGCGGCGGCGTCGGCGGCGGCCTTGTCCGCCTTTGCCTTCACCTTGTCAGCCTTCTCCTTCGCCTTTGCGTCCTTGGCTGCTTTTTTTGCGGCGGCCTTGTCTGCAGAGTCCACGGCGGCAGCGGAGGTTGGAGCAGAGGGGGTAGATCCGGAAGCGATGTCCGTGCATGCCCCGGTGGGGTCGCTCCGCGCGGCGAGGCCGAGGTACTCGAGGAAGCGGCCGCCGGGACGGCGGGCTGGCGCGCGGGGATCGGGCAGAAGGTGCCGGCCTCAGGCTCCTCGACGGCGGCGGCGGGCTTCTTGGTAGTGGTGACGGGCTTCTTTGCGACCTTGGGCTAAGGGACTGGGCATCAGATTGGGGCTGCAGCGCGGACCTTAGCGACGGTCTTGGTCTTTGGTTGCGGCAACTTTGGGCTTTGCAGCGACCTTGGGTAGACATCGCGATTGTGATCAGTATTCGAGCAGCAGCAGAAGAATCAGCGCGGCTGGGTACATACCTTCGCGGCCACTTTAGGCTTTGCTACGACCTTCTTGGGCTTGACGACGGCTTTCGGCTTTGCAGCGGCTTTTGCCTTCACCTTCCGCATCTCGAGCGCCTATGAACACGGATGTCAATTTCGCGCCCCAAATCAAATGCAATATCAGATATAGGCGACGTACGTTCGAGTCGACAGGAGCGGCGACGACGGCGAGCACGGCGAAGAGGAGCATGAATAGCGCGAGAAGGCGGCGGTTCATCGTGTATCACTTGTGTTGACGTAGAATTAATTAAATTATGTGTTGAGGTCCGAGTCGTGATGCAGGGAAAGAAAGAAAGGAAGAAAGCGCGAAAGAGGACCGACCATGGGGTGCAGGACGTCAGTACGCCGAGGGACACAGCGAAAAAATCAAAACGCACCGGCGGCAATGAAAGCAAGAAAAGTGGGAACCGAAGGAAAGAAAGGGGACTGAGAAGAGGAAAAGGTGGAAAGGTGGAGAGAGGCGAATCAGCGTGCGCCTTTTATCCCATTCGCGCAGACACTTTGGTAGGTGGATTCCAAGCACGCTAATAGAGCCAGAACAGGCCGAGGTGAGCGAATATATTTACCGCGGTCCCGGCCCCGTGTCGCACGTGAAACATCAAATCTGACTCTCCCTCGTAAATGCATACGCACGGCACGTGCAGGTATTAGCGCGATTTGTTTCAGGCTGTCAAGGGCGAGCACCGGCGGGAGGTGCTGCCAGCGCGCCTGGCACGCGAAGCGCGTTGCGCGCGCGGGGGATTCGGAGCGCGCGCCGCGCGGTTGCGGTTGCGATGTATGCCAGTCAAGTCTCTGTTCGAGTTCGCGCGGTTGGCTGTACGGCTGGTTCACGTAGTTTATCCTTGAGGACCTCGAGGGTTTGAGCTTTTGAGGCTTGAGAGGCGCACAGCAATAAGTGGCAAGTTGAAGCTGCGCACAGCCTCACATGTCAAATCGACCCGCGCTGCATTCGTTGTCTGGGACGATACCGTGTTTCGCCGTGTTCAGAAGAGGTCGACGTGAATCTGTTGGGATACACAAAGTTATGTGCAAAGTGAACTGTCGAAAGTCGCAGGCACGCTTGATAACATCGGATACCGAGTGATGTTTCAATGCACGCATTTCGTCTGTTATCGTTGGAATGCACGGGATCCTACGCTGTAAATCCTGTCCTTTTTCGTTCAAATCGCGAATTACGCGTCACTAAGTTAGGGTCGATTGCGAGTTTTCGAAAGTGTCACGCCACACCCGTTAGGCCGGTGTTGAATCGGATTTCAGGTTCAAAAGTCTCTTCCCGAATCTTTGAGCTCTGAAAATTGTCCAAGAGTCTCCCGAAACGCCCTGAATTAAGGTGAAAGCACAAATAAAATCTGGGCCCACAACGGCTGGATAGGTCAGAGGTACAAGTAACGAGCAGATCTGCCGAGAAAATCCACCGGCTTATCCTGGAGTGTATGGAGAAGGGCGTAGAAACTGAAATGGGAGAGACTATCGACAACCGGCTAGACTGAATCAATACAGCTGAAAGCGGCGGGATCGTGCGGTCTGACGCGACCAAGCGAACAAAGTGCGGTTTCCGCGACGGAGCGGGCAAAGTGCGGTTTATGTGCCAGGTCGAGCGGCGGCCTGGATAGAGGGCGATGAGTGGAATGCGGGGATGTGGGGATGTGCAGGAAAGGGAGGTGGATTGGAGTCATCCGATACGGGCAAAATGGCGCGCGGATCGAGCACGAGCCCCGGATACCGGGTGCCGTCCCACCACCTTCGCACATCAACTACATCCAGCCCTCCTTCGTTACGACTCCGCGATCGTCACCTTCTCCACGAACGCCGGCACCTCCAGCGCTCCAAGCAGACTTATGCGTTGCGTGCAGGTGAGATCAAGACGCGCAGGAGGCGGGACCGTCCAGACCGGGTGCGCGGGCGAGGCGAGCGTGACGAGCGTAAAGGCCTCCGGCGTTCCTGGGAGGAGGGACTGCACGCGCATCCAGTGGGCGTGGACCGCGCCGAGATCCGCGCCCGGATCCGCTGCGGCGTCGGGGCAGCATGACCCGGAGACGCGCGCGCAGAGCCGCACGAGGGTGAGCGCGCCGTAGATGAGGTATGCGAGCGCGGCGGGGAGCAGGAATAGGAGGGCATCGGAGGCGAGGGGCGCGTTCCATCGACAATCCACCCGTCCGATGCTGCGCGGGCGAACCACGCGCACAGTCCCCTGCCCGGCGAAGACGAGCGTCCGTGCCGGCGACAGGGCCGCGAGCACCTTCGCCATCCCCGCGCCATTCGCGAACTGCCCGTACGAATTATGCACCACCACATCCGCAATTGGCGGCACGCACCCGAGGATTGCGGGCAGCGCACCGGGGCCTTCCCGCGCGAAGCGCCCGCGCTGCACCTCGAGCTTGTGGAGGGGCGCGATGTGCGTTATGATAGAGAGGAGGAACGCATGCTCGGCGGGGAGGGCGAGGGCGCCGGAGTGCAGATGGGCGGGGGTGATGGCATAGTGGGCGAGGAAAGGGAGGAGCGCAAGCCGCCGCAGACGGGAGGAGACGCGCGCGAGGGCCCAGAGGTCGCGCCGCGTGAGGCGCGCGAAGATGAGCTCCAGCAGCTCGGGGGGCAGGCGCAGCATCGTGACAGTATACCCTACTGTAAGTATCTGGCGTTACACTTGCGTTAGACTCAGGAAAACATCCCTAAGACAGACATACCGCGAGACTTGCGAGAGACAGGAAGAATGACGCCTGGGAATTCAGGGCCAAAATGCAGGGCTGAAATATCCATGATCCCGTGATTGCCATGCGGAGGCGAGATCCAACCGAGAGCAGTGACGTAAATGTTCATTTGTTCCGCTTTCTTTTTTTTCATTTTCTTTTCTTTCATCCCTGGCAGTCAAGCCCGCATCACAGTCGACCCAGTGCGTAGCCGACAACCCTACGAACCGGCTGAATCACGGTGGGCCACGGGTATTAACGGAGTTCATCCGGTTGCAAAGAGCCTATCAAGGCCTACGGACTCTACCGAGCACCAAGCCCGCAAATCATCAGCTTCTGGGGCTACCGGCGTCTAGGATGATATCTTATCCCCCGTGGGTATCCGACCTATTATATAACCCAGCCTCGTGGAGTAGTAGGGCCCGGCCCTGGGACACAGGATGCTGTCGCTGGACTGACGCGCCGCGTGACCACTGACTGACATCCAATGTCTTGCGCGGGCTCTCCTCTATATGCTGTATTGACCTTCTGCAGACATTTCCTCAACCGCCAACTGAGGTGATTTCCCGTTTCAATGATTACTGGGAAGGGCCACTAGAACCGCCGCATCCACAACTCATGCTCTTCAACCACTGCAAGGAGCAATGGAGAACGTGGAAGGAACATCCCCTGCGAAGGAGCTATTTTAATTCCTTACGATAGTGCTCGATCGCCCCAGTCACCTCCGCACATCCTCCTTCATTTCGAACACGAATTTTGGAGGCATATGTTTGTTTGGATTGGGCACCGGTGAAATTTTCATAAACCGACACTTCGAAACAGTTCAGCTACATACGCCTGCTCGACAACTCAGTCTGAACCAACATTCACCACTCTCCACGGCCCTCCAACATACTGTCTCGTCCACTCGCAGCTGGGTAAGAAGCGCACCCGGCGCAAGTCCGCGTTGTACTGCGTCCACACGGCGAGGTACTCCCCGCACGCCGCTTCCGCGGGCAGCACCGCTGCCATACGCGTCTCCGATGGGGCGCGCGGGCGACCGTATACTTGACCCGGCAGGCCGCCTACAGAGGAAAAATCGGCAGGGTTGCCGGCAGGCGACGTGAGCGCGTGCAGGTGCAGCGTGTGGAGATGCGGAAGGCGCGGGAGGTACTCGACCCCAAGGTTGAAGAGGAAGTGCTGCGGGCGAGGTCAGTTCACGCACAGGGAGCGGGAAATGGACGTACGTGGGAAGGTTGCGCGAAGCGGAAAGAGACCTTGACGTCGCGGCAGGCGGGCAGGAGGTGTGAAATCGCGCGCAGGACCTCGTCGTCCCACTCAGCCATGCGCAGATCGAGGGCATGCAATGGGGCACGACTGGCCTTCTCGATGAGCTCGAGTGCGTCCTTCGGCTTCGCGAGGACGGTGGAGACCGTCAGCGCGGCGAGATTTGCGAGGAGGCCGTGGGCGAGATTGGCGGGGCCTCTGAATGATTCGAGCACGGGCAGCGTCGCACCGAGTGGGGGCATGTCCTCGTCCGTGAAAAGCGCGCCGACGGTCAGATGGAGAAGATTCGGCGTGCGCTCAAGGTAATTGTTTATGTTTTCCATGTCGCCAGCCTCCGGGAGGGTGAGGGATGTCAGCCGTTGCAGGATCGAGTCCGGGATAAATGACAAATATCCAGTCGTTAGCCGCGCAGGTGAGGGAGAAGGGAGAGAAAAGCTGCAAGAACGGACGAGCGACATTGAAGGCGGGAAATGGAGACGTCCGTGACGCTGATTCGGCAGGGGCGGCGCCCGAAATGGAGCTGGAAGAGGACGGGATGTACAGGGCAGCATCTGGGATGTTGCACGCCGACAGGGCCAAGTGCGTCAAGTGCGGTAGGCCCACAAGGACGCTGTGAAATGCGAGCGGAATACAGCCGTTTGCCAGCGAAAGGCTCGTGAGGTTGCGGAACAATAAGACATGGTCAAAAGCGGCGGGGTATGGGTCAACATCCTCTTCATCCTCGTCATCCGTCATCGTCTCATCCGAGTCATCAGGATCCATCCCTACAGCATTGTCAGCGTGAATGTGTGAAGAGTCGGAATGGAATATCGTACGGCTCCATCCGGACCGTGGGTATCGATCTGGAGCCCGGTAGTTCAGATCTATCGACAGCGCGGTGGGAATGCGGTTGAGGTGAGAATGTTCTCTCCAAAATTTGAGATTATTCTTGGTTCGCTCCGGGGTTTTCCAGGCGACGGTGCGCAGGAGCTCCTCCACACCCAGACTGTGAAACCTGCGTGAAGTGAGGATCACGGCTTTGAGGGATTTCCCGTTGACAATGTACGAAAAGATTCGCAGCCAGACCTCGTTGGGGACGCGGTCAGAAGCTGGGGCCATGGTGAAATGTTGTGGGAGGAGGCAAGAGAATTGTGCACGTGGTTCCCATCAACTAAAATCCAAATTGGGATCAAATCACGTGGCCGCTGTTTCAAATTGAAATCAGGACCTTCAAACCGCACAGACGCCACGACTGTTCTCCTACAGATGGAGGGTTCTACTCCATGAACCGGCTGAACTGTTGGGAGTCTCATGTAGCTTTTATAATTATCGCCTTTGCTTTCCTTAGGTTATTACTTCCTGCCCCATTCCTGCCTGTTCGAATTGTACATTATGTAGAATCAGCCCTACTACATGTGCCATCGAAAAGGGTTCAATGAAGTAACCCACTCCAAAAAAAGAAGCGTACTGAGTCTCCAGAGCTGTAAGTAATGTAGGAATTGTCAAGATCAGGAGTGTGCAGTAATTTCGAACGCAGGACTAGTGACAGAATAACGATAATACCCAAATAATACCTCGAAGGAAGGACTGGGTATAAATCTTTTGCATCAGTTCCTCATTAAGCCAGATTAATACAGAAAACACTCGACACAGTCTTTTGAGATTGAACTAATCCTGTGGCCATTGCCCGCGAGCATTAGTGGCGGTGCACAATAGCTTTGCTTCCAACCGCCTCATCACTCATCACACTTGCTCCTCATCCGATTCCTGTCATAGATAAATCCACTTGTTCGACGAGGAATAGCCTATGGAAGTTCCCCAGAATCTTTCGCCATTGACATTCAACCCCGTGCGGTATCCTATGCCGCCGCCGGGATGCTGATAACGAGAGACTGCCTTAACCAATCATTTCCTTGAGGCGACTCTCATTCTCTCGAGGTTTGCACCAGCGGAACCAAGTCATTCCTACGCTATGTTCCTAACTTCCTGGTGGCAGGACGTCGACGGAAGTTCTGTGTCCTCTCCATTAATACATACTTAGCCTACGATGCAAGTTGCGCGGTACGTCAGTTCCACATGGAATGGAGGCTGAATCTATACGTCCTAAAGTTGTTTTAGATTTGGACGATTGCCAGATAGTCAGTTACTTTATCTTCCTTCAAGCTCTCGATCCGCTGGGCTTCCGGCTATATCCTGCTGTATCTCTTCATTCACTCACCAGCAGCGGCAGAAACGCGATTCATGCGGATGCGGCAAATATTATCACCACCCTGTCTGCTTTACATTCCGTACATCGTCAGAAGCGAGTGTGGCCGACGGCCACCTCGTTTAATTATCGCCGAGCTTTTTTATGACCTACTAGTATCGCTTTTCAAGTTATTCTCGGATTCACAGCTAGATCTTTGTCTCTGGGACCATCCCTCATTCCGGGCCAAATAACGCCGCATGCATTGGTGCATGAATTTACCTCTTGTTGACATAGTGCCCCGCCGATCCATTCTTGGCCGTTTTCCTGCGATCACCGGGAATCTGCGGAAAGCTCCGACGGCGCCTCCTCCCGGGCTGCAAGCGGCCTCATGTTACTACTAGGCGGGCCCGACTCATAAAACGCCAGTCACCATCATTCGCGCTCAACGACTAAATGCGTGTATCTGACGTGGAGCGCCGGAGTCAGAGTAGGGCCGACGCTAGTCCCCGCTCTTTTTGGACGCGATCTTCGGTTTGAAAAATGGCCGGGAAAGGAGCCATGCAAAAGTCAGCACGGGGCGAATCAGTGATCGATGTATTCGCGATTTATTCACCATGCTTCGAACGTGGCATAGACTTATCAACCACGCCCTGCTAAGCGATATGCGCTGATATGCGATTTCAGCGCCCAATACACGGCAATCATACATTGCTGTCAGAAAGACATGCTTTGTTCACATGCTGACTGGCGCTTTGATTAATGGGATGGTCGGGCACACTAGACACGAATCTTGCCAATGTTCCTCAATAAGGTGAACTGCAAGCCCAATGTTTTCCTGTGACCAGTCCACGGAATTCTTATCCAGCGTTCAGGTAGTGGATCAGTTATTTCAATATTTGGGAGCGAATCCTAGGCTGATCGCCGGCGCCCATCACGGAGGTTATTGACGGCGAAAATCTTGATTGCTCCGGAATTGAAAATCCCGGGTATAAAAGAACTCTCCCGACCTCACCTCAGGTACTTGAAGTACTTCTACTGCCGCCATGCCCTCTCAGCCCTCCGTCATACAAGTTAGACTCACCAACATTATAGAATGTTTGTCCGTTGCTGTCACAACCTTGGAAAGATTGTCGACCAGCGTTCATACCCCGTTCCTTGGGGTCATTTCGACTACGATTCGTTCTCTTTTGGTATCTGTGCAGGCCAGTCTCCATAATCTATGCTCTCATGCAGTAGATCTTACTCGTCGCAGACCATCCGGCAAAACAAGGACGCATGTACGCGTTTGATGGAGCAAACCCACGAGCTTCTCTACCCTCTCATTGCTCTGCACATAAATTCGGAGATAGGCGGGGAATTGACTCCTACCATGTTGCAAAATATCGGGAAATTCACGGAGTGGGTTTCTTGCACCGTCCCCCCGCCGGTTATTTGACTCTCCTTGCCCAGGACACTCCATAAAATCCACGTTTTCGTCGAAGCCCAGCAAGAGCGAAGCAGAATTAAGCAGTTTTTCCGGCATGGCGAAATGACGGCGCTCCTCAAGGACTGCAATGCCGGATTACAACTTGCCTTCGATGCCTTCAAGGTGAGTAATTCGTAGTTGAGTCTCTGCAAATGTATTGAGGATATCCAGGTCGAGGGTGTCGCTCTCTTGACGGATGTTGCCGACATGCAACGAAATGCGCAGAAGATACACCAAGAGGTGTTGGAGCTGATCGCATCTACTTCCGAGGGCACAAGTTCCGACCGAGCCTCTTCTGTGTGTCATCTCTGTTTCGATGCGGACTGAAAATTGATTTTTGAATAGATCAACACATTCTTCTCTGAGACCGACAGGTGTGTATGGCTTCTCATTGTTCACAATTACCGGGCTAATAATTTCCAAGCTCAATTTCCCTGACCATGTTGCCATCGGGGCCGAAAATATTCCATGGCCGTGAATCGGAACTCGCAGCCATCATCCAGGCTTTTCAGGACGAGACGCCCAGAATAGCGATTCTCGGAGCAGGTGGAATGGGCAAGACAAGCCTCGCGCGGGCTTTGCTCTACCATGCCTATATCACTGGGAGATATAGCCAGCACCGTTTCTTTGTTGCTTGTGACTCCGTCTTCACTCCTGTTGAACTCTCGGGCCTCATTGGATCTCATCTCGGCTTGAAACCTGGCAAAGATCTTACTCGGGCTGTTGTCAGTTCCTTTTCTAGTCGTCCGCCTAGTCTTTTGGTTTTAGATAATCTGGAAACACTCTGGGAGTCGCAGGAATCTCGTGGAGCCATTGAAGAGCTCTTATCACTTCTTGCCGGCATAGATCACCTGGCATTGGTTGTGAGTACCATAGACTGGTTTTTTATGATATGTCGAACTAAAGCTGAATAGATTACAATGCGAGGGGCGGAAAGGCCAGGGAAAGTGCGCTGGACTCGGCCATTTCTGCTGCCGTTGAAGCCCTTGACACCGGAGGCTGCTCGCCAGACCTTCGTTGACATCGCGGAAGATTTTCACGACAGCAAGGCCATTGATAAGCTCCTCGATTTGACCGATAACATGCCTTTGGCAATTAATCTGATTGCCCATTTGGTTGACTATGAAGGGTGCTCCAATGTTCTGGCTCGCTGGGAGGAAGAGAGAACTTCTCTTCTGTCCGATGGCTACGACCGAAAATCCAATTTGGATTTCTCGATCTCGCTTTCGCTCTCGAGCCCGAGGATCACAGCTTTGCCTCATGCACAGGATTTATTGAGCCTGCTCTCTCTGCTCCCTGATGGACTTTCGGATGTCGAGCTTCTGCAAAGTAACCTACCGATTGTCGATCTCTTCGGTTGCAAAACAGCCTTGCTTCGAACTTCCTTGGCCTATATTGATGATCAGGGACGGCTGAAGGCCATGGTACCTATCCGCGAATACATGCAGAAAATCCACCCTCCCATCGCCCAGCTTGTCCACCCTCTCCTTCAGCATTTTCAGAAGCTCATGGAAGTTTACAAAACATATTTCGGGACTCCTACAAGTCGTGGGATAGTTCCCCGAATCACGCTTAATTTTGGGAACATCCAGAACATGCTTATGAATGGCTTGCATCCCAACAATGTTGACCTAGCAGACACGATCTATTGCGCACTCTCTCTGGAGACCTTCAGCAGGCTTACCAACCACCACTGCGCTTTGTTAGCGGACCAGATTCTCCGGAGCCTTCCCCAGACCAGTGACCACGACCTAGAAGTTGCAGTGATTATCCAGAGGTTCGATTCATGGAGACTGGTGTCCATTCCTGATCCAGCTGCCCTGGTCGAACAAGGTCTGCAGCACATCCATCACGTCAAAGATCTAAATCTTCAATGTAAGTTTTGAATCATCCTTCATTGTCATAACTCTAATTATTCGTGTCCTTCAGCCCGATTCTACCACATCATCGGAGCGTTCTATCTCTTCCACGATAATGATCCCGCTGCAGCGACGAAGTTCTGCCAAACTTCACTTTCATTGGCAATTTCAACGGGGAACAACAAAAGACAGGCGGACGTGTTGCAGGAATTGGCCTGGATTAAGTGGAGACTCGGAGACTATCCTGGGGCCCAAGTCCATGCCTACGAGTCGCAAAGGCTGGCGAAAATCACCGGAAATTTATACCGAGAAGCCGATGCGCTCGAGGTGGAAGGCATGTGCTGGGGCATCCTTGGAAACTACAGCCATGCTGTCACCCTCTTCAAACGGGCGAGTGAGCTCGTGGGGCTTTGTGGCATGGCGGAGAGCGCACTGGATCTCCGCATCGCGGGTGACCTCGCGGAGGTTCACAAGTTGAAATCGGAATATCTTGAAGCACGGGAGATTCAGGCTCGCGTTCTCAGCAAGATTCGGATTGAAGAAAAGCCTTATCTGCACGCATATACGCTGCTCGAGACCACTGAGCTCGATCTTTCGATCGGCGTTCCGAGAGACGACGTGCAGCGGAACATTGATACCGCGAGATCGATATTCAGCAAAGTGGGGTATTTGCGGGGAGGGGCATGGTGCGACTCCGTCCAAGCGAATCTTCACCTCCGGGAAGGAAACTTGTCGGAAGCGAAGATCCTGTTCCAAAAATGTCTCGTGGTATCTCGAGGAAAATATGCCGACCTTGCGACTGGCTGTTTTGAACGCCTTGCCGACGGAAGCCAGTGGAGTTCTATCAATTGGTACCATACTTGGACGACCGTATTCCTGGTCCACGCCCTCAAGCTGAAACAGAAGCTGGAGATTTTCAAGGGCCTCCAATTTTTAGGCGATGTGCTTCTTGCACAGGGTGACTCGGACACAGCCAGGAGGCTTTTGACCGTCGCCCTGGACGGGTTTACGGCGATGGATGTGCATCGCAGCCGAGCTGAGTGCATGCTCCAGCTTGGCAATATTTCTCAGTTGGAGGGAGACTTGTCTCAGGCTGGCGAATTTTGGAGAACAGCGGGACCACTGTTTCAGCGATCATCTCAATCGAAACAGATCACTCAAGTGGAAAAAAGACTCGCCGCCCTTCCTCAGGATACGATGGAAGCACGAATCACGAATCACGAATATCGCAGAGTAGTTTCCTGTTGACCTGGACTACCACAAATTGCAGAAGCGTCTGTTCAATGTCTTGTCTAACGTAGTCAGTTCAATCCACAGTAGTCACGTACATAGTTCATCGTATTTTGATTAACCTGAATCTTTAAACCCGCGAGTCTTAGCTGAATACCTCGAAAATATATCAATTGCACTGCGTGGATGTTATGGGCTAAGTAATCGGCGCCGCAGTGTCGGTATCGAGACGCACAGTAGGCTTCGAAAACGGGCAGTGAGGAGGAGTGTGAGGATATGTATAGGGTTGCCGCCTCCATTGACGCGCCGCTGATGTTCAGCGAGGTTGCCACACTCCCCGCGCATACCGCAACGAAATCTCTCCCGAGGCGCAGATTCAGCGCCGGCGTCGTACGCGTCCATGCCTCTTCCACCCCCACTGTGCTGCTCGCGCAGGGTCCACAGAAACAGCGCCGACGTCGAGACGCAGCTGTAGAACCACAGGCGGCGCCCCTCCCGATCGCTGGAGACCACATCCGAAGAGGAGTCACGGTGAGAGGCGTTCCCCGCCGGCGCGCCTGGAGTCCATGTCACGGAGGTGCATATCACATCACAATACACGCAACGAGTGGCGACTCGATCGCACCGCTTCATCCAGCACACCCATCTTCCCCACCGTCAGCAGTAAACCCGTGCCGCCTCGTTACACCGGGCGCAGGTCCACCTCACACCGGCTCATGCGGACATAGCATCCTCGTCATGTACGTCAGACAGTCATGTCCCCATCACACCTCTGGGCACGCCTCCACTTGCAGAATGTCCGTTACACGCCCCCCTCCGCAGCGCATGCAGTACCCCGCGATGAGATACACGGCCCACCCGTACCCGCTCTCGCTCTCGGCGCCGTGTACACGTCGGCCATTTGACTATACACTGTCGGTCCAGCGATCCCCTCCCCGGGCGCCACGCGGACGATTCGCTGGCGAAGACTACGCGTCATCGCGCAGACTTCCCGCCCGCGCCCGCGCATTCAAAACTACAGACGTACAGCCTGCATCCCCTTCATAAACACCGCTCCGCGGCGCCACGCGGGGGGACGATTCGCCAGCGCGGACGACGGCGAGCGTGCGAGTCACCCCCTCCCTAGGCGGCAAGCGGCCAGCGGCGCGAACGACAGAGCAGCTAGCTTAGCGACGGAGGTGACGTCAAGGGTGCAAGTCGAGCGACCCGCGCGCCGTTGCCGTGGGTACAGGTACCCGTGCGACGCTGTGCAAGAGAGTACGCAGCGAACGAGGAGCACGGCCCCCAGCCGCCCGTACAACAAGCGCATCCTCGCTACCACGCTGAAGGCCGTGCAGCTGCGCGAAGCATGGGGTAACCTCGCCATGCGGAGAGCGAAAGGACGTGACGCGGGTGCCGCAGAGACCGCCCGCGGACGAAGGCGAAGGGATGGCAGCGAGCGAGCAGCACGACCCCAGCACGCGCATCCCCTCCCGCGCTGAGCTGCGCGCAGCCGGCGGTACCCTCGCCACGCGGAGAGCGAGAGAATACATTGAGCTCGCGGCGCGGGTGGCGCCTAACGAGACCATCCGCGAACGAAGGCCGAGGGACTGATATACACGCGCAGCGAGCCGGAAGCGCGAGCACCCTGCGCTGCGCATACGGCAAGCGCATCCCTCCCGCCTGCGGGGCCAATTCGCGCGCGGCGAGGCATGATAAGACGCCCGCTATACAAGCGACGTGGCCGCCCGCGCCTGCAGGACGAGTGACGTGGCATGTATGTATACCTGGATCCTAGGTATACGCGTCAGCCACGCACGATTGAGCGGGTACAAAGGGAGCGGAAGCGGGGCAGATGGACATGAGGCGTGTAGAGGGCGCGGGCAAGGCAAGCGGGGCAAGAACGAAGGGAAGAGGGGGGTATATGGAGGCGAGGGGGAGAGGTGCGGGGAGCGCGGAGTGGTGCACGAAGGGGCCGATGGTAGGTACAGGAGCGAGTGGAGAACAGCGCGCGGAGGTTGTGGTGGGTGGCAAGGAGGCGAGCAGGCGCGCGCAAGATCCCGGAGAGATGCGCGGGGAAGACGCGAGGGGTAGGAAGGCGGACGCACACATGAAATGCGAGCTCACCTGCTGCTCCGTTTCCTGTGGTACACCGCCGCGGTCTGCCCCTTCCCGTACCGTCCGCCGTCAAAGTGGAGTTCGCCGCCGTCGGCGTCCGCATCGGGCTCGGCACCTGCAGATAGGTAAGCCTCGCTCGCTAACACGGAAGAAGGGAAGCAGGGAAGGGCGAGGGAACGAAGATAGAGAGAAGAAGGTGGAGGGACGCGGAGGGAGCAAGGAAGCCACGGCGGCGGAAGTAGGAAGTAGGCACGGGGAGCCGTGGCGAAGGAGGGGCACGGGGACGATGGGGAGTGCGCGAAGTATACAAGGAGCGGATGGGGAATAGGTGGTGGAGGGCGAGACACAGCGGACGGAAGAGAAGGGTCGAGGAAGAGGCGTAGACGAAGATCTCACCTGCCACGTGTCCTGTCGTACGCCGATACGAGGCGCAGCGCAGTCGCTTGAAGAAGTGGGACGTCGCCGCCGGTGCATCCCTAGAGAATCGGTCAGTCTTCGTCATTGAGAGAGGAAGAGAAGGAGGAGGAGGGGAAGGGGAGGGAGGGCTATGGGACAAAGGGGGAGGTGATGCGGGAGTGCGAGGGGGTGAAGACGCGCGGATGGAGGGCGCCGCGGAACTCGCACGGGGGACGTAGACACAGACAGGACAGGAACGGAGGCGGGGAACGAGAGGCGGAGGGCAGGATGGCGAGTATGATGGAGGACGGGAGGCGGACGGAAATGAATGAGGAGAGGGGAAGTATTGACTTGCATATAGGACTTGCGAGTACAAGCCAGGATGGCTGGAGTCGTATTCGCGGCTTGCGGGCTGCAAGGGCGAGGCGTCAGCATCGGTCGGTGGGGCGGAGGAAAGACGGGAGAAGGAGGGCAATGGGCGCGAGCAGAAGGGCGTTACGAGAGAAGAGTCGCGCGCGCGCAAAAGGGGAAGGCGGGGAGGAGAGTGCGACGGAGATAGAGGAGGCCTCGGCAGACACGCTAGCGGGGATGATGACCATGAGCATGGGGAGGCGCGGATGGAAAAGAAGAGGATGGGGCGATGGCTGTGGTAGTCGTGGACAATGACACGTAGATGCACCGCAAAGAAGAACGGACGCGGGGACGAGAAGAGATGACGCCCTCAAGAGCATCAGACAGACAAGCGAAGCGACTCACGGGTCGACTCGCCCACTACGCCCAACTCGTCCTGCCCCGCGTCGATCCCGGATGTATTTCTGCCATCCACTGTGGTCCCGGAAGCTTTCGCGGAGCCGTAACCTGAGGGAGGTCGTGCTCAGTCAATAGGAACAGAAAGGAAGAGACAGGACAGGGAGGGGCGATGTACACGCGGAGAAGCTTCCTCTATAAGGAAGAGAGGGAAAGACAGAACGAAAAGCGACTCACGGCTCAGCGGTCTGCTCGGCATTTAGCGTAGATGATCACATTCCGCGACACATTATCCGGGGCTTCGCGCAGGCCATTTGCGGGCTGTGAAAGTCGTCAGTGACTGCGAATCACGTAGATCAGAGAAGGAGATAAGGAAGTGAAAGTAAAGTGAGGTGAGGAGAAGTCAGAGGGATGAAGAACTTCTGGGTGGTAGAGGTGTAAAGAGAGGGTGGGGACACGAGCGCAGGTGGCTCGAGTCACAAGCGGATGCCGAAATAATACGAGGAAAAAAGACACGTACCGAATACGCAGTCCAAGGGAAATGCACCCATTCAAGTCGATCTGGTGGCCGAATCAAGCGCAGGACGGAGAGCCCTCGTCGGAAAGGGCGTTGGGGCGTAAGGACTTGTATGCCGATGGCTCCAGTCACAGACACGCGAAGCCAGGTTTTCACAGCTAGTGGCGGGGGATGAGGCTGACGACGCGGGGGTATGATAAAGTTCGACGTTGGCTCCAAGTAGGATCCACCGCCAGTAGAGCAGCTGCAGATGAGGCGTTGCTGGCGCCTGGAAGGCAAAAGGCGCGACGGCTTGATCCCGGATCTATGTGGCGGTGCACACGCGGCCGTTTGCTCTCAGCCACCACAATCCAACTTCTCGAGGCTCCAGGCTGCTCTATGGTGCCGGGATTTGTTGTTTTGGATGACACCGCTGTTCACTAAACCTTGTCTCCAGGAACATTCAGGCTGGCAATCAGCATCCATAAATAAAGACCTCGCTTTACCATGTTCGGACGCGACGCAGTAAGACCAAGTCGGCCAACGATATCCAAGGACTGTAATTTCCCTTACCCATACTTCAAGGACCTACGCCTTTCGGCATCTTTCGGGTTACAAGACATTAAGCCTGATCTGAAGCTCATGAAGTGCATCGACCTATCGCAGATTCCGAGTCGCGGCGCAGCATCCACGTCCTCGATCCGAATCGCTCCAAAATAACCTCCGTGCGCTGTGTGCGAAGATTAGCTCATACGGGTATCCAGCTTCAAAAAATCCAACATCTTCCGTGATTCTCTTATTTCGGCCCCAGGCTACTTACTACGAACTGATGAACTTAGAACACTCAGGATACAGCAGAAATTGACATCTACCGCATCCAGTCGGGTGCAATCTATGCTACATACGCCACAGCTGTTATCTCCGAATCCTCTCGGCGCTGTAAGTTATATTTTTGCTCGATAATTCACAGGTATATATCGGATTGGTGCTCCACGACTGATCTTCCCGTGGTAATAAACACTGCAATCATGCATTGATGGATACTTGGAGCCTAGGATATCGTCCCCTGGTCCTCCGTGGACGGAAATGCATTCTTGCGCAGACACATTCGAACACCGCTGAATTTAATTAATGACGAAACCCATTCGGGCATCTCGGGCATCTTCAACTGTGACTCATGTGAGACTCATATTCTTATAAGGGAATCGAGGGTATAGGGAGCCGTGTTCCGTTCGATTTGTAGCACGCTTTGGTCGGAATCCATCAAGTGCACTGCCCCTAAACCTGTTCATCAGTGTGATTTGCTTATGGGAGGCGACAAGGGGATCATTACAACTGGCACTGCGCGCAAGACTTCGTTGTCTGGGGGACCGAACTGTGTACCCGGCATCTTGGGGTGGTCATGCAAAAATTATCCGAATGGTTCCGCCATATAATGTTTCTGGGAGCTTCTTATCTGCACCCTCTCAAGGGCCTTCGTCTTTTCCCTCTCCTTTGTTTCTTATTAGAACACTGAACAAGTACAATCGGAGGCAGCTTGAATTGTATCCCACAGCTGTTGTCACGCTGTGCAAGTATTTTTGGTCGATATCACTGCGGGGATCGAAAAATTTTACCCCAGGAAATTGGGCCCAGAACTATGATGTTCCCTTTCCTGGATAAAATTTTACCTACAGAAATTTGATGGTATGATCTAGCCTGTTTCCTGTGAGATTTCGACAAGAAACATGCAAAGTATTTCTCACAACAAAGCTGCCAGAAACAGCCCAACTTTGCCGCAGTTTTCCCAAAGGACAAAGACAGAATTTTGATGTGGGAAAAATTGCGAACAATGGGCACTTCTTTGTTTTCCGAGGGAAAACTGTTTCCTCCCGGAAAAAGACAGGCTTTGTCCGATGGAAAATCCATTGGAACAATCAATCTTTTACCTTCGAGTTTTTCTTGGGTAAGACATCATAGGCTACTGAAGGAAGCTATGGATGAAAAAGCTGAGATTTTTCCATCAATTTCCCCCCCGAAAAAGTTTGGCTAGGAAATTGAACATCATGGTTCTAGGCCATGTTTCCTCAGGTAAGATTTTTCGATCGCCGCAGTGTATCAGATTCTCCCGAAGACTCTGACATGTCAAGTGATTACCAACGGGAAAGATGGTCATGCAAAAATTATCTGAAAGGTCCCGCGCCAATATAATATTTCTCCGAGTCTCTTGTCTGCACCCTCTCGAAGGTTTCCTCCTTCCTCTCCTTTGTTCCCTATTACAACGCTGAACAAGTCCAATCGGAGCTAGCTAAATTGTGTCCCACAGCTGTTGTCACGCTGTGTAAGTATTTTGGTCGATATCAGATTCTGCCGAAGAATCTGATATGTCAAATGATTGCCATCTATTTCTTCAGGCGCCTTCCAAGTGGCCAAACAAAACACAGCTCTTGCTTTCTCCCACCATGGCCGAGGTACTGGGGATCGTCGCCAGCGCCATCCAGCTCGTCGACACGGCGCTGAAGGCCCGTGAATATGTCAAGGACTTCTATAATGCACCAGCAGAGCAGCGCAAGCTGTTTATGGAGCTGGATGATCTCAAGCCACTGCTGACGGAGCTGCAGAATCGTGTCACAGCCAGCCCATTGACGACTGCACTCCAGCCTATGGAAGTCCCACTGGACAGATTCACGACAATGATGGCTAAGTTTAAGGTGACATTTAAGCTTCCAGACGGCCCGTTGTCGAAAATATCGAAGCAGCTGTCGTGGACTCTGTGGAACAAGAAGGAGGCAAAGGAGTACTTGCAAGAGTTCGAGTCGATGAAGTCTCTGCTCAATATGTGGCTGACAGTGGGAATTTGGTGTGTGCCATAGGGAATATCGTGGGGGTGTTAAATGGGCTATATTCAGGGATGCCGGGGAGAAGCAGCTAGCCATTCTGGCTACTGTTATTGAACAGGGCCAGACACAGCAAGAACATGGCAAAGGTCAGTTCACGATCTTCTCCAGTGGGTTATCCTCTCCCTAATACTTGCATCTCCCGCTAGCCATTCTGGCTACTGTCACTGAACAGGGTCGCACACAGCAAGAACGTGATGATGGTCGGTTCATGATGTGGTCCAATGTGCTATTGTTCATTAACATACCATAGCTGCTGAAGAGAAGGAGATCCTTGTCAAAGAGAAAGAAATCCTTAACTGGATAACATCCCTTAATTTTTTCCAGCGACAGGCAGATGTATTCCGGGCTTGGCAACCAGGAACCGGTGAATGGCTGCTTTCAGATGCAACATTCAAGAACTGGACATTAGGATCTGGCAGAATCTTGTGGTGTCGAGGAATACGTATGTCATCACACACTTCCTCAGCCATTGTTCTAAATTTTGGGGAGGGTAGCTGGGGCCGGAAAGACTGTCCTAGCGTGAGTGTTGACTTCTAATTTCGAGCACTGTGCTAAGCACCCAATAGGTCGGTTGTGGTAAATCACCTCCAGACTCAATTTCCAAACAATGCCACTGCAGTGGCATGCATCTACCTGAACCACAAGGAGAGGGAGGTGCAGACACCTGAAAATCTCCTTGCCAGTGTCTGGAAACAGCTTGTTGTGGACAGATCACTCCCCCCAGCTGCATATGATCTGTACAAGCATCATCATCTGCGAGATACTAGACCTTCACTAACTGAAGTATTTGACATACTTCAATCTGCCATGGCCCAACACTCGAAAGTGTATATTATTGTTGATGCCCTGGATGAGTATCCAGAGGAACAACGCAATATCTTGCTTGAACATTTGTCCATGTTGCAGGGACCCACCACCAGCCTGATGATGACTTCAAGACCTCATGTTACTCTGGATGATCTGTTCCCAGATGTCCTAGGCCTAGAGATAAAGGCAACGGCAGATGATATCCGGCAATATGTGGACAAGCAAATTCAGAAATCCCCAAGATTATCCAAGCATGTTCAAACTAGGCCAGAGTTGCATGATGAAATCAAATCTAAAATTTCCAGCAATGCAGATGGAATGTAAGTACTGTAAAAGATCAAGGCTACAATTATAATCTAACAATAGCTTCTCCCTGCAGGTTTTTGCTTGCCAAACTCCACATTGAATCCCTTGCAACAAAGATGACTATCAAGGCAGTTCGGGAGGCTCTTCAATATCTACCGAAGGATTTAAGCCACACATATGATGAGGCAATGAACTGGATCAAGAACCAGAATGATGATGATAGACACTTCGCTCTTCAAGCCCTCACATGGGTTGCCTATGCCAAACGGCCTTTATCTGTGGCAGAGCTTTGTGAGGCTTTGGCTATTGAACCTGATGCAACAACCTTGGATGTGGATAATCTCCTGGACATCAATATTGTCTTATCAGTCTGTGCAGGGTTGATTATTGTCGATGAAGCAATGTCTGTGGTCCGACTCATCCACTTCACAACAGAGAGGTACTTTGATAGCATCCAGCCAGATCAATTTGCCGATGCTCATACGATGATTGCATCACAATGCCTTGCATACCTTTGCTTTGATGAATTCTCCCAACTTGATAAAGCATATATGCTTGACAAAGGGGTGAAAGCACACCCACTTGTGGGATACAGCCAACACTTACTTCTACATGCTGCCGGAGCAAACAGACAGTTAGATCTTCAACCAGGCCTAACATTCTTCCTTGAAAAAGCCCATTCTTGGAAAGGTATCTGGTACAGCAGTCAGAGGGAACCGGCACCCCCTTGGGACTATATGTACAGCGACTGGCCCCTGAACCCATCACTTCTGTGGCTCTCGGCCGCCTCCAACCTGATACATATAGCCACTCACTTGGTAGATCAACTAGTAGATGACACTAGTATTGACTCTGCTTTGTCTGCTGCAGTTTTTTATGGTTACATTGAGATGGCTCAGCTGCTCATAAAGAAGTATGGTGCCAATGTGAACTTCCAGGGAGGGTTTTATGGAACTGCGCTTCAGGCTGCATCTGATCGGGGACACAAGTCAGTTGCTCAATTTCTCATTGAGAAGGGAGCAGATGTAAATGCCGAGGGAGGCTACTATGGAACTGCACTTCAGGCTGCATCTTTCCGGGGACATGAGTTGATTGCTCAATTCCTCATTGAGAAGGGAGCAGATGTGAATGCCAAGGGAGGCTACTATGGAACTGCACTTCAGGCGGCATCTGAAGGAGGACATGAGTCGGTTGCTCAATTCCTCATTGAGAAGGGAGCAGATGTGAATGCTGTGGGAGGCTACTATGGAACTGCACTTCAGGCGGCATCTAAAGGAGGACATGAGTCGGTTGCTCGATTCCTCATTGAGAAGAGAGCAGATGTGAATGCCGAGGGAGGCTACTATGGAACTGCCCTTCAGGCGGCATCTGAAGGGGGACATGAGTCGGTTGCTCGATTCCTCATTGAGAAGGGAGCAGAGGTGAATGCTGTGGGAGGCTACTATGGAACTGCACTTCAGGCTGCATCCCGTTTGGGACATGAGTCGGTTGCTCGATTCCTCATTGAGAAGAGAGCAGATGTGAATGCCGAGGGAGGCTACTATGGAACTGCACTTCAGGCGGCATCTGAAGGGGGACATGAGTCGGTTGCTCAATTCCTCATTGAGAAGGGAGCAGATGTGAATGCTATGGGAGGCTACTATGGAACTGCACTTCAGGCGGCATCTGAAGGGGGACTTGAGTCGGTTGCTCGATTCCTCATTGAGAAGAGAGCAGATGTGCATGCCCAAGGAGGGGAGTATGGAACTGCCCTTCAGGCTGCATCCTACAGGGGGCATGAGTTGGTTGCTCGATTCCTCATTGAGAAAGGAGCAGATGTAAATGCTGTGGGAGGGTTTTATGGAACTGCACTCCAGGCTGCATCTCGTGAGGGACGTGAGTCAGTTGCTCGATTCATCATTGACAAGGGAGCAGATGTGAATGCCAAGGGAGGCCACTATGGAACTGCACTTCAAGCTGCATCTGCTCAGGGACACGAGTCAGTTGCTCAATTTCGTATCGAGAAGGGAGCAGATGTGAATGCTATGGGAGGCTACTATGGAACTGCACTTCAGGCTGCATCTTGGCGGGGACATGAGTCGGTTGCTCAATTCCTCATTGAGAAGGGAGCAGATGTGAATGCTGTGGGAGGCTACTGGGGAACTGCACTTCAGGCTGCCTCATGTCAGGGACATGAGTCAGTTGCTCGATTCCTCATTGAGAAGGGAGCAGATGTGAATGCTATGGGAGGCCACTATGGAACTGCACTTCAGGCTGCATCTGGAGGGGGTCATGAGTCGGTTGCTCAATTCCTCGTTGAGAAGGGAGCAGGGGTGAATGCTGTGGGAGGCTACTTCGGAACTGCACTTCAGGCTGCATCCCGTTGGGGACATGAATCCATTGCTCAATTCCTCATTGAGATGGGAGCAGATGTGAATGCCCAGGGAGGCAAGTATGGAACTGCACTCCAGGCTGCATGTGCATGTGTCTGGGGACAGGAGCGAGCAGAGCCAGTGGTTCAATTGCTCATTGAGATGGGAGCAGACATAAATGCCCAGGGAGGCAAGCATGGGACAGCACTGCAGGCTGCATCCCGTCGGGGATTTGAGACAGTTGCTCGCCTTCTCATTGAAAATGGGGCTCATCTCAACCAAACTGCCAAAGACACCACTGCGCTGTGGGTGGCATCGGCCAAAGGTCGTGAAGCTGTTGTTCAAGTCTTGATCAAAAGCGGAGCCAACCTTGATTTACAAGGTCACTATGGCACTGCATTGCAGGCAGCTTTCGCCTGGGGGCACGAATCAATTGTCCAGCTTCTCATTGAGAATGGTGCACAACCTGTTTCACCGCCTGAACGTCCGAGATCGGTGTGTTTTTATCATTCTTTTTATTATTAGATTACTCACGGATATAACAGGCGGCCGGGTACATCGAGAGAGAAGAGAGAAAAGAAATTTATGATGGAGGTTCAATTGTCCATTACACTTGTTGAGTACTTATTATGGCTGTGTTGCTTGCTACCCAGAGTTACTAGTCTGTATATCAATGGAATCTATATCTTTTCGTACCACTGTCTCACTCAGCTAGAAGGATGGAGCTCGATGTGAAGGATTTGTGTAAACAAGATAGAAGAACTCTTCCCACATCTCATGTAGGCAGACTATTTTGAGCCGAGGCGAGAAAGAATAGCACTGAGTGCAATTGAACGAGGTCCGAGGAATGCTGCACGGCCTCGAATGCTGAGGAGAGAAATGTCCAGAACTGCATGAAAATCTAGGAGAGCAATGTTGTTGCATCGCGTGGTTGGAAGATACTTACGTAGTTCATGGGCTCGAAGTCTTCTTGAGTATTCAACACAAGGAATTACGCTTTCATGTTTTTACAAGAACACGCGATTTCGATTTTTAGCGGTCATAATATGTTGGGTGCACAAAGGTGTTGGTTAATGGGTAAGAAATGTGCATCGGCCTTCAAGTTCGCTGTTATTTGCGTAGTACCGGCGTACGCGGTTGAGACACTTTCCAAGCTACATACAGCGCTTGGATTTTTATGGATTTAACATCCAGCGGGAGATGATTCGGAAATTTGCATTTTGTAGTGAGTTTCGGGAAAGCAGACGGGGCAGAACTCAGCCAGAACTTCAACGTAAATGCAAGTCGGACTACGCATGAATTGGGTTATTGTTCATCTAAATTGACAGAAGCGGCCCACTTCAACAAGCCGGAAGGTGGGCTAGCGGAAGGATCCGTCTAACCTGCTTTCCGTTCTCCAGAGCCCGAGTGGGGCAGATTCAGGAATTTTGATGAGGGTTTGTTTGGAGGGCTCAGGGCTGGAGTCGAAGCACGAATTGAAGCTTGAAGATTGCCATGTTCATGGCCCTAGCCTCTCCAAAAAAAGAGGTAGGTCGGCGCGAATCGTGCACGATACTGCGCAGCATACAGCAACTTCTGGCATTTGGAAAAGTTTACGAATCTACCAACGACAATCAAAGCAAAACTGAGTACCAACGGGAGTCTTAATATCGCTCGTAGGTAGCAGGGAAACTTAGCACTCAAAGGTTGTCGGAAATGCGTGCGCGAAGTAGAGTAAGGACAAAAAAGCGTTGACACGGATCAAGATTCGGCTAGCCACCATCGCTCGAGTCTCACGCAATGAGCTCGACACTTTGCTGAGAATTCAATGCGAGGAATGTGGGCAAAGATATTATATTGAATGAAGGGGGGATGTGCACAGGGTGGGCAAGCATTCTATTAAGACGAGGAGCCATTAAGGGGGCATCACGCACTCGCAACCGCAGCCGCGCGATCATCACCACTTCGCATCGCACCGCTACCGCCCAACACCATCGCTACGCTCGCCAAAAACACCGCCTGGATAGCGGCTTGCGCGCGCGAGGGAATGCATAAGCGGAGACCAGGAGGCGGCGTACGCGCCCACAGAACTCCCCGCCACGGCCTACCCCTACCAGCTGGTGCCTCAGGCGACGCGGGCCGGCACCATGCTGCTCGATACACGCGCGAGGCAGCTCGTGACGGGGACTCGGCGCTCCTCGACAGCGATCTGCACGCCTGAAGTGCGGCGGAGTGCGGGTCATCCGCGCGCAAGCTGCGTGCCCTCCCTCCCCGCCGTGCTCGGGGCGGATACCGCTTGCGCGGCACTGCCGCCGCCCTTCCGTGCTCCTCGCCATGGGCGTGCGACACCGCAAGCGGGGCGCGCGCGGAGCACATGCGCACATCGTCCCCGCGCTCTAGCCCCTCCCCGTCCGTGCGCGCGCGATCCGCACACCGCCACAGTTGCCTCCACCAGCCACGCGTGCTCGCATGGCACCAGTTCTACCCGCGTCGCGCTACTCGCCAACGGCGCCAGCGTGTGCGCCATCGAGGACCCCGCCCACACCACCGCACCCCGCATGCCATACCGCCGCCTCCGCCCGCGCTGTGGAGGAGCTACTTCGCGGGGACTCCGCGCGCATCACCCTGCGCCTGTCCGCGCCTGCGCCGCACTCCCGCCTCGGGCGTGCCCCGCGCCCCGCCGCCCCGGGTTACGCGTGCGCCCAGCACCCCACCTCTCCCCGCTTTCGACCGCGCGCGGCGTGGCACACCAATAGCGCGACGGGCAGCGACACCGACTCCGCGGGCGTGGCCCTCAGGATGTGCGCAGCATCGCCGGCGCTGACATTAGCACGGTGAACGGAAGCGGGAGATGAGGTATGCGTGGGTGCGGAAGGAGGCGATGGCGTGGCGCGCAGACGGAGGGGACGGACGAAGGGAGGGCGCGCATGGGCAGAGGGACGAGGGAAGCAATGAGGGGTAGCAATATAAAGCAGGGGATGGGCAGGCTCAGACGGACGGCTCGACTCAGAGGAGAGCTCGCCCTGGCGAATATCATCCCGCGCGCCGGTGTAGAAGGATGAGGAGAGGATGTGGCGCCGGGGATAGCGAGCGGGGTTGAGAAGAGGACAAGGCGAAATGCTCCAGCGAAGACGACGCGGAAGCCTCACCTGCCGAATCTCCGCCAAAAAGAACACGAAAAGTCGTTCAAAGAGACGCACCAGCTGCAGAAGTACTCACTACGGAGCACTCCAAACGATCTGTCAGCACGCTACCACCCCCTGCGCGTCGTGCGCCGCGGTGCCAAGTGCTCGAGCGGCGGACGGAGGAGGCGCCTCGGCGGGGCGGTGGTGCGCAGTACAGCGCATTTCTGCGCTCCACGGGGCCGACTGGGCGAGGGGTGGGTCTGCGGGAGTGGGGAGGACAATTGCAAGTGCAGACAGATTGATCCCGGAATCTTCCGGACTCATGTGGCAGTGCGCCTCTGTGCTTCTCTCCACAGGACCGATGATAATGGCTTGGGAGGTCGGATCCGCTTTTTGGGCCTTTCAAAAATTTTGTCCGGACTTTGGGACCGTCGGGGGTCCCAAATTTTGTCCGGATTCTGGCACTGACCTCGGCCAATTTTTTTTTTGTCCGGACTTTGGATCAGACATCAAATTTTCCAAAAACGCGCTACTGAAGGCCAAAGAAGGGTAGAAAACGCAACGAATTTAGTCCTCTACGCAATCGTCCTCTGCTAATTCCGTAGTATGAATATTTGCCTTCCCAAGGGCCTCTTTCTCGGACGTGAGCTCCTCAAAGATTTTGTGAGCACATAGCCCAACTCCCCTCGGAAAACCATTCCGTACTGTTGTCCATGGGCTCACAAATTAGTGGCAACTTGAAGCCCAGCAGCTCTGCGATTGACAGTGTTTTGGAAGGAAGATTGTTGATCAAGGAGGGGGGGATTTTCAGGATGCTGCGTCGAGCGGCCTCGACAATCGGTGGGATATTCCGATACTCTTTCCAGCATGCTATCCACTCGGTAGAAATCGAGTGTTTTTCAAAGCACTGGTCCTCTTCATCGTCATTAATTATTGTGTCATCCATGGTGTAGATCCACAGAGAGGGAATTGCTTATGAGCAGGATAATTTGTCCGAGAGATGCAGTTATGCTCGTAGAAGTCTTGTTGGACTTGGTGTAAGCAAAAGTGGCAAGGAAAATCTCAATTGGGTGGTCTGTTACAGCTTCCATTGTGTAGAAAGTGCGCGAGAATGAGATCGCAGGCCACCCAAGGCCACCCATCGGCCGAATGAGGAAATGTCCGGATTTTGGATCACACCTTGGCACGATTGTCCGGACTTCGACATAGACCTGTCGCGCCCCCGGGGTGCATTTGTCCGGACTCTGGCGGTGACCTGCCGGGCCAAATTTTGAAAATTTGTCCGGACCCGGGATCCGACCTCACAAGCCATTATCATCGGTCCTCTCTCCACCCACTATCTCCACCCTACCCCTCCTCCCGATGTCCTCTGCTTCGGCTCCAACGCACCGAAGCTGAGGTAATCTCATTATTCAACCTACCATCCATGGCTTTTCAACGCCGCGAGCGCGGTCTCTCGAGGAACGGGCACAGCAAGGCTCCGGACTCGGAGCTAGCTCGCTTTTACTTGCGATGATTGGCGGCTACGCTGGCCTAAAACATCCTCAGCATTGCACTCTTGTGATTAATCTTATGCCGCCCTTTTCTTGCAAGCGGAGCTTCCAGTGCTAGCCACCGTCAACTGGACTCGGGAATCTGGATGCAGCGATGCTCTTTTCTGAGTACACACAGAAGTTGTAGAAGTAGAAGTGAGTTAGTAGAAGTAGAAGTGTGCCTAATAGTAGAAGTAGAACTCCAGTCCAGTAGAAGTAAAAGCCACATTGACCTGCGGGATATGTGACTGTGTGTGACTGACGCGCATGCGTCTCCCGATTAGGCATCCCACAGCCACCCATTGTCAGAATATATGCCAGCCAAACAAATCTACCACTGTTTCCTGCTTCTCTGGCTACCCCCATCTTCTTTCCCAGGTCCTCCCCAGTATAAATGGATGAGACCACCGTGCACACTGCAGAAATGACTGAATTCTGCCGGGGCCGGAACCAGGATGCCTAGCAGTGTGCATAATCAGGTAAGCATAGTTTCTCTCATCCCGAGTAATAACTGATTTGACATTCACGGTATTCCTCCCCAAGAAATCATGTACGGGGAAAGGCTGCCTCCTGGCTTAACAGCACTGGTAGCTACGACACTTCTTTCGCAGCAGTTCCGCTCCTGGGCTGGTGCCATTAGATGCACTCCCCCTCTCCCTCGCTCCCCTTGCCAGTTTCTCCATCTGTATATCTGCATTCACATCTAAGTTTTTTTACCACACTCTCCGTGTTCGGACTGCGAGATTGTATTCCGAGTTGTTATAAATTCCTACTTTTCGTCATCCCTAGTGTAAGGTCCAAATATGAACACTGTGTCTGTAAATATTTGTGGAATTAACTGATTATGGATCCCCTCAGTTTCACACCCATTCACAAGGACAAGTCCAGAATCAAACACTGTGATTCGATAATTTGATGGCAGGACGAGGGCAGCGGGACAGTGAAGTAAAAGTCGAACGCATCTCAGTAGAAGTTGGGCACTCTCAGTAGAAGTAGAAGTGGATTTCCACTGGAATTTTATGGACAGTAGTAGAAGTAGAAGTCACTTCTACTTCTACAACTTGGTCATGCCTCTCTTTTCCTCAGGGGACCTCGCAGGGCTCGTTCCCCAATCCGTGGCGCCGAATCGATGACTTGAACTTTTCTCCGGACGCTTGGGTGAATCGACAAAATATATCCAGCCCTGAAGCCGTGGCGTTGTCAAATTTATCCCGCAATTTGGCGCTCTTTCGTGCGGCCGGACAATGAATTCTTCTCGACCAGGTCCCTATAGCTTCGCTGCCGGGCTCTCGCCGGCAGGAACTCGTGTCCAACTCGCTGAATCAGCATTGTAAGCAGTCGTAAGGATCTCGACATATCTGCCCGCAAGATGAACTCCCGCCTCTCCCGTGGCCATCCGCATCTCGTCCTACCTGCTTTCAAGCTCGCACGAATTCAGTAGTCGTAGCCGGCTTCAACGCGGCTGGCTCTCCACGACGACTTGGATGCGGCCCACAGTTCTCCATAAATCAATTCATGCATATTCTCAACTCTCGTGGCCCAGCCAGGCTGCCACCACCAACGCGGCGCGAAGTTATCGCCGTGTCCTGGACTCCTCAGCGGCAATATACAACTTCGCAGCCACGTCTCGTGCAACGCCCCACGTCCTGCCCTGCCGGAGCATCCCCTCGTTCGATCCATCGCTTTGCGAGCTGGGAGTTATCAAGTGCGTATCCGAATCTTCCAAGAACAGACGCAAAGCGCGAAGGCCGCTGCCCCTCATATTCGGTCTTCGTTAGATGTTCTGCACTTGCGCTACTGAATTTTCTGCGGTTCAGGTATGCATGTTGGCAGGGGCGGGAGGCGTCCTCCCCACTGCCAGTACATGCAGCGTAAATCTTCGTTTCGTCTCAGGAAATGGAACACATCCTCGGGCAA